>JACEFZ010027700.1:27500-145000 GCA_014155875.1 Cepaea nemoralis | reverse complement strand
TTTTGCTCGCTTTGAACTCAAGCTTAGTCCATACACACTACTTCTAGTAGTGCCGGACTGAATTTTGCATGTGGATTAGCTTTTCCTATTAACAGTGTCCCTCGCAATCAGGCGAACCCACCTCGACTTCTGAGGTACTTGTAATTTACGTCTCCAAGTCAATGATGATAGGTAACATTTTAGTCCAAATGTTCAATGTAGGGGTTGAACCTCTTACCTCGGCATCAACACACCGGATGTTTAAGAACATGTGTTCTTATCCATTCGGCCATGCTGACCTACAAACAGCTGATATGATTAACAGGAAATTACTTTAATACAAGCAGTAGTGAGCCAGTCAAAGATTTTTTTTTGGCGCTCACTTGCTCTGAACTCAAGCGTAGTCCATACATGCTATTTATAGTAGTGATGGACTTAATTTTGTGTGTGGGTTAGCTTTCCTTATTAACAGTGTCCCTCGCCATCAGACAAACCCACCCCGACTTCAGAGGTACTTGTAATTTACGTCCCAAAGTCAAGGACGACAGGTCAACAGTTTAGTCCAGCTGTCCAGTGTAGGGGTTGAACTGCATGTTTAAGAACATGCGTTCTTACCCATTCGACCCTGCTTACCTGTCATTCAAAGATTTATTATATTTCCTGTTAACAAACATTATCTCAGAACAATCATAACATCTGATGGGATATGCTTTTAAGCGATTAGAACAAGAATGGCCATGGCGAAGGCAGCCCTTTGCAAGATGAAAACCATACTGACCAATAAAAAGATATCATTCACAACGAGAAAAAGTGTGTTGAAAATGCAAAGAATAACATGGAAAGACAGAAAAACCAATGACCAAGTCCTACAAGAAACAAATGAAAACCATAAATTGATTAGAGAAATTAGATGTGGACAGTCATAATTTTGGGGGGCACATTATGAGAAGAAATAAATTGGAGAACTTGGTGACAACTGGCAAGATCGAGGGGAAGAGAACAAGGGAAGGACAGAGAAGTAAATACCTGGATAATCAGAACATTATGATCTCTCTTTGATGACTGACATGGATGTTTAAATTGGTTTCATCTTGCATTTAGAAGTTTCGTTAAAAAAAAACAAAAACATTTAGCAGAATAGTAAAGAAGAATGCAATTTATGGCTTGCCAAAGACTAAAAGAGCACAAAATAAACTGCAATGTAACTTAATACACAGAAATGCTCAATACATACAACCATTTATATAAAATGCTAAATACATACAACCATTTATATCTGTACCCTTTACAAGCAAATACAAGTTTCATTGGCATCAGTGCAGATACTATTTATATAAAGAAACTAGTTTCTGGAGCAATGTCTTCACTCACATGCCTCATTATGAACAATTGAGATAATACAACTTTTATTTTAACTTTAATAGACTTTCAATCTATATATGTTCAGAAACCCGTCTTGTTTTCTTTTAGAGTAGTTGTTTTCTTTTAGAGGAGTTGTCTTCCTCTTATGCCTTTAGGCCCTGTTGGGATGGGTTATTGAAGTTCCAACCCCTTTCCTCCAATTTCCTCCATGATTCAAGGATGAGAAGTCAACCTTTTAGTCCAAATGATGCAGTGTCTTCACTCACATGCATTAATATGATTAATCACTAAGAGAATACATCTTTTAGCTTTAATTTATAGGCTTTCAATCTACTTCTTTAGAAACTAGTCTTGTGTTTTCCTGTGTACTGAGTATAAATAGTATATAGTAATAATACACAAGAAGAACAATTTTATGAGTATGTTTTCAATACCTCAGCTTCATATGGGTAAGCCTCCTCAGACTCCAAGCCTCCGACATCAATAACATACTCAAAAGCATAATCCATCAAACCACCATTGCAACCATCATCACCATAACTAGTGGAGCAGTCAACCAGCTGCTGTTCAGACAGAGGAATCAAACTGCCGGTATGCTTGAACCACTGTCCTTCAACTGAACCAGTCTGAAAAAGAGCAATCACCAACTTGCTGTATTCTGTTTATATATCAAAATAGAATTTCTAGAACTACTTTACCTAACAAAAATAGTAATCATTATGCCTTGCCAAATACCATAAGCGTTCATGCCTCACTCCAGATCTCAGTCCTGGGTGTTGACGAACAATACTATTCATAATATTCCTCTGCCTCCGTCTCTTCTACTACTAACCTCTCCAGTCATTACAATGTTCAACACCTCTCTCCACATTACTTGACCAAAGAACACTATCTCTTTGTTATCATCATGTGTAATGCTGTACTTTCATTAGCTTCTTCTAGGTAATTATTAGTTACTCGCAGACCAAGGTGTTTGCAACCTCATTTGCAAAGACATCATCCCCACTGTCTACAAGCCCTTTCTAATTTGTTCAATCATTCCAAAATTATACATGTTTTCAAAATTGCATTATAAGATACTGTTGACCCCTTAAGTGGATACACAATGTAAAAATGCTACAATATTTCACTGTTATCATTTTAGGGACATGCATTTTCTTGTGCTTGTGCACACACGCATGCACATATACATGTGTATGCCCCTATTCCCCCCCCCCCCCAAAAAAAAAACGTTGCTCTCAGCTGTTAACATACAACAAAATGGGGTAGGGGGTTTAGAAAGAAACAAAGAAACAGAACTTTTATCAGTTGTTCACTTTGTCCAACAGCAGCGTAATGGGACGGCAATATAAACTTAACACTGCATCATACAACCCACAACATTCGTATGTTGTATACATTTACCCCATAATTATATTATGGGATGTAACTATGTGCATTTAACTCTCGATTCCAAGCCAGGTATATATGATTGACTCTCTCCCATGAATCCCAGTCACCGAACAATGTGTTCTTACATTTTTTACATTTGGTCAGAACAAACTAAAGAATCTGGCTTCCCCAGTGGTCACTTCCATTATGTATTTAACCTCTTTGAAAGTAATGCACACATTTTCCATAAGTTTTCTTCTGCTTTGTGTGTTTGTTGTAAAGCATTCTAGGGCACTAAAATACTGATAAACTAGAGAGAACAAAAACACAATTAAAACAAATACTTACAGTACTGAATGCCCAGCAAGATCCGCACTGTCCCTGAAATATTCAGAAAAATAAAACAGGAATTAAATCAAATTAATGTACAGAGAAAGAATAAGTATCTCATCAAAGCTGTAAAGAATAAGTCTTACACAGAATTCTTAAAATTATCATTCTATGGCACAAATTTACCTTTAAACAACAATAACCTGATAGCAATAGTCAGCCAATGGATACAATTGTGGACTGCAAACAATATTTGAATATTTTAAAAATAAAATACCTGGTCTTTAACAGCTGTGACGTAACCTTTGGTTCTCCAGTCGACTGACTCTGGAACATTTTTGGTTTTTGGTTGGTAGTCGTGGCACTCAGTCTTGGAGACAGGGGTTCTATTGGCACCAAATCCGTTCAGTATGCGGTACTCCTCATTTGTCTGTAAACAAAATAAAACACCAAATTAAAAATGATAACACTAGGATATCATACTATGGCAATAATTATCACCGAAATGCATCAATGAAGGTGAGAAAAAGTTTTATACAAACCTAATTTTGATACACGAAAGTTAAATGTCGATCCCGGAAAGGCTAACTCTATCAACAAAATGCCAAAAAGAAGTCTAGCATATTAACCAAAAAGAACAACTAGTATCACATTTAAGCTGCACAAACATTACAAGAATTATTTTTAAATATAATACCATAGGCAGTAAGATAGTTTGAAAGTAACTTACTCAAGAAGAGATGTTTACTCATATTGAAAAGACAGTCCACATGCTTCGCACACAAAAGATGTAAAATGGAATTAAATTGTGATAACAGGAATACTGAAGCAGAAGGCAAACATGAGAAGGCAGAAGTTGCTAGAATGACAAACTAGTATAAGGAAACGTCAAAAACATGGAATTGACTAAACAAAGATGATGTCTAACACCATTTGGCATGGACTATAAGAAGAGAAACATTGAACCTATACATAATAATGTGACTTTATATGTACAGACTTTCACCAGCTTGCAAACATACTGTCATGCTTTCCCCATTTCTTCTAATGACACCCAAAATCTTACATATTTCAACTAGGTATTTTATTGTGGTTTTGGGCATGTTTATGTCTTAAGTCATGTATGATCTGGAATAAAGTAACATCTCTGAATGGCAAGACATGCAGCAGTAAAATGTAACATCTAAGAGTACCAACAATTAGTAGTCATAGGATATTTCTACTGCCAGTGTCTGAATTAACTTATCGCATTGGAATGATGAGAAACAGTTATGAGTCATAGATAACATATTTGTAATGGTTATACATGTGGTTTCACTTCTACATTACAGGATGAAGGGAACAGATGTGCAATAATCTGAAACTCACAAGATCAGTGAAATGATTGACGTCCATGTAAAAGGTAGAATCTCCGTTGTGGTATCTCCAGTTCTGGTACTCAATTAAGTTAACGTTTTCCATAAAAATGCTGTATCTCTTTCTCTCCTCTTCTTCAGTTGCATACTGTTTGTCTGGAAAAGAAATTAGTAATGATAACATTAGTAAATAATATCACACACACAAACTTAAACTGCAGTGTAAGATAATTCTCTGCAAAACTTTGACTCAAGACTGATTAAACAGAATAAAACAAATTGTGCTCTTCAATTTCAAAGATTCTTAAGTCATATTATCAATAAAAATAAAGGTTATTTTCATATTTCCTGGGGAGCTATTGCTATCTCTATTTCAACATATTTCATCTACATGGCACACACAAAGTACAATCTTGCAAAACATGCATTTGTGCCATATTTGCACATGGCAAAATATTTTAACACAGTCCAGAGTGCAGTGTCATACTTGGTCATGCACTAGACTATGTGGCATTATGACAAATGTCCCATCATTTGGATACTATTTTAATGGATATGTGAATATGTTTAGAGCAGGATGTGGCTTCCAGTAGACCAGATATTGTAGAAAAGATCTTATTAGCTACTACATAACTAAACTAAACAGTGGATGTTAGAGCTGATTGCATTGCTACAAGCACACAAAGGAAATGATGGGAATCAAATGGTTGACAGAAGAAACAAACAACAATGTAAATAACAACATATATGTAGCTTCAAGAGAACATAACATTCAAATGGCAATGAAAAGAAAATAACAGAAGAATGCATGTTAACATGCTTGAAAGGAAGACATCCATACAAATGGATGATTCCTTCAGCAAGAACATGTCAGGCAACAAATAAATGTCAAAAATTTCTTTTCCTATTAATCATATCAGCTGTTACAATATACTCCATATGTGCTCTTCTCATGACATGAACTAATAATGTTGGCTTTTTCTCTTACACCTGTTGCCTTTGTGCATTTCTGTGTTAAAGTTTCTTTTCATCTTGAACTAATTAAAAATAATATTCATTTTGTCTGCTCGTGGTGTTTTAAACATTTTGTAAAATTATCTATTGTCTGAAATACATTCTCTAGCTTGTTTACAAATTGTCCATGATTTACATTACAACAATATGCTAACATTGGTTCCGAATATCACCGTGATAATCTGGCCTACTTACTGTGAATATTTTTGAAGGATTGCCATGTCTCTTGGTAGTCGGCATATGACAGTTTGTACACAGCACCAGCAGCTGATCCACTAGCAATGACAGACTTCAAATTATCGGAATATTCAGGTGCTCGGTGATTCAGTGCAGGCTCAATGTTAAAATACTTAACATAGGTAGGCCCGGCCAAGGCACAGCCCAAAGTTAGCAAAAATGCAACAGCTCCAATCATGATGTTCAATTCTTAAAGGAAGAAACAAATATATATATATATATATATATATATATATATATATATATATATATATATATATATATATATATATATATATATATATATATATATATATATATATATATATAATATTATTTTATAATTCAAAACAGAAATTCCTGACAATAAAAATAATTTTCAAACAAAATAAGTAACAGAATAAAATACGATATCTGGATTCAGTACTACAGCAATATGAAATACTAAAAACGAAAACGTCATTATCTATCTGAAGGCTACCTTTACTGTGTGAACGTCAGCTGTCACAAATAACTGAGTAACTAGTATGTATTTTGTTTCTGACATTGAATATGGTAATAATTTATAGTGATATCATATGTGTTCATATGTAAATAATTCAATGCCATGTATAACACTTCCAGAACAGAATAGTTGCATGTCCTTTACAGAACGTCACATTCAACCCCAACATGTTATTGCTGTTACTGTTTGTGTTTTACTAAGCAATTTTTACTTCAGTAGTTTGCCATTGCTTTCTGAACAACTGATGCTCATATCATCAAGACCAACACAAGTTGATCTGTCTCCACATCATTTGCAGAGGAATTGTGAATCATGTTCACTGCCCCTTAAGCCACAGTTGCTGTCAAGGAAATCACTATCTTTGATATTTCATTGATAAGTTATCTTGTAAACAGCTAAAACGCTATTTCTCTCAGCACATTCAATAGAAAATAACTTTAACTAGTCCAATTGGAGATTGGATAGAAGATATACTACAGCCAATGAATGATAGCACTGGTGCACACCTTGAACTATCCTTTTGGTGTATCCTTGGTTATGTATGGCTTTTAAACTTAACTATTGAATCAACTATATAACTCAGGGAAATGACTGCCGGCTAGGACGAATCTGTGCTGTAGTTAGCCATCTTACAACAGGTATAATATGCTTCTACATGATTCCCTTCTGTTGGGCGACTGAGCACTTATGGGCTGTCTGATTTGCAACGACGCGTTATTAGTATTCTTCATTAGAATCATAATGCTGAGCAATAAGTATCAAAAGATTTGAAGGCCCACTAACTACATACATTATAAAACTGTACCAACGCCTTCTTTGGTGACTTATTGGTCCGTATAATATTATTGTTATCACTCGTGGTTTTTGTTAATGTAATAATAACTTCAACACGTGGTAATGAAAACATAATTTTGAAATAAGTTGCATGGGAAAGAATGAATAAGTTAAATAAAAATCTATGAATATAATATATCAATTAAATACAATACCAACCAATGATTCATTGAATGACGAGATAACAAACGATGTTATTTGGTTTAGAAGGAATCAAACAACTATTCATTGCTTACCCGTAGTCCTTATGCGGTTTGTAACTAATCTCTTTGTCATTAAGATGATGAAATTTAAATACTAAACTACCCCTCTGCTGTGTGTCCACCGTGACGAGGTAGAGGGGCTTGTGCGTCCCAATGACCCCAAGAGCTATGCCGACGGTAGCACAGCTACTGGTAGGGCCACCCATGTCGGACAGGTCAAGGGAGAGGGACCAGACGAAGAGACACACAAACCTGCTGCCTTGTAGGTAGACTGGGGACAGTCAAAGGCTAGGGAAAGCACCCCAAATACGTGCTTGTTGAAATCGGATGTACTGAGCCACAGGCTTGACAAAGCAGTGCAACGTGAAACCTGCTGCCTTGTAGGTAGACTGGGGACAGTCAAAGGCTAGGGAAAGCATCCCGAATAAATGCTTGTCGAAATCGGATGTACTGAGCCACAGGCTTGACAAAGCAGTGCAACGTAACTTAATTCATGATGTCACAAATCAAAATTAATCGATATGGTGCTAATCCCGTGAAGTCCCATCAGGCGGTGATAGTGCCGGGCCCCCTGCCTCGAGGGGGTCCACCCATGACTACTGGTGGTCACCTTCCCCTGTGCTGTGGAGTCAAGGCACAGAGGAGTAGGTTAAGAGCTATTGACCAAATACCCCGGACACTCAACATACTACAGTGGAATGCCGAAGGAGTTTACAAGAAGAAAGACTCCCTAACACATCGTCTTCATAAAGATAGAATAGATGTGGCATGCATTCAAGAGACACACCTCAACGCCAATCACAAATTCTCAGTCAGAGGATATCAGGCCACACGTTTCGACCGCGAAGGACACAAAGGAGGAGTTGTAATACTTACACGAAATACAATACCTTGCAGCGAAGTATCTGTGATCTCTGACAACCAAACGGAAATTATAGGTGTTGACATAATGATAAAGGACGTGAAAATAAGAATCTACAATCTGTATAGCCCAGCGGATAAGGACCTTACACTCTCAAACATGAAAATAACTGACACAAACTGCATTATTGTCGGAGACTTTAATAGCCGTTCAGAAAGATGGGGATACCCAGATACTGACAAAAGAGGAGATGAATTGGAGGACTGGGAAATAGACTCAAATCTCCATCTACTCAACAAAGCGGATGACACACCGAGCTTCTACTCCAGAAGATGGCTTACCACTTCTACTCCAGACTTAGCTTTCTGCACAGGAGACATCCTCCACAAAATCGATCGCCATGTGCTGGACCAATTAGCAGGTAGTGACCACAGACCAATCAAGCTTGAAATGAATATGGAGTATGTTCCACAGGAGCAAAAGCCCTTGCCCCGCTGGAATTACAAACGAGCAGATTGGGACAGATTTGCCATACTAACAGACAAATATTGTGAAAACATAAATACACGATATGGCAACATAAAGCAAATGGTGGAAAGTCTAAACAGAGCGATAATACAGGCAGCCACTGAGTCCATTCCAAGAGGAGCGAGGAAAAATTACAAACCATACTGGACTGAAGAACTACAAAGTTTGGAGGACAAATTTGAAGATGCCAGGAAGACAGCAGAGAGAGAACAAACAATTGAAGCAAACATCTCTCTCAAAGCCATCTCAGCAAAATATAAAAGAACAGTAAATCAAACAACAAGAGATTGTTGGAGGGAAAAAACAGAAAACCTGAATTTTGACAGGGATGGAAACAAACTATGGAAACTAGTGAAAGCCATGAACAATGAAGGACCTAGAAACAAACAAATAACAATTAAACAAGGAAATGCCTTGCTTACAGGCAAAAAGGCTGCAAATGCACTAATGGAACACTATGCAAATGCAAACCACATTGATATTACAACCGAACAGAAGAAAGCAATCAAAGACAAACAGATACATCATAGAAATACAGAGACAGCAGCAGAATATATGATGGCAAATCTAACAATGGAAGAAATGGAACAGGCAATGAATACCCTAAAAAAGAAGAAATCACCAGGAAAGGATGGAATCACAAATGAAATGCTAATAGGACTAGGCACCAAGGCAAAGAAG
This sequence comes from Cepaea nemoralis, assembly GCA_014155875.1. Lineage (NCBI taxonomy): Eukaryota > Metazoa > Mollusca > Gastropoda > Stylommatophora > Helicidae > Cepaea > Cepaea nemoralis. Next base: position 135,760 of record JACEFZ010027700.1, on the reverse strand, counting down.
AAACTACTAGCAGTCCTAAATAACAGCTGGAAGAGAGGAATAGTCCCACAGGCATGGAAGGAAGCTATACTAATACCAGTCCCAAAGAAAGGAAAAGACCTGGAAGAACCAAATGGCTATCGACCTATCAGTCTACTGAGCTGTGTAGGAAAATTAATGGAACGCATTATCAATGGCAGGCTAACATGGCATCTGGAAGAAAACAAACTCTTAACACCACACCAAGCAGGATTCAGAAAATACAGATCCACTGAAGATCAAATAACCTATATAGCTCAGGAAATAGAGGATGCCTTCCAAGAGAAAAAGCACACACTAGCAGTCTGGATAGATTTAGAAAAAGCATTTGATAAAGTATGGAAGGAAGGACTGAAAGTAAAACTGCAAAACATGCATGTTTGTGGAAAAATGTATAAATGGATCAGCCACTACCTTGAGAACAGAACTGCCAGGACAAAAGTACAAGGACAAACAAGCAAAATGATGCTGCTGGAGCAAGGTGTCCCCCAAGGAGGAGTTCTTTCACCAACATTATTCCTAGCATATATAAATGACATCACAGAAAATTTTCCAGCCAGAGTACACACATCCTCCTTTGCAGATGACCTAGCCATATGGACATCTGAAGAATATATTAGTACAGCTAACAGCAGAATACAGCAAGCCTTATTAGCGCTAGAGGACTGGTCAAAATCATGGCTAGTGAAGATAAGTGAGGAGAAAACAACATGCACAGTGTTCTCCCTCTCAAATAAAACTCAGCAACCTAAGCTGGTATTGAATGGAAAAATATTGCGCCATGAAAAAAATCCAAACTATCTAGGAGTCACCTTTGATCGTCGCCTGACATGGAAGACACAGGTTGAGAAAAATCGAACAAGAGCAAGGCAGAGAATGGCAATCATGAAAAAGCTTGCTGGTACAACGTGGGGAGCAGATGAGAAAGTTCTCAAGAAGTTATATACTGGACGGGTGAGGCCAGTACTGGAATATGGCATTGCAGCTTGGGCAACAGCAGCTAAGTCAAACTTTAACAAAATAAGTAGAGTCCAAAACCAAGGAATGCGAATCATAACTGGAAGCCTGAAGACAACGCCTATTAATGAACTAGAAAAGATCACTTGTTTACAACCAATGCAGGATAGAAGAGATAGCAGAGCCCAGCAACAAGCAGAAAAATTTAGAAGATTGACAGACCACCCTATGTACAACAGATTTAATGGTTTTGGAAAGGGAAGACTGAAGCGTAGCAACTTTGTAGAAACTGCAAAACGAAGGATTAGGGCAGATCCTATACTTAACATATCAACAGTCAAGCCCATACACAATGCACACAAGTTCCCAGCTTGGAGACAGCAGCAACTGCCTGAGATGATAGAAAACATTCCTGGTATTGAGAAAAAGAACACTCAGCATGAAACCGAAAGAAGAGAAATAACCCTAAACTACATAAAAGAACATTACCCAAGCAGGAATTGGACCCATGCATATACAGATGGATCAGCCAAAAATTCAATAGAGAATGGAGGAGGAGGAATTCTCCTAAATTTAAAAAATGGAGTGAAAAAAACACATTCAATGGCAACTGGAAAATTTTCAAGTAACTTCAAAGCGGAGGTAGAGGCTTTGAAAACTGCAGCAGAAATGCTCCTGATGGAGGAAAATAAAGAGAAGCAAATAGCTATCTTCACAGATGCAAAGTCAGCTGTCTCAATACTCAAGAGCAATAACAGCACAGAACTAACTGACCTAAGAGCAGCACTCCATGGTCTATGCCAGAAATCCAAAAAAGTTGTAATACAGTGGATCCCATCACATTGCAGTATACCTGGAAACGAAGAGGCTGACAGACTGGCAAAAGAGGGCGGACGACTACCACAGCCTGACATAGACATAACCTATAATGAGGCAAAGAGGTTGATAAAAAGCACTTATAGAACCAAATGGGAATCTGAGCATCCAGGCCATCAGAAGGATGATGCATATTACAAACTCGACCGAAGAGAACAAGTAGCAATCTTCAGACTCCGCACAGGACATAACAGGCTGAAATACCACTTGTTCAATAAACTAAAGATAGGAGATACTGATGAATGTAATTGTAGAACTGGAAAAATGACAGCAAAACATTTGCTGCAGGATTGCCCAACGTATGCAGAACAGAGAAAGATATTTTGGCCCACACCTGCTTCATTTGAGGACAAGCTCTATGGAGATATCAACAAGCTAAAGTTGACCGCAGCTTACTTTAACTACATACAGGTTGACATTTAAAGGTGCATGAAGACCCAGAGGCATGAAATGAAATATTGCTTGGATAGCAAATCCATTATGTGGAAAGTCCAAATCGAAAGCTCGCTGTGTGGGCTTCATAAAAGGTGGAAAAGTGTCCTAGTGGCACGAAATGGAATATTGCTTGATAGCAAATCCATTACGTGGAAAGTCCGAATCAAAAGCCCATTGTGTGGGCTTCATAAAAGGTGGAAAAGTGTCCTAGTGGCATGAAATGGAATATTGCTTGGATAGCAAATCCATTACGTGGAAAGTCCGAATCGAAAGCTCACTGTGTGGATGTCATCTGCAGACTGCATACTTCTGGTTTCCGGAAGAACAGCCTATGGTGAACGGAAGGCCCAATATACGGAAGTGAGGCTAAGCAGCCATGTGCAGGACGTGACGATTCCTTGGGTGAGCCCAGTACCAGAGCGCTATGTATCGGCTCTGCAAGTATGGAAGCCTCCTTGGATGGCGGGGAATGCCCATGGTCTGCCCCTGCCTTCCCTTGAGGGCTGACCAGGATCTTTGGCTGTTCTATATGGACCAGCTGGGATGGGGGATAACACCACAACAGTGAGAGTCAAACGTCCTAAGAAACCCCCGGGAAGGTTAACCCGGTCAACAAATGCCCGCAGAAGTCGGATGTGTCGGCCTAACGGCGCAAGAACGCAGCTCTGCTGTAAACAGGCACAACGCAATCACATCCAAAAAAAACTCCGGATGAACGAAGAAGAAGAAATACTAAACTAAATAAGCTCAGTTTAATAGTTTCATTGCATTCGTGATAATATTTCTTCGCGCTCAGACTCATAAAGACCTTAGTAACTAAACTTAAGAATACTAATTTAGTAATACTGCTGATTCTAATAAGGCTGAAACGTCTCTAAAGGAGCACCACAGCATTAAATAAAACTATTACTTACACAATGGTGATATCAAAGAAAATGGGAACACCAAAATGTGACATAGAAATAGAAAGGGAAATTCTACACCAAGTGGATAATTTTAAATACCTAGGGGCACTTAAAACATCAGATGGAAGATGTACAACATAGATTAAGGGCAGAATATGGCAGGCAAAAGAAGCATTTCAAAAAACGAAAAGCATCTTATGCAATAAGTCGCTATCAATGAATGTAAGAAAGAGAGTGCTAAAATGCTATATAGAACCAGTTTTGCTGTATGGCAGCGAATCTTGGAATGTAAATGAACAAATTAGGAAGAACTTAGAAGCAACAGAGATGTGGTTTGTGGTTTTTAAGACGAAATGTTGCGAATTCTTTGGACTGCCAGAGTAACTAACATTAACAACGATTGCCTGAAAGAGGCTAAGGAAACTAGAACACAATATACAACAATAAGAAAGAGGCAAACAGCTTTCATTGGTCATGTAATGAGAAGAGAGGCATTGGAGAACACCGTGACAACTGGAAAGATCGAGGGGAAGAGAGGCAGAGGCAGACCAAGAGAAATGATGCTGGACGGATTGAGACGGTGGCATGGAGGAATATCATCAGTAGAGTTGATCCAGAACACCAAAGACCGAGATCTGTGGAGAGCCATGAACGCCTACGCCAGCCGGCAGGGCACTTGATAATGATGATTACTTACACAAAATAGTTCCACTTGTCAACTGGTAGCCAACAACTTCGCCACTCAAACTTAACGATCACAGAAACTCCGGTAATTAAAGGGTCCAGTGGACACCACGTGACACAAGTCATATGACTGTAAAGCGGTGTCACGAGGTTTCTCTTGTTGTTGCACAGATAACGGTGGCCTAGTTTTCACCCACCCCCACACAACTTTATCCTTTATCCAACGTTATCCTATGTTGCACCACCTGGACCGTGAGGTGTGCATGATCAACCACGTGAGGACTGGCCTGAGACACTTGTCATTTAGGCCATTTACTTGCCTTACAAACCGGTCATTTAGCAATGTCATTTAGACATTGTTTTCGTTTTTTTTTTTAAATCCCAAGGAACAATATATTAAGATGATACATGCCAAGTGTAGAACTTAAACATTGAAGCCACAAACGATATGTTGCAGTATTCAGTAGTGTTCATTCATTCAGTAGCATGTCCTTTGCAGGACTTCGCTCCCATAACAACCGTCGGGAAAACTTCTTGGCCATAGCCATAAGCAAGCTGTCCCGCGTCCTATTTATACACCCATCCGGAGATCATTTGCCACATCCTACACCCATCTTCTACTTGGCCTTACTCTTCTTTTCTTCTCGGGCATATTCCCCTCCATGATTGTTGTCACCAAACTTTCATGACGTTTCAAATGACCAAAATAGTTCAATGTGCTTAGTTTTATCGTCATTAGTAGCCATCTTGCTTTAATATTCAGTTCTTGTCTTATAGATGCATTTGTTCTGTTTTTGTATCCAAGATTGATATTCTTAGAACCCGTCTATAACATTTACACTCGAAGGCATTTATGCGCTGTTCAGCTTGTTTTCCGTTTTAGTAAGCTGTCCAGGTCTCACAGGCGTATGCTAAAATGGGAAATGATGGAATCGGCAGTCATTTTCCTATCTGGATGTTTCCTAGATGTTCACCCACACAGCCACGAACATACAGTTCATCACCGAAGGCAGTGAAAGTCAACCAGAAGCCCAGCAGCCACGCATTTCTGCATAAGACAAAAACTGGTCAACTCTGGGACATAGCCACCTGCCCTCGCTCCGAACATGCAGTCACATTCCAAAAAACAACACTTGGGCAGATTCAAAAGCACTTCACACGAAACTCACAGTTCACAGTGTCGCGCCACGCACTCACTCAGTAGCAGGGCGACGGAACTTGCATGACTGATCAGTTCAACAGTTCTATTGCATGGTACATAATTTCAACTTGCCCTATTTTGGTATTAAAATATAGTTCTCTTTCAATCCTTTGACCACATTTCCCTATTTATTACATAGCTCGACAGATGGGTATGCTTTTCTCCTCCTACTTGAATTAGTTAGTGGCTTAGAGGTTATGACTTTTCTCCGTAATCTCGTATAATCCCGTCGGTAACGTGATGACGGTGAGAATCAGCAGTGGTTCGAATCGCATCGGTTACTTACGGGGTATGTGAGCCGGCCGCTCAGAAAGCAATGACAAACTACTGAGCGTAATCTTGCCAAGAAATCAACATACAGCTGAAAGATGCTGGTGTTGACAGCGATATCCTGTAAAGGACATGAAAAAAAAAAAAGTATCTCATCACATCTTGGTGATTTACCATCCTTCAGGTTCTTTATTGCCAATACAATTTCATCTTATGAGAGTTCATTTTCTGTCTCTGCTGTCATTCGTTCAGATAGCTCATTGGTATCCAGTAGGTATATAGGGAATTAGAAAGAGTACACTTCCCCACAGACCCCGCGGTGGGACCGAATCGCCCCCTTAAGGGGGTCGAATAACTATAGCGCAAAAAACGCCGGGGCAACCCCGAGTGCGAGCAACCAATTCTTTCTTTTTTGTCGTACATACTAGCAGGCCAGCAAATATCGTAGGAGCCGGCCACACCGGGGGTCTATCGTGCTAGGGGTCCGTCGCAATGGGAGGTTGTTGCATCTATTGCCTGTCGCCTCTGTACTCTCTATCGCAGTTGCCGCCTCTGTTGCCTTTGTGTCTGTCTGTGTGTTTGTACAAGGCCGTGTGTGCCTGTGTGTGTCTGTGTATCTGTCTGTGCCTGCCTGCATGTGTCTGCCTGCCTGTGCCTGGCTGCCTGTGTCTGGCTGCCTGTCTGGCTGTCTGTGTCTGTCTCTGTGTCTGTTTGTATCTGTGTATGTATGTCTGTGCCAGTCTGTATGTATGTCTGTGTCTGTCTGTGCCCGTCTGTGTGTGCGCGTATGTGTATCTGTCTGTCTGTCTCTGTGTGTCTGTCTCTGTCTGTCTGTGTGAGTCTGTCTTTGTCTGCCTGTGCCTGGCTGTCTGTGTCTGTTTCTGTGTCTGTCTGTATCTGTGTATGTATGTATGTGTGCCTGTCTGTGTATGTCTGTGCCCGTCTGTATGTCTGTCTGTGCCTGCCTGTGCCCGTCTGTGTGCGCGTCTGTGTCTGTATGTGTGTGTCTGTATGTGTGTGTCTGTCTCTGTGTGTCTGTCTATGCCTGTCTGTCTGTGTGTGTCTGTCTGTGTTTGTCTGTCTGCGTCAGGCTGTCTTGTGTGTCTGGCTGTCTGTGTCTGTCTCTGTGTCTGTCTGTATCTGTGTATGATTGTTTTTCTGTGCCTGTCTGTGTATGTATGTCTGTGCCTGTCTGTGCCCGTCTGCCTGTCTGTATGTGTGTGTCCGTCTGTCTGTGTGTGTCTGTGCCTGGCTGTCTGTGTCTAGCTGTCTGTGTCTGTCTCTGTGTCTGTCTGTATCTGTGTATGTATGTCTGTCTATCTGTGTATGTCTGTCTGTGCCTGTCTGTGCCCGTCTGTATGTGTCTGTCTCTGTGTGTGTGTGTGTGTGTCTGTGCCTGGCTGTCTGTGTCTGGCTGTCTGTGTCTGTCTCTGTGTCTGTCTCTGTGTCTGTCTGTATCTGTGTATGTATGTCTGTCTGTCTGTGTATGTCTGTCTGTGCCTGTCTGTGCCCGTCTTGTGTCCTGTCTGTCGTGTGTGTCCTGTCTTGTGTCTGTTTGTCTGTTGTCTGGCTTCTGTGCGGCTGTGTTGTATTCTGTGTCTGCTGTCTGTGTTGTGTCTGTCTGTGTCTGTTGTGTTGTCCTATGTCTGCTGTTGCTGTGTATGTATGTCTGTCTGTCTGTAGCCTGTCTGTATGTATGTATGTGTGTCTGTGTGTGTATGTATGTCTGTGTGTATGTCCTGTCTATGTGCTGTCTGTGTCTGTGTATGTCTGTCTGTGCCTGTCTGTATGTATGTCTGTGCCTGTTGTCTGTCTGTTGGTGCTGTCTGTTTCTGTCTGTTGTTATGTATGTTCTGTCCCTGGCCTGTCTGTATGTGCGTGTCTGTATGTCTGCGTGTGGGTGTCTGTCTGTCTATGCCTGTCTGCGACTGTGTGGCTGTCTGTGCCTGTCTGTGTGGGTCGCTGTCTGTGTCTGTATCCGTGTATATGTATGTTTGCCTGCGCCTGTCTGTGTGCGCCTGTGTCTGTATGTGCCTAGGTGTGCCTGTGGTGGTGTGTGTGGGTCTCTGTGTGGGTCTCTGTAGGCATCTGTCTGTGTGTGTCTGTGCCCAGGCGTCTGTGTGTTTTTATATGCCTATGTGTCTCTGTGCGTCTGTAAGTGCCTATGTGTCTCTGTGTGGCAGTTTGTGTCTGGCTCTGTCCGCGTCGGTGGGTGTCGAGGCGTCTATGTGTGGCCGCGTGCTTGTCTGTGTGTGTGTCACTGTGTGTACCAGTGTGTATATGTCTCTATTGCCACCTCTATTGCCCCATCTGCAGCCTCTGCCACCTCTGTTCTCTCCTCCGTAGCCTCTGCCGCCTCGATTGTCTCCTCTAGCACCTCCATTGCAACGTCTACACACCTCCTCTAGCACCTCCATTGCAACCTCTACACACCTCCTCGGTTCTCTCTCGACCGTCTCCTCTGTGGTGGGATCTGGGTTGGACATAATTCGACAGTCACACAAGGTACACATCCCAGGTGTATCGACCCACCTAGGAGACACCCCAGACGCCCGCTACCCAGGAGACACTCCTATTAGACATATGCGGTATACATGTTCGAGTTGCTAGAACCATAGCACAAGCAACCATGCCATGTCTATACAAGCAACTTTCCTATGTGGTAGAGCCTCGGCTAGCATATAGATTCGTGCCTAGGTGCTAGGCAGCTAGCTATCTAGATCCTATGTGGTAGAGCCTCGGCTAGCATATAGATTCGGGCCTAGGGGCTAGGCAGCTATCTAGATCCTATGTTGTAGAGCCGCGGCTAGCATATAGATTCGAGCCTTCCAAGATATAGAATAGAGTCTGCACGGCACGTTCCTTTGCTCGAATTCTGCCCACCTCCATATTGTTGTTTCTACGACTGTTGCAGACTTTCCATCTTCGTCGGTAGTCTTTGTGGTGCTGTGTAGACCTACTAGTTTTCCATTTCGTGGTGTAGAGTTGGAAAAAAAGGCAGTGCACGCTGCGAATCCCTACGACAGTTGCACTCTCTCCATCTTCCTTGGCAGTCTTTTTTTTTTGGCGCTGTGTAGACCTACTAGTTTTCCATTTCGAGATGTAGAGTTGGAAAAGAAAGCCGTGCACACAGCAAACCCCTACAGCTGTTTGCGAGATGGACTTTGTACGAGGAGGGTGTACCCCCCACTTTTTGTACGAACAATTTCGTGTTGCCCAGGCCGAATACGATAGCCGGGCAGAGAAGCACGAGTTGGTAGATCTTGGGGAGCTCGAACGGCAGGCTGCCGAGTGGAAGGGCCCGGCTACTATCTTGGGCCATATTTCGCGCGAGACGGCGGCGGCGTGGGTCTCCCCAGAGTATGCCGAGCTGTATGTTGTGGGTTGTGGTGGCGACTATTTGTTTTGCATTCCAGGTGGGTTTGTGGCCTCCTAGACATGCCGCCCAAGGTATTCTATTTGCAAATGGCTGCTAGCACGACCAGGCGAGCCTTCTTTTTCTGTGGTGTGGTTCGAATATCGCCGAGGCGGCGCGGAGACCCATACAGACGGGCACAGACATACACAGACAGGCACACATACATACATACACAGATACAGACAGACACAGAAACAGACACAGACAGCCAGGCACAGGCAGACGAAGACAAACTCACACAGACAGACAGAGACAGACACACAGAGACAGACAGACAGACACACATACGCGCACAGACAGACACAGACATACATACAGACTGGCACAGACATACATACACAGATACAGACAACAGAGACAGGCACAGACAGCCAGACAGGCAGCCAGACACAGGCAGCCAGACACAGGCAGGCACAGGCAGGCAGACACATGCAGGCAGGCACAGACAGATACACAGACACACACAGGCGCACACGGCCTTGTACAAACACACAGACAGACACAGAGGCAACAGAGGCGGCTACTACGATAGAGAGTACAGAGACGACAATCCCTAGTGCCACAGGCAATAGATGCAACAACCTCCCATTGCGACGGACCCCTAGCACGATAGACCCCCGGTGTGGCCGGCTCCTACGATATTTGCTGGCCTGCTAGTATGTACGACAAAAAAGAAAGAATTGGTTGCTCGCACTCGGGGTTTCCCCGGCGTTTTTTGCGCTATAGTTATTCGACCCCCTTAGGGGGCGATTCGGTCCCACCGCGGGGTCTGTGGGGAAGTGTACTCTTTCTAATTCCCTATATACTACTGTATCCTGACTGTCATTCATATCAATTATCATACATTCCACTGCAGTATTCCTGCCATGGTTCTAAAATGTTTCTAGATCATGTTAAGGTATTTCCAAACTTGTCACAGATAATATTTAATTAAGGTTGACCATTTCTTGTCAATAACTTTATTTCTTGTTTAACAACAATCTTGTATATATTGATTGTTGTCTTTTCTTGTGTTCTTTCTTATTGCTCGTGGTAAATATTCATACTTCATCCTGCTGTTTCAGTTCCCTTCGTTGTTTTGTTAATTCTAACGTGTCTGATGTAATCCATGGCTTATGTTGCTTATTCTTGGTCGGAATTAAAACGTTGGCTGCTGTTTTCAAGATATCTCTTACGTGTACTGTCAGTTCTTCGGGTGTCATTTCCCCCTGTATAGACACCCAAAACGATTCATCACTTCTACGTTGTACGCATCTGGCATTTTTGTGAGATCATAACGAATTGGCCATTGTCCTCGGGTTAGCTTTTTGGGTTTTACTTTCATATCTGATTCTAACGGATGATCTGTATCACAGTCTGCACTTCATAGGCTTTTCGCCGAGATTATGCTTATTCTCCATCTTCTTTCTATATAAATAATATGGAATGTTTTTGGTAGAACTGTCCGGGGACTTCAGTGTGAAGAGACTGCTTGGGTATTGTTTAAAAAGTGTGCTGGCCATTATTAACTCATTTTCTTTGCAAAATTCAATTGATTTGTCACCTGTGTCATTTCTGTTTCCCAATCCAAATTTTCCTATAACGCATCTTTCATTTTCATCTCTCTGTACCTAATTTTGCATTAAAATTTCCCATTATTATTGTTATATCAGTATGCCTAATATTATCTAATGTGTCTTGCAGTGTGTTGTAAACATTTTCAATTTCGTCTTCCTCTGTTGTTGATGTAGGTGCATATATCTGTATGAGAGCTGTGTTTTATTAATGGCCTCTAAGTATGCAGTAGTGTATACAGTATTATTCATTTATTCACTTCATATGATTATTCACTTCATATGATATACAACTCTGCAGTATGAACCTGACGAGATGCAGCGAAATGCTTGTATGCCAGACAATAAATCGCGCAAAATATCGTTTGTAGCTTCTTTGTTTAAATTCAACAGGAGGCTGGGGAGACAATCCCCGACCCAGCGCCTGAAATGGTTGTGGATTGTGGAACGGCTTCTAGAAATAGGGGTTAGCTGTGAATAACCAAGCAGTCGCGGACCAAATGGCGATGGGCACGGAGGACGAGGTGGGATTGCAGGTTTGAGATATGAAATTTCAAATTCATTTCCAATTCTTGAGACGAATGGCCTCCTTCAACCTTTGACTTATCGCTTTAGCTATATTTGGGGCCTTTATGGTGTATCTTGTTTTACTTCTTTCGTAGACAGGGCTTCTTGTTTGTGCTTCCTGGCGTTTTATTTGTTGAATTGTGTTAGTTACATTCTTGTTGAGCTTTTACATGCCTGGACAGAGTCGCACACTTGTTAAGACCTGGAGTAACTGTGTAACCGTCCCGTCTCATGGTGTTGTTTCCTTCAGGGGGTGTTTACCAGTTGTCTCTCCTGGGGGTTTCACTTAATCCCCCATCTTGGTCAATCTTCGTATCGTCTTGATCTTCTCTAATAGCTTGCGTCGTGAACGGGTTGATAGCTCGATCTTCGCGGAGAGTAATGTTTTCTCCTGACCCCCGTCTAATCTTGGTCTTGGTCACTGCCATTTTGGTTTTCTTCCCCATCTTGTACTTCTTCTTCTGTTGCTTCTTCTTCTTCTGTCGGGAACTCTGTATCCTTCGCTTCCAATGCTTCGGCCTTTGACTTGAGTTGTTCTATCTTTCCTCTATCTTCTTGGATTTTTAATAGAGTTTCTTCTGTCTCAGCATTTATAGCAGTCATTCGAGCGACATCCTGCTCAATCTTCGGCTAGACTTGCTTCAGTTGGTCCAGGATGCGCTAAATGGCTATTAGTTGTGTCTCTTGCGTCTTGTCTCTTTTCTCCTCCATGCTGTTGGCCTTGGATCTCAGTTGGCCTTCCATTTGCGCTCTGTCGTTTTTCGGAAGTCCAGTGGTCGCCTCGTACTGCGTCCTAGCCAATTTATAGGGCAGGTTAGTTTTTATAGCGATCTTCATAGCTTCCTTGCTGTCTTAGTGGCAAGGGCAGACGAGGTACCTGACGCTGTGGTTGCCGAGGTAGTTTGCGCTCTTTCTATTTAGGTTAGGCCTCCTTAAGTCTGTGTCGATCTTTGCTTGCTGGCACTGACTGTATGGGTGGGGTCCGGATCAGTACCTGCAGACCTCCAACTCACTTTTACAAGGGTCACGGGTGTGCCAAAACTTCTGGCACCTGGAGAACTTCAGCACTCTGGGTATGTAGTGCTCGGCTACTTGTTCTTTCTTGTCCCATGTAATGATTTGAGGGATCACTCGGTCCTCCGCTATTATGATGACGACAGTGGAGGGAATGTAGTTCTTCCCGATGCACTGATAATGTTTAGTGTCGAGTTCTCTCTCGACAGCATCTCCCTGATCTGATCGTTGGTGAGATGGGTCTTGACTCGTTTGATGACCCATCGTTTCCTTGTGCTGTGCCGCGTGGCTTCCACTAAGATGCCGTGGGGAATCCTGATGACGGCATTCTCTTGCTGTATCATCTTCTGCATAAGTGCTGTGATCTTGAAGTTCTTGTTGATGGAGACCACTACTCCATCAGGTGTCTTGCCCAGCTGGGTGACGCTGCGTCTCCCCAGTTCGTTCTCAAACAGACTAAGAATCTTAACTGTTGGTAGCGCCGACAATTTAGCCTCCCCAATGCTGGTTTGTTTCAGCAGGATTTTGCCTGCGAAGTCCTTGTTGTAGTTTCCTCCTGTGTTTAGGCCTTTGGCGAGCGACTAGGCTGCTTCTCATTAATGTTGTTGTGGACTTATCTGCTGCTTTTGGCTTCAGTTGTAGTCTCTTCAGCGAGTAGAGCTGCTGTGTGTAGAAACAGCACCAACAGTCACAGCGGCCTTCCTCGCCTCTGCCTTCATCTTCCCGGCTGCATACAGTGCGTGTCTTTTCACGGCACTTTTAATGCGAGGCATCCTCTGCACTATCAAATTATGATCTGTTCTCGATAGAGCGTCCGAGTGATGATGTGTGATCTTAAATCCTTAGAAAATACCTAATCTGCCCGTAGACGTGTTCACCAAGCGAGTCCATGCGCTTTAACCTTTTATCCCCGGTAGATGGAGCTCGTTAACTGTCACGAATTTGCAGCCTTTACTTCCCAGAACAATTTTCGGTTCACTTTTGCTGGGCCATGTAGAGGATCAACAGACGAACAAAACTGTTTTCTCTATATTCAAGGCTATACTGTCTTGACGTAAGCTTGCAAAACCTGCAAGTAAACAAACCACCAGGAATGGCTTTCTATTTGGGAAGTTAATTTGACACCAGTACCGGTCACCCCCAGAGGTTATCAATCCAGCCAGACTGGAGGGCAGACTCAGGGGACTGAATAGGAATTAAAACCAACCAGGCATGACGCAAGCAAACCTGGTTTACCAACAGAGTTGTAAACTGGCTGTTGACCATGAGAACCTAATTGTTCCCTTGACATGACACCTGATAAGCATAGCTAGGAAATCGCCCAACCGCGATGGCTGACCCTATCTGGTAGAGACTAGAGGCGCAAGGTGTGAAATCACTGATAAGACTCAGGGGGCTAATAATTGTCAGACCCACAGGTGTGAAGGCTAGTGTGCATGCAGAAAGAATTTTTATGACTGAACAGACTTGGAGATAATTGCAATTAACGTCAGGAGGAGATAAGAGGAATTTATGAATGGAATTCCTGGGAGATAAGTGTCTACTGCTAGGCTAGGTATAAAAACCCACGATAGACCTGTTCTCTTTAGATTAAGTCTGACTTCAGAACAGGTAGTCAGCCAGCTCAATGTTTGTAGTCATATGTATGATTCTTATGTTGCTAGATTTCACTAGGAGAATTATTTCTTAGTAACTAGTCAGTCTATATCTGACATAGGTTACTTCAATAAATATCATTGTCTAAGTATACTTTTAGGTGTCTTGGTAGATGCTTGTCATTTCTTTGTACACTATCCTAGTTGCCTTTTGATGTGTGCATTTCTTGTACAGAATAGAGTCAACTGACTATTTCTTTAATTCTTACCACAGCAGTAATTAAGTGGTGATTAAACCGGGCAGATCAGCAATATGGCTGGTCTGTGTGGTCACTTCAATTAGACTTGTTGTATATCTCATTTTGTAGCTATACAATATTAGTACTCATTAATAATGCCTGATGCTATTATGTTGAGTATCATTAGATGTCCATCTTGAAGTAATATAATGTTTACGGATATGTTGGATGTATGTATGTGTAATTTCATATGAATATACGATGCTAGTAATATGCTTCGTACATATTCTTTTTGTGTATATACGTCTCATTTCGTATACATACAAACTAACTAGTGCATTATGCTATGATGTTAAAGTATCATAATATGTCTAGTTTAATTAATATGTTTATGTGTATTGGATGTTTGATATATTGACTTGTCATATGCAAACCTACCAATATGAAGTGTTATGCTATTGTCTGCGCATTGGCACATTGGCCAACGATTGTGTTGGAAGCAGAGGTGTAATTGTACAGACATTACCCACAATTGGTATAGGGTATATGGTGCTAAACTTTCTCAGTGTATTGTGGGCGTGCGTTCACGGTAATGCATGGGAACCTGGCACAGCTACTGGTCACGGCTTGTAAGCCCGGATGACCCGGCATTATTATAATACCATTACCGATCCTGTGAGCTGCTAAACCAACTTTGGACGGAGCGGCTGTACGACACAGAATTTCTGTATTAGCGACATGGACATGGGGCGGCAGAAATGTAATCATTACAGGCGTGTGAGACAATTGAAAAGCCCGTCCCAGACTAAGACAGTAGAGAGAAGGAGGATGGTGAACGCAGTAGAGCTGGAAGATAAACTTGGCCAGACTGGTCATTGTATATGTTTGTGTTATGATATGTTTTAATTAGGATTGCGCTGATGTAGAATTAGATATAACACATTCTCGACTTTCTTTCAAGCTCTCACAAGGAGCACCTATGTTACAGATCTCAATAACGAGTGAAGACTAGGTAGAGCTAGGACTGGCATGAGTCAGAATACCGGCAAGCTGTTTCTTTTTTTGAGTCTACTGGAGAGTGGGGATCTGGACCACAGATCCAGATAGATCAAGTAACAAGTAAAGTTACGTAATGTTTGTCATCAATATCAATATGTATATGATTTCATCATCCTCATATTGACAATCATCCTATGTCTATTGTTATGTCTTCTTCTTCTTCGTTCATCCGGAGTTTTTTTTCGGACGTGATTGCGTTGTGCCTGTCCACAGCAGAGCTGCGTTCTTGCGCCGTTAGGCCGACACATCCGACTTCTGCGGGCATTTGTTGACCGGGTTAACCTTCCCGGTTGTCCACGCTTCACATCCATACAAAAGCGCAGGTTCTATATAGCATCTCAACACTTTTTGTCGTTGCAAATGACATCTTTTTTTTTATTAGTCAGTACGTTGTCCATTTTGCAAAAGGCTACATTAGTCATGGCAATTCTTGTCATAATCTCTTCAAGGCATCTCCCATCAGATGTTATCACATTTTCGAGATAATTGTACCGATTCACTTGTTTAAGAATATTTCCTTTTACTTGTATATTACACTGTGGTATTTCTTTCTTCCTCGTGACGACCATAATCTGTGTCTTCTTACAATTTAATTCTAACTCATTTTTGTTCACTGGGTGCATCACCCGCATCTACTAAATGTTGCAGATCCTGCTCATTGTCTGCAATCAATACTTATCATCCGCATATCTAATGTTATTGATGTTTCGTCCTTTTATGATGACTCATTTCCTATCTTCTACATTTCTTAAAATATATTATCACTGTACAGGGAAAAAAAAAGACCTGGACACATTACACATCTCAGTCTTTCGCCTCTCTTAATAGGCTGATATTGACCTACTTCATTATCAATCCTTATCGCAGCTTGTTGATGGGAAAACTCCAATTATAATCCTCCATGTTCAAGGTGGACCAATATGCCGAGGACTGAATGGCCACGGATGAACTGGTTGTGAACGTGGAACGTCTGGTATGGGGGATAGGCGGCGCCAGGCGTATTGACTCCTTGAGGAGCATCCCCTGCCCCTTCACTAGCATTCAGGCTCTATTTGTGTGACCGGTTAGTTCCTACTGTCAAATTAAAATAACTAAGGAAATTAAACAGAATCATCGCCGGAGCATCGGAGTGCGTGCTCTGTGCTTGATACCTTGTACAACAGCTAGCGGGGAGAAAATGGACGGGGAAAAAGAGGTATGGGAGAGCAGCGAAGGAGAATAACAAATCAGACTGGAGCTAGAAGGAATAGAAGGAAAACAGATCGTCTGGGACCCAAACATGTACGGTTGCGTATTCGAACTGCCATAGTGCACAGCTGAGAGATTGAATATTGGGCACTATTGGCCTACGATTTTGACATCCTCATGCTGCAAGAACTGAAGACAAGCTCTTTTGGGGCACCCTGGCTATTTATGTCACATTATCCTCCTGAGATGGGAAGACATGTGCAGGCTCTGGCGGTCAAGGATGGCTTACAGCACACGATACTGGATATAAGTGGGTGGGATCAGGAAGGTAAAGAGGTGCAGGGATTGCGGATAAAAATTGGAGGTTACAGCTGGAATCTAATATATATATAGTCTTGCGGAGAGAGTTTTTGCTGGTTGAAGGGTTCTGAGAGTACTGCTGGTATCACGCAACTCAATGCTCACGCCAACGAGTGGGACAGGTCCGGCGAGAACAGACAGGGTACTGTTCTCGCTGAAGAGTTGCTTGAGACGGACATGGTCTGTATAAAAGACAGGAGACAAATTAAGCTAACAATGAGACCGGGGGACCCAGACAATGTCATCAACCTGGCATTTGTATCCCAAGAGGCTGCATCAGACATAAAACGGAGTGACCTTGGTGCCCATGGAAGCGAACACCTCCCTTGCTCTGTACTGTTAACTTGGTCCAGCAAAGTCAACGCTATAAAAGTCCACAATATATTCAAATATGATCGCGACCACTCTTCGCTCATGGAACGCCGTAGAGAACATGGATGGTAAAAAGCAACAAGAGCCATAGCACAACCACCATGGTGGACAAAAGAAGTTGGGCAATCATGGAGGGAAAAGAGGGCGGCCATAAAGACTTGGTGGAGTGTGTGGGGAGCAAACAGTTCAGTTGATACAGAATTGGAGGCTAAAAGAAGGAAACAAGCAAAGGTGCAAGAATGTAAACTCCAAGCAGCAGATGTCAAAATGATGAAGTGTGAATAGCTTATAAGTGAAGTCCGTGTGGATGTGACATTGTGGAAATTTTGGAAGCTGCTTAGACAGATGAACAGAAAGGCCCAGCCCTGTGCAAATGGTACAGTATACAATGACAACAACCGACCTATGACAACTAATAAGGTCAAGGGAGATGCATTTATTGGACCATTTCTAAAACAGACAGACAGCCATCCATTATATGTCATGCTGGTAAGCGTGGAAGCCAGGTCTTAGTAAGATATGACTGAGCTACCGTATAAAAGTAGACGGTACTGTCCTGCTTTCTGTTAGCGCCGAATGTTGGGCGGCGCTTACCAAACCCGACACCCCACATTAGTGCCAATGGCTTCGGGTGGAAGAGCGCAATTGGGAGGATTACCCTGGTGTGAGGAAATGCAACCTAAAGACAAAATGTCATGGCAGGGCAGACCAGGCCCTAAGCCTTGGGTGGCGGCTGGTCTAGGGTCGAAACTCTGACAGGCAGACAGTTAGAGCATTGCTTTGCTGATCCGGCAGCTTCTGCAGCTTGTCTTGTTCCAGATGTAGAGGTGTTACCTTTCCTCTGGAGTGAACTAGGCAGGCCGAGAGAGGAATCATGCTGCATGGGCAACACATGATATCTATATTTTAGCCCAGGCTTTGTGCTATGGAGAGGCAATAACTCCATCCCTGGTTGTAACCGACCGCCATAGGTAAAAGTTATGCCTTTCTAAAGCACAAACTATCGTCTGTCAAGACAGCAAGGTGCCAAGGTAAGCGCGGGCTATCATTAGTTTAGTTTAGTCGATGGATCAACATCACGGCACATGGGTGTAACCCATAAGTGCTCCGTTCTCCCCCTGATCACTGAAACTTAAGTCCGGCAATCATTTATGTTTTTGCATATCCCTTACAGGACGTTGCAGTCAACACCATTTTCCAGCTGCTGGCGATGTACTAAGCAAGATTACACTCAGTAGTTTGCCATTGCTTTCTGAGTGACCGTCTCACATACCCCAGTAAGTAACCAATGCGGCACGATCTGCTACCGAATCTCACGCAGCTGCGTTACTCATGAGAATATACGGGATTATGGAGAAAGACGTTAACGCCTATGCCTGGGAGGCCGGCAATCAGATACTCTTGCAATAACACAACTGACCAGTTGATCTACTGACACAACATGTGTGACCGAGTGGCTGCAAAAGAACCGGGTGTCTGAATTAGTGACATTGACTCAGGACATTTCATTTCTCATGATGGGACATTACATGGGATGACATAAGTTGTTACTACAGGCGTGTTAGATAATGGAAAAGTCCTCACCAATTAGACAGTAGGAGAGATATGGAGGGAGAAAGAGGAGAGTGAACGTAGTAAAGCTGGAAGAGAGGCACTGCCAATGTATGTATATGGGGGTGATAGATTGTATGTATTACCTAGGATTGTACTGATGTAGAACTAGTGTATACATTCTTGATTATGTCTTCCAAACTCTAAACAAGAGCACCAGGTTTTCATGTGCAGTGACAAGAAGGGACCTGGTGGAGTCAGGACAGAACACTGTGTTCATTCAACCATAGCTGTCTGTAGTGGTCCTTAGCAAAATATAGCTGACCCTGGCTGGCAGTTTTAATTCATAGTTATCTTTTATTTTCCAATTGTGCATACATGTGAGTGTGTGTACATTGGTGGGTGCTTACTTACACACAAGGGTGGGGAGCATTGTCATGGGGTAAAACCTGCACTGCCTAGTAGTCTAACAGTATACATAAACCTGGATATCTAACTTTCCCTGTCTCACTCTTTGGGGATATCAGGACAAGCTAATTTCACCTTCGTTTAATGAGCCATTTGCGGCTATACTTAGACTTAATCTTTATTTCAGCCATGTAGATTTGGTCCCAAGACAATTTCTGACAGACTGGGGTTGCTCACCAATGATAGTATATTAAACTTGGGGACACCCCCCCCCCCCCCCACCCCCACAAATTGTTGTTGGTCCGGGATCAACCATTGTCACTTCTGACAGCTGTCCTACTTAATTCAATGAAATCTTTCAGCCTCCTTTCTGACACTGAACAGCATAATCCTCAGTTAAAATTCACATGAACACCCATACAGAAGTTTGATGATATCAAACCCTTGAGAAATGAACCAAGAAATTTTTGAATAAACAAATTTTTATTACCAAACACATTTTTATTTACATAACAAGTCCTGGAACAAAATGACAATTTGCATCAAAAAGTCCTAATAGTGGAGAGTGAAAGAACATTAAACCTCAAGCAGATGGTATTATAAGCTCTGAGAACTAACATAATTAGACATAGAATATTACAGATGAACAAAATTCAATACTGTATAATGAGGTCTAAATAATGAGATGCCTATGTTTTGATTAATTTAAGTATTCTTTCTATCAAATATTCACAAATGTAAATAAGGCAATAAATCCTAATGCAAGGACATGATGAGGTTCATGTTAAATAAATTATGTTGCTTGTATAGACAGATGAACAACTAAAAGGTTTCAATTATCAATGCATAAGTAATAAAATGCTAGCCTAAGTTTTAAAAAATACAAAAATGTACCTTCATCAACAACAACTTATGAGCATTGAATGAGTTTAATTAACTCCGAGCAACAACGGTCTCTGAATGCAACTTTAGTGTCACCCTAAATGACAATCAGGAAAATAGTACAGAGATGCTGTAACTATTATTAACTGCTAGGTTTAGTGTGCACAATAAACTAACAAAGCAACCAGACATCAGATGATACACCTCACTAACTGGTTTTGAAGTAAAACCATGCCCATGCACATTCAACTCAATAATTGCTGTCACACAACTTGTATTCATCTTCTGACTGATACTCATTTCTGTATTCACATACATCACAGAAACGTGATAACTATATCTCAGCAACGTTAACACTATCTGAAACTTTTAGACATTTGTTTCTTCACGCACACACACACACACAAAACTGTCAGTAAACTGAAAGCACGGGTTGCAGTTTCTTGATAAACTTGGGAAAGATTTAAACAGTAGGGAAACTAGCCATGGAGGCAATTCCACACTGGTTGTCCTTGTTACGTGACATCAAGATGTATCCTTTATCTCCCCATGATGCACTCCAGCTGAAAACAGATATTAATACACATATATATTTTATATATTGATCCACAACTCTGGTGAACGAGTAAGATTACAAAACATGACGCAAAACCCCCACGCTTATCGTTATGGCACATGATGGATGTGTGTGTGTATATATATATATATATATATATATATATATATATATATATAGTATATATATATATATATATATATATATATATATATATATAGAAAGCCAAAGAAAGCCATTTGTCTTTTTCTAATTGTTGTATATAATATTCTAGTTTCATTGGCCTCTTTCAGACAATCATTGTTAGTTACTCTGGCAGTCCAAGGAATTTGCAACATTCGTCTCATGAACGTCTCTGTAGCTTCCAAAGTCTTTCTAACTTGTTTATTTATATTCCATGATTCACTGCCATACAGCAAAACAGGCTCTATATAGTATTTAATGAATAAAATAACTTTTTTAAAAAGCACACATGACATATAATGCCATTAATTATGTTTACATATAAACATTTCCTTGTGTTGTATGAAACTACCGAATCTCTGGCATATAGAACGTCTTTATTAAAGTATATAATGAAAGGAACTGAAATGGAAAAGTGTTCAGGGGGAAGACAAATGTCACATGTGGGTCGACATCATAGACTAGATGAAGCCAATCTGAATATCCTCTGAAGATGCAGGATGTGTTGCAGAGACATCACTGGGTGACAATGATGATGATATAACAGAGCCTACCAATGGACACTGAGCCGGAGTCTATTGACAATACAATTGCAAAAAATCTGTGTGGAAACATTACCAGCCCAGGACATATCCTAAACAGTCTATATGTCGCGCTGAATCATGGCTTAGTTGCATTATATATGCCTCACTAAAGTTATTATTTCACTACTAGTCTTGCATTGGACCAGAGGATTCACCCACCAACCATAACAGAGCCTCATGATTCTCACCTGTTTTTGACAATCCAATAATCTTGGCCATTTAGGCTTCCATACCCCACAGCTAACACACCATGATCCAACTGTGCTGAACTGCAAACAAGGTCATTGTAAACTCCTGAAATAAAATTTTTTTATATTCATTACATAATCTTTTCACTTTTTGTGAATTTGAATACATACACTTTCATATTTCTAGAAGACTGACTACTTTTGGGTTTAAATGAAGTGTAACAAAGTGGATCATGTCACCAAAAATTTAAAAAAATATACAACTAGGTGTCAACTCGAAATGCAAAAAATACCCAGAAGAAATGTATTATACCACTCATGTTAACTGTTGCTTATTGTTTAAACCAAGAAAAAAAAACAACAACAACAACGTATGTCATATTACAGTTAGATGGTATTAATGGGATAAAGTCAGACCATGAGTCTTACTACAAAAACTGTACTGGACAGCATGAGGAAACAATAAGTCTACATCCTTTAAAGTACCCTGCACTCACTGAATTAGGAAAACTACTATACTCAAATCCTTCCACCAAAATAAAAAAGGCGTGAATTCAACTACTTAGCAAAATGATGAAAAGAGAAAACTTTAACTTCTGTGGATCAGATTTACAACAAACATTGTGATAAAATTACATTTCATTTAAAAATAAACCATAGTTGTTAATTTTACAACAGCTGAGTTGTTTATCTTAGCCGACCAATGCAATTTTTATGATGGTGCAGTCCACTGTAACTATTCCAGTGATGCTAATAGTGAGTAATTGCTGAGGTTGACTGTAGTTACGGCATTTTACGAAAGAGGGTCATACCATAATGTGCTGTTCCTGTGCCAATGAATATTACATGAAATGCATTCCACTGTCCCATGTGAAAAGCGGAACAGACAGCAGTCCCTACAAACCAACAGCACACACAGGCATACATGCATAAGGCACTGCCATAATGTCAACACAACAGTTGACCACTAAAAGTGTAATTCATCACCAATTGAAGAAGCAGTCACTAGAAAACCAACAGTTGCACACACATTACTGACTAAGACAAAACCAGCTAGTTCACTTATCATTAAAGAGTAGTCTAGCAAATAAATCCTTGAATAAAACAAATTCAGTGTAAAACAGTCATGCCCTACTGCTGCTAACATATTTTCTCATACCTCCTTTGTAGGACTGGAACGTGGAACTGCTAGCATCGATGGCAATAGAGACAGGACCATTGTTTGCGATTGCTACCTTCAATGCATTCTCATTACCATGAGGAACAACATCTGAGCAAGAGCTGATTGTGGCAACCACTTTGCTTTTATCAAATCTGCAGGTATCATCCTGTAATAAGAAACATATACTTGAGAATTCAGAAAACTATTTTCTCCTAATTTTCAAGCAGTGTGATATTTAACCTTTTATTCAAGCAAATTAAGTAGCTTGATTTCTTTTCCAGTTACCATTCACATGTTGACAATTATTTAAATTTATTTTCTAGTGCACATATTTCTTTTTTTTTTCCATGCTCGCTCGCTTTGAACTCAAGAATAGTCGATACACACTACTTCTAGTAGAGCCGGACTGAATTTTGTGTGTGGATTAGCTTTCCCTTTTAACAGTGATCCTCATGATCAGGCGAACCCACCCCAAATTCAGAGGTACTTGTAATTTATGTCCCCAAGTCAAGGACGACAAGTCCAACTGTCCGGTGTAGGGTTTTAACCCCTTACCTCAGCATAAGCACACCAGATGTTTAAGAACATGTGCTCTTATCAATTCTGCCATGCTGACCTACTAACAGCTGATATGATCAACAGGAAATTACTTTAATACAAGCAGTAGTGAGCCAGTCAAAAGATTTATTATATTTCTAGTTAACAAACATCTCGTAACAGGCATAACATCTGATGGGAGATGCCTTGAAGAGATTAGAACAAGAATTGCCATGGTAAATGCAGCCTTTTGCAAGATGAAAAACATACTGACCAATATAAAGATATCATTTGCAACGAGAAAAAGAGTGTTGAGGTGCTACATAGAAACTGTCCTTTTGTATGGATGTGCGGTGTGGACAATTAGCAGACAAGCTGAAAAACATCTGATGGCTGTGGAAATGTGGTTTCTGAGGAAAATACATAGAATACCATGGACAGACAGAAAAAC
Organism: Cepaea nemoralis; assembly: GCA_014155875.1. Classification (NCBI taxonomy): domain Eukaryota; kingdom Metazoa; phylum Mollusca; class Gastropoda; order Stylommatophora; family Helicidae; genus Cepaea; species Cepaea nemoralis. The sequence continues at coordinate 112,547 of JACEFZ010027700.1, read as the reverse complement.
CAATGACCAAGTACTACAAGAAACAAATGAAAATCGTAAACTGATCAGAGAAATTAGACATAGATAGTCACAATTTTCTTTGGCACGTTATGAGAAGAAATAAATTGGAGAACTTGGTAACAACTGGCAAGATCGAGGGGAAGAGAACAAGGGGAGGGCAGAGAAGTAAATACCTGGATGGCTTGGCCACATTATATGATCGAGACAGGAATATTGAGCTGATATACGACTCTGGTGATCGAGTGAGATGGCAAAGCATGACCACCCATGCTTACTGGCATGGCACATGATGGTGATGATGATGCTATCAAACTGAAATATAGTTGCTTAAATAAGCCGTTTGATTGCCATATATTGGAAGGACTGCAGGAGATGTTTGCTTGTCATAGAGTTATAGATATGTGTCATTCCAGTCTTGAACCCGTAGTATACATGATATAATCTGTTGTGTTCTGTGCACAACCAGAACATTATGATCTCTCTATGATGACTGACATGGATGTTTAAATTGGTTTTGTTTTGGAAGTTGCGTTGTTACAAATATATTTAGCAGAATCCTAAAGAAGAATGCAATATATTGCTTGCCAAAGACCAAAAGGGCACAAAATAAACTGCAATGTAACTTAATACACAGAAATGCTCAATACATACAACCATTTATATATGTACCCTTTACAAGCAGATGCAGGTTTCGTTGGCATCAATGCAGAATGAAGATACTATTTATATAAAGAAACTAGTTTCTGAAGCAGTCTTCACTCACATGTCTCATTATGAACAATTGAGAGAATACAACTTTTATATTAACTTTAATAGATTGTCAATATATGTGTTCAGAAACCCATCTTGTTTCCTTTTAGATGAGTTGTCTTCCTCTTATGCTATTTGGCCCCGTTGAGATGGGTTATTTACGTTCAAATGCTTTTCCTCAAATTTCCTCCATGATTCAAGGACGAGAAAAGACTTCAGTCCAACTGACGCAGTCTCTTCACTCACATATGCCTTAATATGTTCAATCACTAAGATAATAAATCTGTTATCTTTAATGTATAGGCTTTCAATCTACTTGTTTAAAAACTAGTCTTCTATTTTTTTCTCGTGTACTGAGTATAAATAGTATATAGTAATAATACACAAGAATAATAATTTTATGAGTATGTTTTCAATACCTCAGCTTCATATGGGTAAGCCTCCTCAGACTCCAAGCCTCCGATATCAATGACATACTCAAAAGCATAATCCATCAAACCACCATTGCAACCATCATCACCATAAGTAGTGGAGCAGTCAACCAGCTGCTGCTCAGACAGAGGAATCAAATTGCCGCTATGCTTGAACCACTGTCCTTCAACTGAACCAGTCTGCAAAAGAGCAATCACCAACTTGCTGTATTCTGTTTATATATCAAAATATGCATTTCTAGAACTATATTACCTCACACAAATAATTATCATTATGTTTTCCCAAATAGCATAAGTGTTCATGTCTCACTCTAGATCAGTCCTGGGTGTTGTCGAACAATACAATTCATAATATTCCCCTGTGTCGTTATCTTAGACCAGTGGTTCTCAACCTTTTTTGGCCCATGCCCCCCATCACCATATTTTCAGAACGTCATCCCCCCCCCCCTTTCATATTTCCTATCTAAAAATACCCCCACCCCTACACAGTATGCGTAAAATTGTACGGTAAATTTAATAGCACATACTAAAACAAGTCTAGACATCCACATAAAACATGATTTGTGGGTCTACTGACTTTATAAAATGAATTTGAAAAGGATGAGACGTTAACTGTAAAGAATGAAGGGAAAAACAATATAAAGTAATTGGTTCTTGTATTAACACGATCTTGAAATGGTCTTTATTCCCCGACTGGAAACCTTAAAATTCCTCCCTGGGGGGGGGGGGGGGGGGGGGAAATTCCCCACCGGTTGAGAACCACTGTCTTAGACCATCCAACATTATTTTGTCTCTTCTACTGCTAACCTCTCCAGTCATTACAGTGTTCAACACCTCTCTCCACATTACATGACCAAAGAACACTCTCTTTCTTATCATTATGTGTAATGGTGTACTTTCATGAGCCTCTCCTAGGCAATCAGTTACTTACAAACCAAGCTATTTGCATCCTTCAACCCAGAAACATAACCCACACTGTCTTCAAGCCCTTTCTATTTTGTTCAATCACATTCCAAAATTATCATTGTTTTCAAAATGGCATTATAAGATACTGCTTACCCCTTAAGTGGATACACAATGTGCAAATACTAATATATTTCACTCTTATCATTTTAGATGCATTTTCTCATATGTGTGCACACACACATGTATATACACATGTAAGCCCCTATTTACCCCCTCTTCCCCCAATACCAAAAAAAAATTGCTCTCAGCTGTTAACATACAACAAAATGGGGTTGGGGGTTTAGAAAGAAACAAACAGAACTGTTATCAGTTGTCCACTGTGTCCAACAGCTGTGTAATGGGACGGCAATATAACCTTAACACAGCATCACACAATCCACAACATTCATATGTTGTATACATATACCCCATAATTGTATTATGGGATGCAACTATTTGCATCTAACTTTCGATTCCAAGCCAGGTATATGTGATTTACTCCCATGAATCTCAGTCACCAAATAATGTGTTCTTAAATTTTTTACATTTGGTCAGAACAAACTAAAGAATCTGGCTTCCAGAGTGGTCACTTCCTCTATGTATTTAACCTCTTTGAAAGTAATGCACACATTTTTCCACAATAGTTTTCTTCCGCTTTGTGTGTTTGTTGTAAAGTGTTCTGGGGCACTAAAATACTGATAAACTAGAGAGAACAAAAACACAATTACAATAGATACTTACAGTACTGAATGCCCAGCAAGATCCGCACTGTCCCTGAAATATTGAGAACAATAAAACAAGAATTAAATCAAATTAACATACAGAGAAAACATAAGTAACTCATCACAACTGTAAAACAGAAATAATTCTTAAAATTATCATTCTATGGCACAAATTTATTTATAAACAACAATAATCTGATAGCAATAGTCAGTCAATGGCTACAATTGTGTACTAAAAATCATATTTGAATATTTTAAAAATAAAATACCTGATCTTTAACAGCTGTGACGTAACCGTTGGTTCTCCAGTCGACTGACTCTGGAACATTTTTGGTTTTTGGTTGGTAGTCGTGGCACTCAGTCTTGGAGACATGGGTTCTGTTGACACCAAATCCGTTCAGTATGCGGTACTCCTCATTTGTCTGTAAACAAATAAAACACCAAATTAAATATGATAACATTAGGATATCATATTATGGCAATAATTAACACCGAAATTCATCAATGAAAGTGAGAAGAAGTTCTTAAGTTTTATACAAACCTAATTTTGATACACGAAAGTTAAATGTCGATCCCGGAAAGGCTAACTCTATCAACAAAATGCCAAAAAGAAGTCTGACATATTAACCAAAAAGAACAACTATCACAGCTCTGCTGTAATCAGACTGCACAAACACTGCAAGAATTATTTTTAAATAACAGATAAATGCAGAAGAAGGAATTGCGGGCTGTCAGCAGATTAATGAGAAATTACTAAGGTTACATAGATGTTCTGCAGAAGACATAATATAATACCATAAGCAGTAAGACAGCTTGAAAGTAACTTACTCAAGAAGAGATGTTTAGTTTAGTTTAGTTTAGTCGATGGATCAACATCACGGCCCACGGGTGTAACCCATAAGTGCTCCGTTCTCCTCCTAACTCAAACCTGCGTCTGGAGAAACTCAGCTCAGTGCACGAACTCCGTAGCACCGGCGAGGATCCTGAAATACTTTGGGTAGATTTCTAACTCGAAATTTTGCCCGGGCAGCGCCGTTAGGCTACTCTTTTTTGATTTCCAACTGCCAAGGGATTATTTACGTGCACAACAATACACACGGGCGTCCGATCTCACTACCCAGAGACCAGGGGAAATTTTATTACTAGAAGTCCACGTGAAATAAATCCCGGTCCTCACCGGGGCTTGAACCCGGGTCCTCTAGCACTCGAGGCGGACACCATACCTCGAGACCACGCAGCCCCCTTGTTTACTCATATTGAAAAGACAGTCCACATGCTTCGCACACAAAAGATGTAAAATGGAATTAAATTGTGATAACAGGAATGCTGAAGCAGAAGGCAAATATGAGAAGGCAGAAGTTGCTAAAATGACAAACTAGTATAAGGAAACGTCAAAAACATGGAACAGACTAAACAAAGATGATGTCTAACACCATTTGGCATGGACTATAACAAAGAAAAACATTTAACCTATACATAATAATGTGACTTTATACGTACAGACTTTCATCAGCTTGCAAACATATGGTCATGCTTTCCTGATTTCGTCTAACGACACTCTAAATCTTACATATTTCAACTATGTATTTTATTGTGGTGTTGGGCATGTTTATTTCTTAAGACACGTATGGTCTGGAATAAAGTAATATCTCTGAATGGCAAGACATGCAGTAAAATGTTACATCTAAGAGTATTAACAATTAGTAGTCATTGGATATTTCTACTGCCAGTGTCTGAATTAACTTATCGCATTGGAATGATGAGAAACAGTTATGAGTCATAGATAACATATTTGTAATGAATATACATGTGGTTTCACTTCTACATTACAGGATGAAGGGAACAGATGTACAACAATCTGAAACTCACAAGATCAGTGAAATGATTGACGTCCATGTAAAAGGTAGAGTCTCCGTTGTGGTACCTCCAGTTCTGGTACTCAATTAAGTTAACATTTTCCATAAAAATGCTGTATCTCTTTCTCTCCTCTTCTTCAGTTGCATACTTTTTGTCTGGAAAAGAAATTAGTAACGATAACATTAGTAAATAATATCACACACACACAAACTTAAACTGCAGTGTAAGATAAGTTCTCCACTAAACTTTGACTCAAGGCTGATTCAAGGGAACAAAACAAATTGTTCTCTTCAGTTTGAAAGATCTTCAAGTAATATCAATAAAAATAAAGGTTATTTTCATATTTCCTGGGGAGCTATTGCTATTCTTATTTCAACATATTTCATCTACACTAAGTACAATCTTGCAATACATGCATCAGTGCCATATTTGCACATGCCCAATTATTTTAACACTGTCCTGAGTGCAGTGTCATAGTTGGTCATTCCCTGGACTATGTGGCATTATAACAATTGTTCCATTGTTTGGATACTATTGTAATGGATACGTAAATACGTTTAAAGCAGAATGTGGCTTGCAGTAGACCAGATATTGTAAAAAAGATCTTATTAGCTACTGCATAACTGAACAATGGATGTTAGTGCTGATTGCATTGCTACAGGCACACAAAGGAAATGATGGGATTCAAATGGTTGACAGAAGTAACAAAAAACAATGTAAATAACAACATATATGTAGCTTCAAGAGAACACAACATTCAAATGGCAATTAAAATAAAATAACAGAACAATGCACGTTGACATGCTTGAAAGGAAGACATTCATACAAATTGATGAGTCCTTCAGCAAGAACATGTCAGGCAACAAGTAAATGTCACAGATTTATTTTCCCATTAATCATATCAGCTGTTACAATATACTCCAAATGTGCTCTTCTCATGACATGACTAAATAATGTTGGCTTTTTCTCTTACACCTGTTGCCTTTCTGCATTTCTGTGTTAAGGTTTCTTTTTGCCTTGAACTAATTTAGAACAATGTTCATTGTGTCTGCTCATGGTGTTGTAAACATTTTGTAAAATTATCTATGTATCTGAAATACATTCTCTTGCTTGTTTTTAAATTGTTCATGATTTACAGTCATATGCTAACATTGTTTACACTGCTATATGCTTGTGAAACCTGGACTGTTTATCAGCGACATGCTAGGAAATTAAACCACTTCCACACAGTCTGTCTTAGAAAGTTACTGAAGATTAAATGGCAAGACAAGACCCCAGACACTGAAGTCCTAGAAAGAGCGTCCATGCCCAGTATCCACACTCTACTAATGAAGAATCAGATTCGCTGGGCTGGTCACTTGACTCGCATGCCAGATCACAGGCTCCCTAAACGAATTTTTTACGGCGAGTTGTGTTGTGGTAAACGCTCCCAAGGCGGCCAGAGGAAACGCTTTAAAGACACTCTGACAATCTCACTGAATTCTTTTGGAATTCATCATGACACCTGGGAGACTGCAGCCAGAGACCGAAATTCGTGGCGTGCATCATTACGCAAGGGTGCAGTCACTTGTGAGGCAACCAGGACTGCCAGAGCTGTGAAGAAAAGACAGCACAGAAAAACCACTGCAGTAAATCCTCCTCCAGAAACGTCAAGCATTCTTTGTCCACAATGTCAAAGAACATTTCGAGCCAAAATAGACCTTATCAGCCATTTTAGAACTCACGGCTCCATACTTTCAACCCCACCGGATGAAATTAATGGTCATCATCATTCTTGATGGACAAACAACAACAACATATCACCTAGACAATACAGCCTACTTACTGTGAATATTTTTGAAGGATTGCCATGTCTCTTGGTATTCGGCATAGGACAGCTTATACACAGCACCAGCAGCTGATCCACTAGCAATGACAGACTTCAAATTGTCGGAATATTCCGGTGCGTGGTGATTCAGTGCAGGCTCAATGTTAAAATACTTCATATAGGTAGGCCCGGCCAAGGCACAGCCCAAAGTTAGCAAAAATGCAACAGCTCCAATCATGATGTTCAATCCTTAAAAGAAACAAACAAACATATATATATATATATATATATATATATATATATATATATATATATATATATATATATATATATATATATATATATATATATATATATATATATATGTCTCATTTAATTCACAAAAGTAGTCATTATACATTCAAATACATTTCCGGTTGCGTTCGGCCCCTTCTCTCGTTCCCGTCTGTTCCCGTGCTCGTCTGTTTAATATGATTCCTCTCCCGTTCCCAAAAATTAAAAATTGATTTTAAACTAACTATTTCAGTTGAGAAAAACAACTGTTCATAACTAATTTCTGGTTTAATCAGAGAGTGAGTTTCCTTTGCGCAAGATGGCGGGACATTTTTTCATCTGTTTTTTTTTCTGAAGCGCGTGCCTTTTTCTTTCGTGCTTGAGGAAAAATTGTTGATTTTAAACTAACTAACTATGTCTGTTGTATCCGCGGGAGTGAGAACAACATCTGTAGAAAATTTCATCTTAATCGAAAGGACCGTTCGGGAACGCATAAAGGACACACAAACAAAGACACACACAAACATTCTCATATATATATATATATATATATATATATATATATATATATATATATATATATATATATATATATATATATATATATATATATATATATATATATATATATGCCGGTCTCCTTGGCTGAGGGATTAGCAGCTTTCTCCGTAACCCCGAATACTTTCGTGGTTGACGTGAGCGCACGGGATTTTGAAGGGGTTCGAGTCGCGCCACTGACTTACACGAGTATGGAGCCGGTCATTCAGAAAGTTGTGGCGTGCTGATGAGTGTAATCTAGCATAGGAATCAACATACAGCTGAAAGATGCTGGTGTTGACCGCAATATCCTGAAACAGGATGGAAACGCGGGAAAACACACACACACACACACACACACATATATATATATATATATATATATATATATATATATATATATATATATATATATATATATATATATATATATATATATATATCGGGAGAGTTTATTCACACCAAGTTGCGAATAGACACTTCGTTTATTCGCAATCGAGTTGCGGGAGTTAACAATGATGTGATAGCGTCCACCCACTCACTAGTCAATTTACTTTGAGCCAGCAAGAAGGTGGTTAATTTGGGACGATATTTCATTTGATATATAATATTCACGGTAAACAAAGACATCTTTTGGATCCATTGATTCCGACACTCGATCACTCCGTCGGTGCCTGGGGGATGTGCAACCCCCCCCCCCCCCCCTGGCACTTCCGCAGATCCATAGAGCACACTTTATTCACAAGCTTCGAAACTCGGTCTCCCGCGTGACAGGCGGACATACTTACCACTATGCTACTGAGCACATGATGAAACCTCAATAGAAATGTATAATATAGTCAAACACGTGTCCCGATGACGTCACGTACGTCACGTGACCAGCCTTTATTTACGAATAGACACTTCGATGGAAGATTGGATAGAAGACATACTACAGCCAATGAATGACAGCATTGGTGCACACCTTGACCTATCCTATTGGTGTATCCTTGATTATGGCTGTTGAACTTAACTATGGAATCAACTATAGAACTCAGGGAAATGACTGCCGGCTAGGGCGAATCTGTGTTGTAGCTAACATCTTGCAACAGCGATAATATGTTCTACATCATTCCCTTCTGTTGGGCGACTGAGCATTTATGGGCGTTCTGGTTTGCAACGACGCGTATTCTTCATTACAAGAATAATGCATAATGCTGAACAATAAGTATCCAAAGATTTGAAGTTCCACTAACTACATAGGCCTACATTGGAAAATTGCACCAACGCCTTCTTTGGTGACTAATTGGTCCGTATACTATTATTATTATAACTCGTGGTTTTTGTTAATGTAATAATAGTAACTTCAGCACTTGGTAATAATCAAACCATAATTTTGAAATAATTTGCATGGGATAGAATGAAAAAGTTAAAAATCTATGTATATAATATATCAATTAAATACAATACCAACCAATGATTCATTGAATGACGAGATAAAGAACGATGTTATTATTTGGTTTAGAAGGAATCAAAGAACTTGTACTATTCATTACTTACCAGTAGACCTTGTGCGGTTTGTAACTAATCTCTTTGTCATTAAGATTATGAAATTTAAATACTAAACTACCGGGAAGGTTAACCCGGTCAACAAATGCCCGCAGAAGTCGGATGTGTCGGCCTAACGGCGCAAGAACGCAGCTCTGCTGTAAACAGGCACAACGCAGTCACATCCGGGAAAAAAAAAATCCGGATGAACGCAGAAGAAGAAGAAGAAATACTAAACTAAATAAGCTCAGTTTAATATTGTCATTTTATTCGTGATAATATTTCTTCACGTTCAGACTCATAAAGACCTTAGTAACTAAACTTAAGACTAAGCTAGTAATAGTGCTAAATCTTGCTATAAACCTAATAAGGCTGAAACGTCTCTAAAGGAGCACTACGGCATTAAATAAAACTATTACTTACACAAAATAGTTCCACTTGTCAACTGGTGGCCAACAACTTTGCAGTTCCAACTTAATTATCACAGAAACCCCGGCAATTAAAGGGTCCAGTGGACACCACGTGACATAAGTCATATGACTGTAAAGCGGTGTCACGAGGTTTCTCTTATTGCACAGGTAATGGTGGCCTAGTTTTCACCCACCCCCACACAACTTTATCCTTTATCTAACGTTATCCATTGTTGCACCACCTGGACCGAGAGGTATGCATGATCAACCACGTGAGGGCTGGCCTGAGACACTTGTCATTTAGGTCATTTACTTGCCTTGCAAACTGGTCATTTAGCAATGTCATTTAGACCACACCAAAAAAATAATAATAATAATAATAATCCCAAAGAACAATATTAAGAGGAAACATGCCAAGTGTCGAACTTAAATACAGAAAATACAAACAATATGTTGCAGTATTCGGTGTGTCCATTCATTCAGTAACGTGCCCTTTGCAGAACTTCGCTCCCATAACAACCGTCGGGAAAACTTCTCGGTCATCAGCAAGATGTCCTGCGTCACACTTCACTATTATTAAACGAATGTTGAGTATGTGGTTTGTTTCTTCTTCTTCTTCTTCTTCTTCTTCTTCTTCTTCTTCTTCTTCTTCTTCTTCTTCTTCTTCTTCTTCTTCTTCTTCTTCTCCTCCTCCTCCTCCTCCTCCACTTCCTCCTCCTTCTCCTCTTCTTCTTCTTCTGCTTCTTCTTCCTCCTCCTCTTCTTCCTCTTCCTCCTCTTCCTCTTCCTCTGCCTCTTCCTCCTTGTCCAAATCAAGCTTGAACCACGTTAATCTCTTCTTCCTTTTCCTTACGAAATCTTCCCATTATTATTTTTAATAGTATTTTACTTGCATGACTGATCAGGGCAACAGTTCTGTTGTTGGTGCATAATTTCAGCTTTATAACATTAGATATGCAGATGATACAGTATTGATTGCAGACAATGCACAGGATCTTCAACAATTAGTAGATGCGGTTGTTGTACACAGTGAGCAACTGAAGTTAACATTAAATTGTAAAAAGACACAGGTTATGGTCGTCACAAGGAAGAACGAAGTACCACAATGTAATATACAAGTAAATGGGAGTATTCTTTAACAAGTGAATCGGTACAATTATCTCGGAACAGACATAATAATTTTAATATTTGATGAGAGATGCCTTGAAGAGATTAGAACAAGAATCGCCGTGGCGAAAGTAACCTTTGGCAAGATGAAAAACATTCTGACCAATAAGAAGATGTCAATTAAACCGAGAAAAAGAGTGTTGAGGGGATACATAGAGCCTATTCTTTTGTGTGGATGTGAAACTTGGACAATGAGCAGTCAAGCTGAAAAACATCTGATGGCTACAGAAATGTGGTTTCTGAGGAAAATGCAAAGAATATCATGGACATAAAGAAAAACCAATGACCAAGTACTACAGGAGACAAATGAAAATCGTAAATTGATTAGAGAAATTAGACGTAGACAGTCAAAAAAATGTTTTTGGACATGTTATGAGAAGAAATGGATTGGAGAACTTAGTGACAACTGGCAAGATCGAAGGGAACAGACTAAGAGGAAGACCGATGCCTTTTTCGAAGACATTGACGAGACAGGAACACTGAGCTGATCCACGACTGTGGTGATCGAGTGAAATAGCGAGTCATGACCGCCCACGCTTTGGCACATGATTGATTGATTTAATTTCAGCTTGCCCTATTTTGGTATTAAAATGAAGATAGTTCTCTTTTAATCATTTGGCCATATACCATATTTCCCTATTTATTACATAGCTCGACAGATGGGTATGCTTTTTCTCCTCCTACTTGAATTAGTTCAGCTAGTATCTCATCACATCTTGGTGATTTACCATTCTTCAGGTTCTTTATTGACAATACAATTTCATCTTATGAGAGTTCATTTTCTGTCTCTGCTGTCATTGGTTCAGGTAGCTCACTGATATCAGTGATATCCTGACAATCATTCATATCATACATCCCACTGCAGTATTCCTGCCATGGTTCTAACATTTTTCTAAATCATGTTAAGGTATTTCCAAACTTGTCACAGATAATATTTAATTAAGGTTGAACATTTCTTGTCAATAACTTTATTTCTTGTACAACAATCTTGTATATATTGATTGTTGTCCTTTCTTGTGTTCTTTCTTATTAGTTAGTTAGTCTTTCCTCTTGAGCCTAAGGCGGCGCATAGGGCAGAAGTCCTGTCTCTCCATGCTTGGCGGTTCGCTGCTACCTGTTGTAGATCTTGGATATTTACTTGGCCATTGAATGAGCCTTCTCTAATGATGGTTCTACGCAGGGTCTCTCTTGGTCTTCCCCGTTTTCTTTTCCCTACTGGTGACCATATGAGGGCTTGGTAGGGGAGTCTTGACTTGTCCATTCTGAGTACATGGCCGATGTAGTTCCAACGGCGTCTTCTTATGAAATTGGATACTGTATCTTGCTTAGTCTCTTGTCTTATTTGCGAATTGGTTCTGAAGTCTGTCCAGTGGATGTTTAGAAGTCTTCTAAGACATTTGTTCTCAAAATTGTCTAATTTTTTATCTAAAGCTAAATTGTTAATCTTTCTTATTGCTCGTGGTAAATATTCATACTTCATCCTGCTGTTATCGGTTTCACCTCCTTTCTGTTTCAGTTCCCTTCGTCGTTTTGTTAATTTTAACGTGTCTGATGTAATCCATGGCTTATGTTGCTTATTCTTGGTCGGACGACTCGGAATTAAATCGTTGGCTGCTGTTGTCAAGATATCTCTTACGTGTGCTGTCAGTTCTTCAGGTGTCTTCTGCTTCTTCTTTCGTTCGCTTGAAATATGTCTATGTCTGCAATGTTGTCTCTTGTATGAATTTAACTGTCTTTTTTCAGTTCACACGGTGGTCCATAGAGTTTATCTTCCACTGTCGTCTCTCTAGTCCAGAAGGTTTGCCTAGATATGTTATATTTTGGACAGTCTTAAAGTATGTGCTCTGCTGTCTGCGAGGCCAATCCACATGTGCACATGGCTGTTTCACCAATCTTGAATTTTGTATACATGTGGTTGCGTAATCTATTGTGTCCTGTTCTGAGGCGCAGAATAATGACTTGTTCTGGTATGTCCATTACGTGGTAGTCATCTTGAGGAGGTTTTGGTGGCTTTCTGACTGATTGGATCATTCTTTTCTTTTGGTGGTATGTAATGGGTACATCAGGCTGTTCTTCTTTGGCTCCTTCCTTAGCCAAATTGATCAGCTCTGTCGTTTCCGAGTACTCCACAGTGGGATGGTATCCACTGTATGGTGACCTTATGTTGACTGCTAAGTTCATAAAGTAGTCTTCAGGTGTCATTTCCTCCTGTATAGACACCCAAAACGACTCATCACTTCTACGTTGTACGTATCTGACATTTTTGTGAGATCATAACGAATTGGCCTTGGTCCTCGGGTAAGCTTTTTGGGTTTTACTTTCATATCTGATTCTAACTGATGATCTGCATCACTGTCCGTACCTCGTAGGCTTTTCGCCTAGGTTATGCTTGTTCTCCATCTTCTTTGTATATAATATGTCTTGTTCTGGGTAGAACTGTTGGGGGACTTCAGTGTGAAGAGACTGCTTGGGTGTTTTTTTAAAAAGTGTGCTGGCCATTATTAACTCATTTTCTTTGCAAAATTCAATTGATTTGTCACCTGCGTAAATGTTCTTTAAGAGTTTGATCCATTACGTCTATGAATTCTGACTTTTTGTCAATCATATACACTGTACAGGGAAAAGCTCAAATGTTGCCCCATCTCATCGCTCTGCTTCCATCAGAAAATGATTTGTTTAAAGTGCTATCCTGTTCAGTGCTTTAGGGCTAAAATTGCAACATGTGATGCTTTCTGTTAAATTGGTGAGAGCCGAAGTGGCTTTGTGGCTAGATGCTTACCTGCCAACGCAAATTTTCAAATAACGTGTCTCTCATTTTCAGCTCTTCCTGTACCTAATTTTGCATTACAATTTCCCATTATTATTGTTATATCATTATGCCCAATATTATCTTATGTGTCTTGCAGTGTGTTGTAAACATTTTCAATTTCGTCTTCCTCTGTTGTTGATGTAAGTGCATATATTTAGCGGTATGAGAGTTGTGTTTTATGAATGGCCTCTAAGTATGCAGTAGTGTATACAATATTATTCATTTATTCACTTCATATGATATATATCTCTGCACCTGGCACGATACAGCGAAATGCTTGTATGCCAGACAATAAATCGCGCTACATGTCGTTTGTGGCTCCTTTGTTTAAATTCACCAGGCGGCTGGGGAGACAATCAAATGGTTGTGGATTGTGGAACGGCCTCTATAAATAGGGGTTAGCTGTGATTAACCAATAAGCAGTCGCGGACCAAATGGCGGTGGGCACGGAGGACGAGGTGGGCTTGCAGGTTTGAGATATGAAATATCAATTTCAATTCCAATTCTTGAGACGAATGGCATATTTCAACCTTCGACTTACCGCTTAGCTATAGTTGGAGCCTTTATGGTGTATCTTGTTTTACTTCTTTCGTTAACAGGGCTTCTTGTTTGTGCTTCCTGGCGTCTTATTGTTTGAATTGTGTTAGTTACATTCTTGTTGAGGTTATACATGCCTGAACAGAGTCGCACACTTGTTAAGACCTGGAGTAACTGTGTAACCGTCCTTTCTCATGGTGTTGTTTCCTTCAGGGGGTGTTTACCAGTTGTCTCTCCTGGGGGTTCCACTTACTTCCCCATCTTGATCTATCTTCGTATCGTCTTGATCTTCTCGGATACCTTGCGTCGTGGACGGGTTGATAGCTCGATCTTCGCGGAGAGTAATGTCTTCTCCTGACCCCCGTTTAATCTTGGTCTTGGTCACTGACGTTCTGGTTTTCTTCCTCCTCTTGTACTTCTTCTTCTGTTGCTTCTTCTTCTGTCGGGGACTTTGTATCATTTGCTTCCAATGCTTCGGCCTATGACTTGAGTTGTTCTAATTTTCCTCTACCTTCTTGTTGCTTGCTTGTGTTCGTTGGCTTGAGCTCCAACGCGAAGTCCTGTATGTCGGATGAAGGCATCCTGTTGTCCAACATCAGTGTGATGTCATACAGGACCTGAGATTTGCGTGAATATCCGTTGTCCCATGTCTGGCTTATTGGTGTGCAGACTGGTGGTTCCTCGCCGTACAGGCAGACACTCTCCGATTTCGGAGGAATCGACGATCCTACTGACTTTAGCCAGGACCCCGAAGGGATCTGTTGCCAGGACTCTCGACGAGGACGCGTCAATAGGTCTTGGCCAGTATATAACCCGGCCCTGGTGCCTTGGAAACACCTCTGCGTCCCGAGTCTCTTCTGTTTCAGCCTTTATTGCAGCCATTCGAGCGATATCCTGCTCAATCATCTGCTGCACTTGCTTCAGTTGGTCCAGGATGAGCTAAACGGCTGTAAGTTGTATCTCTTGCGTCTTGTCTCTTTTCTACTTCATGCTGTTGGCCTTGGATCTCAGGTCCTTCAGTTGGCCTTCCATTTGCGCTCTGTCGTTTTTCGTAAGTCGAGTGGTCGCCTCGTTCTGCCTCCTAGCCTATTTATAGGGCAGGTTAGTTTTGACAGCGATCTTCACAGCTTCCTTGCTGTCTTAGTGGCAGGGCAGCCGAGGTATCTGGCGCCGTGGTTGCCGAGGTATTTTACCCCCTTTCTATTTAGGTTAGGCCTCCTTAAGTCTGTGTCGATCTTTGCTTGAGGGCACTGACAATGGGTGAGGTCCGGATCAGTAGCTGCAGACCTCCACCTCACTTTTACAAGTGGCACGGGTGTACCAAAACTTCTGGCACTTGGAGATTTTCAGCACTCTGGGTACGTAGTGCTCGGGTACTTGTTCTTTCTTGTCCCATCTAATGATTTGAGGGACCACTCCGCTATTATGATGACGACAGTGGAGGGAATGTAGTTCTTTCCGATGCACTGGTAATGTTTAGTGTCGAGTTCTCTCTCGACAGCATCTCCCTGATCTGATCGTTGGTGAGATGAGTCTTGACTCGTTTGATTACCCATCGTTTGCTTGTGCTGTGCTGCGTGGCTTCCACTAAGATGCCGTGGAGAAGCCTGATGACGGCTTTCTCTTGCTGTATTCATCTTCTGCATAAGTGCTGTGATCTTGAAGTTCTTTGTTGATGGAGACCACTACTCCATCAGGTGTCTTGCCCAGCTGGGTGACGCTGCATCTCCCCAATATGTTCTCGAGACTAAGAATCTTATCTATTGGTAACGCCGACAATTTAGCCTCCCCAATGCTGGTTTGTTTCAGCAGGATTTTGCCTGCGAAGTCCTTTGCTGTAGTTTCCTCCTGTGTTGAGGCCTTTGGTGAGCCATTTGGCTGCTTCTCGTTAATGATGTTGTGTGCTTCTCCGCTGCTGTTGGCTTCAGTTGTAGTCTCTTCAGCGACGGGAAGAGCTTCAGCTGGTGGAAGAGTAGAGCTGCTGTGTGTGTAGAAACAGCACCAACAGTCGCGGCGGCCTTCCTCGCCTCTGCCTTCATCTTCCCGGCTGCATACAGTGCGTGTCTTTTCGCCGCACTTTTAATGCGAGGTATCCTCTGCACTATCAAATTATGATCTGTTCTCGATAGAGCGTCCGAGTGATGATGTGTGATCTTAAATCCTTAGAAAATACCTAATCTGCCCGTAGACGTATTCACCAAGCGAGTCCAGGCGCTTTAACCTTTTATCCCTGGTAGATGGAGCTCGTTAACTAAGAATATTCAGCACATCTAGAAGATCATCATCATCATCATCATCATCATCATCATCATCATCATCATCATGTGTCATGCCGATAAGCTTGGGCTGTCATATTTGGCCATCTCACTCGATCACCAGAGTCATGGATCCGCTCAGTGTTCATGTCTCGACCATGCCACGTGGCCAACCCATCCGGGTATTTACTTCCCTGTCTTCCCCTTGTTCTCTTCCCTTCGAACTTGACAGTTGTCACCAAATTCTCCAGTTTGTTTCTTCTCATAACGTGACCAAAAAAAAGTGCGACTGTCTATGTCTAATTTCTCTAATCAGTTTACGATCTTCATTTGTTTCTTGTAGGACTTGGTCATTGGTTGGTCTGTCTGTCCATTGTTTTCTTTGCATTTTCCCCAAAAACCACACTTCCACAGCCATCAGATGTTTTTTTTTTTCAATCTGTTTGCTCATTGTCCACGCTTCACATCCATACAAAAGCGCAGGTTCTATGTAGCACCTCAACACTTTTTCTCGTTGCAAATGACATCTTTTTGTTAGTCAGTACGTTGTCCATTTTGCAAAAGGCTACATTAGTCATGGCAATTCTTGTTATAATCTCTTCAAGGCATCTCCCATCAGATGTTTTGACATTTTCGAGATAATTGTACCGATTCACTTGTTTAAGAATATTCCCATTTACTTGTATATTACATTGTGGTATTTCTTTCTTCCTCGTGACGACCATAATCTGCGTCTTCTTACAATTTAATTCTAACTCTTTTTGTTCACTGGGTGCATCAACCGCATCTACTAAATGTTGCAGATCCTGCTCATTGTCTGCAATCAATACTGTATCATCCGCATATCTAATGTTATTGATGTTTCGTCCTTTTATGAATGACTCATTTCATATCTTCTACATTTAAAAAAATATATTTTCACTGTAGGGGGGGGGGGGGGCCCTAAGAGACCTGGAAACATTATACATCTCTATCTTTCGCCTCTCTTAATAGGCTGATATTGACCTACTTCATTATCAATCCTTATCGCAGCTTGTTGATGGGAAAACTCCTATTATAATCCTCCATGTTCAAGGTGGACCAACATGCCGAGGACTGAATGGCCACTGTCAGGGTCTTAAACTTGGCTCGCTAACCTAACAGTGTGAGACAGTACAAATACAACGTGATTTGACGTAAGACTCAACGACACATCGTTCGATGGATTTATTCACACATTAAATACGGAACGATGTTCACAACAAGATATATACTGGATGTTTCAATATACACTTACACAATACAGCTCACAACGTCTCACTCTCAAGATGTCCAGACACTCGACTCTCAGCACAGATACCACACAACGCCTTTCTCTCTTCACACGTCTGTCCGAGTCGAAGTCCCCAAGCTGTCTGCCGCTAAGGCGCAACTCGCCTCTCACCTCAGGTGACGTCACGAGGCATGCGTGCGTTAGCGTCGTCCTTGCTTGACCGCTGGTCGCTTGTCAGCCAGCAGTCTTGCAGGCCGGTAACCACTATTCGCCTGGCGGCGTAACGAAGTTACGGCGTCCCTTCTGGGAGCTAAGTCGCCTGGCGGGCGTAACGATGTCACTGCATCTCTGTCTCCTTTCTGGACTCTGACAGCCACGGACGAGCTGGCTGTGAACGTGGAATGTCTGGTATTCGGGTTGGGCGGCGCCAGGCGTATTGACTCCTGAGGGACATCCCCTGCCCCTTCCCTAGCATTCAGGTTCTATTTTTGTGACCAGTTAGTACCTGCTGTCAAATCAAAACAACTATGGAAATTAAACAGAATCATCGCCGGAGCATCGGAGTGCGTGCTCTGTGCTTGATACCTTGTACAACAGCTAGCGGGGAGAAAATGGTCGGGGAAGAAGAGGTATGGGAGAGCAGCGAAAGAGAAGAACAAAGCGGACTGGAGCTAGGAGTAGGAGGAAAACGGATCGTCTGGGACCCAAACATGTACGGTTGCGTATTGGAACTGCCGTAGTGCACAGCAGAGAGATCGAATATTTGAAACATTGGCCTACGATTTTGACATCCTCATGCTGCAAGAACTGAAGACAAGCTCTTTGGAGTACCCTGGCTATTTATGTCACAGTATCCTCCTGGGATGGGAAGACATGTGCAGGCTTTGGCGGTCAAGGATGGCTTACAGCACACGATACTGGATATAAGTGGGTGGGATCAGGAAGGTAAAGAGGTGCAGGGACTGCGGATGAAAATTGGAGGATATATATATATATATATATATATATATATATATATATATATATATATATATATATATATATATATATATATATATATATATATATATATTTGCATATCCTTTACATGACATCGCTGTCAACACCAGCATCTTTCAGCTGTATGTTGATTTCTTGGCAAGATTACGCTCAGTAGTTTGCCATTGCTTTCTGGGCGTATATATATATATATATATATATATATATATATATATATATATATATATATATATATATATATATATATATATATATATATATAAACATAATGTATGTGTGTGGGTTTGTGGTTGGGGATGTATTGGATGCGTTCGATAACGGTCCATCCGGTTGAGATGAAAATTTCTACACGTCTTCCTTTCATTCCCGTGCAACCAACTGTCATAGTTTTTTTTTAGTGTAGCATCATCTATTTACTTATTAACATTTAATAATTAAATTACATGACTAAACATAAGACAAAATATATAAAAGGACATAACTTTTAGTAGCATTGCTATATCTTAGGTTAAGTCCCCTGGCTATAGATAGGTCGGTCGGTCAGTTGGTCGGATAGATAGATAGATAGATAGATAGATAGATAGATAGATAGATAGATAGATAGATAGATAGATAGATAGACAGACAGGCAGCCGGGCCGGGTCGTCAGACAGACAGACAGTCGGGAACGGGAACTTATATGACTACTTATATGAATTAAATGAGATGCACCCCATCAGGGGCTGGGCGAAGCCGGGCCTGGTCAGACAGACAGACAGACAGAGATAGATAGATAGATAGTCGGGAACGGGAGCTTATATGACTACTTATATGAATTAAATTAGATGCTCCCCAGCAGGGACTGGGTGAAGCCGGGCCGGGTCAGTCAGACAGACAGACAGATAGTCGGGAACGGTAACTTATATGACTACTTATATGAATTAAATGAGATGCTCTCCACCAGGAGCTGGGCGAAGCCGGGCCGGGTCAGACAGACAGACAGACAGATAGATAGATAGATAGATAGATCCCCGCTAGGGCCTGGGCGAAGCCGGGCCGGGTCAGCGAGTGTGTGTATATATATATATATATATATATATATATATATATATATATATATATATATATATATATATATATATTAGTGGTTAGTCTAGCGGAGAGAGTTTTTGCTGGTTGAAGGGTTCTGAGAGTACTGCTGGTATCACACGCACCTCAATGTTCACGCCAACGAGTGGGACAGGTTCGGCAAGAACAGACAGGGTACTGTGTTCTCGCTGAAGAGTTGCTTGAGACGGACATGGTCTGTTTAAATGACGGGAGACAAACTAAGCTAACAATGAGACCAGGGGACCCAGGAGATGCCATCCACCTGCATTTGTATCCCTAGAGGCTGCATCAGACATAAAACGGAGTGTCCTTGTGGACCATGCAAGCGACCACCTCCCTTGCTCTGTACTGTTACCTAGGTCCAGCAAAGTCAACGCTATGAAAGTCCACAATTTATTCAAATATGATCGTGACCACTCTCCATTCATGGAACGCCGTAGAGAACAGGGATGGTAAAAAACAACAAGAGCGATAACATAACCACCATGGTGGACACAAGACGTTGGGCAATCATGGAGGGAAAAGAGGGTGGCCATAATGATTTGGCAGAGTGTGTGGGGAGCAAATAGTTCAGTTGATACAGAATTGGCAGCTAAAAGAAGGAAACAAGCAAAGGTGCAAGAATGTAAACTCCAAGCAGCAGATGTCAAACTGATGAAGTGTGAGCAGCTTATAAGTGAAGTCCGTGTGGATGTAACGTTGTGGAATTTTGGAAGCTGCTTAGTGTCATGAGATGGCTGGCAGGTGTCGCTCCTAATGGAAAACGACAGAAACAGTTGTGGTGAGAAGTTGACGCTCCTGTAATTTTCAAAGGACAGCGATCGGTTACTTTAAACACTAGCCGTACTTAGTGGAGACGGAAGCGAAGTCCCGTGGGGAACGGAGGATTGTCGACTGGAAAAGTTCAAAGACCAGAGTTCGTATTTGAAGTAACGGAGAAGTAGGTCGCATGACCACGGGAACACTCGTCGAGATGAACGGAGAATCGCCGATGCCCAGAAAGATCGTTTATCTCCAGTAAGTTCGGAGCATGATCAAACAGTTGGATCGCGTTGAAATACTGTGAACGGAGTCCTTTGAACAACGGAAAAACAACGATATGTCGGGAGATCGTCTTTGTCAAGGAAGGTGGTCAGTACGGTTGTACGGAGATCAAACGACCAGGAAAAAGAACAGAGGCTGATGGGTTAAGAGAAAAACAAGTGACGTAGTTCAAGCAAATAAATGTGGACTGAAATTACAGTTTTCAAATCAGTTGAAGATTGCATTTAAGACCGGCGGGTGTGGATTTAATTCAGTGCCGTAATAGAAAATATATCACAGAGTCTAGGTTGTGTAAAGACAACCAGCCCTGTCCCTTCATGGGAATTAAATGATTTACTTCTAGGCCTGAATAAGATTAAATAAGGTGATTATAGATGGAGGTAGATTAGAACTCTAGCATAGTGAACTTGTGTGTCACCGTAGTATAGAGTGTCGACCGCATTAGGCTGAATAGTGATTTAAGCTGAAGCGAGTGATGTGTAAGTGCCCTCGGAAGGATAAGTCTACAATAGGATTGATGTGTTTTATTTAGGGTTTCTTTCTTTTACCTGGTATAGTATAGAGTGCTGAACTACTCTGTCTTATACAAGAATATAGTTCTAGTATGATCTATAGAGGTTACTTACTGAATATAGCCTATTACCTACATTCACATATCATAGGTCGGAGTTGAGTTTCTCTCACAGGCTGTTGTTTTACTCAACAGGTTCCCCGCACTTGAAATGGAAAGTTGTTACAAATCTGAACAGAGGAAATTGGACATACTCTCGTGAAGAAAATAAAGGATCTCAAATTGTAAAACCTGTTTAACAAGACTGTCAGTCAAGTGTGGAGTTAAAAGGAACACTAACTGCATCACTCTACGTGAGATGCTCAATGAAGGTATTCAATACCAATAGCAAATGACGAACAGAAATATTTACGATAAACCATACAGAAAGGAAAAAACGTGCATTAACATTTTTCCATGAGTGACAAACTGCAGTGTATAGACTATATGTGGTTGAATCGGTGTTTATCTTCTTTAATACCATGAATATATTACCGACCGTTATATCGTGTGTGAAGAACTAAAGGACCATAAGTAAGTGAAGCAAACATTGATGATCAGATATTCATTGAACTATAATAATTTCCCATTGAACGGATTTATACATGTGATGTGAATGACAAAAACTAACAAAAATAAATCCGTGGATACTATATTATTTACGAGTTTCCAGAACAGAGTGGGAAGAAAATCAGCATCAGGCAGAAAGACAACCCTTGGTGAGCTATTTCCTGTTATGTGAAGGGTGACGTCGAATGGCTGTATAATGAGGACAAACTCTGATGCTGATCCTAGACTATATTCTGACACACATTCAAGATAGATCACATCATATATATTCACACCCATACATCGCACACTCAACTGACACTTTTCTGCAATAAATGTTTTATCATTTTGTTCGAAACCTGTGTTAGAGGAGGTATGTGCTGAAGGAACGTGTAGCGGGGTATTGTCTGTTGAAGAGAGAGAGAGAGAGAGAGAGAGAGAGAGAGAGAGAGAGAGAGAGAGAGAGAGAGAGAGAGAGAGAGAGAGAGAGAGAGAAAAAGAATTCTAAATAACAAGGGGGTTGTGTAGACAAAGGTCCACCAGCAGAGGAAAACTTAGAAAAGGATAATTAACAGGTGTGCTTGTTGATTCCACTTTCCCCCCAGGGACGACAAGCGACACTTAGACAGATGAACAGAAAGGCCCAGCCCTGTGCACATGGTACGGTATACAATGACAAGATCCGACCTATGACAACTAATAAGGTCAAGGGAGAGGCATTTATTGGACCATTTCTAAAACAAACAGACAGCAATCCATTATATGCCATGCTGGTAAGCGTGGGCTGTCATTAGTTTAGTTTAGTCGATGGATCAACATCACGGCACACGCGTGTAACCTATAAGTGCTCCGTTCCCCTGATCACTGACACTTAAGTGCGGCAATCTTTTGTTTTGTTTTGCGTATCCCTTACACGACGTTGCAGTCAACACCATTTTCCAGCTGCTGGTGATGTACTAAGCAAGATTATGCTCAGTAGTTTGCCATTGCTTTCTGAGTGACCGTCTCACATACCCCAGTAAGTAACCAATGTGCCGCGGTCTGCTACCGAATCTCGCGCAGCTGCGTTACTCATGAGAATATACAGGATTATGGAGAAAGACGTTAACCCCCTATGCCTGGGAGGCCGGTAATCAGATACTCTTGCAATAACACCAGTTGATCTGCTGAAACAACATGTGTGACCGAGTGGCTGCAAAAGAACCTGGTGTCTGAATTAGTGACATGGCCTCAGGACATTTCATTTCTCATGAATGAAACATGAGTTTTACATGGGATGACATAAGTTGTAACTACAGGCGTGTTAGATGATGGAAAAGTCCTCACCAATTAGACAGTAGGATATAGAGGGGAAAAGAGGAGAGTGAACGCAGTAAAGCTGGAAGAGAGAGACACTGCCAATGTAAGTGTGTATATGGGGGTGATAGATTGTATGTATCACCTAGGATTGTACTGATGTAGAACTAGTGTATACATTCTTGATTATGTCTTCCAAACTCTAAACAAGAGCACCTGGTGTTCATGTGCAGTGACAACAAGGGACCAGGTGGCGTCAGGACAGAACACTGTTCTGAACACCGACCCACAGTGTTCATTCAACCATAGCTGTCAGTAGTGGTCCTTAGCAAAACATAGCTGACCCTGGCTGGCAGAGTCCAATTGTGCATACATGTGAGTGTGTGTACATTGGTGGGTGCTTACTTACACACAAGGGTGGGGAGTATTGTCATGGGGTAATACCTGCACTGCCTAGTAGTCTAGCAGTATACATAAACCTTGACATCTAACTTTCCCTTTCTCACTCTTTGGGGATATCAAGACAAGCCTTTGTTTAATGAGCCATTTGCAGCTGTACTTAGACTTAATCTTTATTTCAGCCATATAGATTTTGTCCCAAGTCAATTTCTGACAGACTGGGGCTGCTAGACAGTGATAGTATATTAAACTTGGTGCCCCCCCTCCCCCCACACGCAAATTGGTTGTTGGTGTGGGATCAACCATTGTCACTTCTGACAGCTGTCCAGTGAAATGTTTCAGCCTCCTTTCTGACACTGAACAACATAATCCTCAGTTAAAATTCACATGAACAACCATACAGAAGTTTGATGATATCAAACCCTTGAGAAATGAACCAAGAAATTTTCGAATGAACAAATTTTATTACCAAACACATTTTTATTTACATAACAAGTCCTGGAACAAAATGACATTTTGCATCAAAAAGTCCTAATAGTGGAGAGTGAAAGAACATTAAACCTCAAGCAGATGGTTTTATAAGCTCTGAGAACTAACATAATTAGACATCTCAACTAATACTTTGAAAATACAGTAATATACAACACATTTTTAAGAAAATACTAAAAAGCATAATGAAATTGGTAGCTTCTCTCTTCCTGAGATACAGCTTGAGAGATCTTTTGTAGAATATTACAGAAAAACAAAATTCAATACTGTATAATGAGGTCTAAATGATGTCTATGTTTTGATTAATTTAAGTATTCTTTCTATCAAATATTCACAAATGTAAATAAGGCAATAAATCCTAATGTAAGGACATGATGAGGTTCATGTTAAATAAATTATGTTGCTTGTATAGACAGATGAACAACTAAAAGGTTTCAATTATCAATGCATAAGTAATAAAATGCTAGCCCAAGTATTAAAAAATATAAACATGTACCTTCATCAACAACTTATGAGCATTGAATGAGTTTAATTAACTCCGAGCAACAACAGTCTCAGAATGCAACTTTAGTGTCACCCTAAATGACAATCAGGAAAATAGTACAGTGATGCTGTAACTATTAACTGCTGGGTTTAGTGTGTACAATAAACTAACAAAGCAACCAGACATCAGATGATACACTTCACTAAATGGTTTTAAAGTAAAACCATGCCCATGCACATTCAACTCAATAATTGCTGTCACACAACTTGTATTCATCTTCTGACTGATAATACATTTCTGTATTCACACACAATCACACAAACGTGATAATTATATCTCAGCAACATTAAAACTATCTGAAAAATTCGTTTCTTCACACACACACAACTGTCAGTAAACTGAAAGCACGGGTTGCAGTTTCTTGATAAACTTGGGAAAGACTTAAACAGTAGGGAAACTAGCCATGGAGGCAATTCCACACTGGTTATCCTTGTTACGTGACATCAAGATGTATCCACGGTCTCCCCATGATGCACTCCAGCTGAAAATAGATTTTAATACACATATATATTTTATATATTGATCCACAACTCTGGTGATCGAGTAAGATGGCAAAACATGACGCAAAACCCCCACGCTTATAGGTATGGCACATGATGGATGTGTGTATATATATATATATATATACACAGCTATATATACATATATATATACAACATATATATATGCCAGTTGTTTTTATTTATTGGTTCATAATAATGCATAGTACAAAACTGGTTAATCTAAAATACTTTTATTTCAAGTGAGATTTTCTGTCATGAGAATTTTTTCTTTGCAGGTGATACTGCACAAATACGAATCATTACATCCTCATGTCTTAATAACATCATCATTAAGTGCGCTGCCAGCTGGCGTAGGTGTTCATGTCTCTCCACAGATCGCAGTCTTTGGTGTTCTGGATCAACTTTGCTGATTTTCCTCCATGCCACTGCCTCAGTCCATCCAGCATTTCTCTTGGTCTGCCTCTGCCTCCCTTCCCTTTAACCTTTCCTGTTGTCATGATGTACTCCCTCCAATGACTCTCTTCTCATCACAAGGCCAATGAAAGCCGTTTTTTTTTCTAATTGTTGTATATAATATTCTAGTTTCATTGGCCTCTTTCAGACAATCATTGCTAGTTACTCTGGAAATCCAAGGAATTTGCAACATTCGTCTCAGGAACGTCTCTGTAGCTTCCAAAGTCTTTCTAACTTGTTTATTTATATTCCATGATTCACTGCCATACAGCAAAACAGGCTCTATATAGTATTTCATGAATAAAATACTTTAAAAAAAATAAAGAACTTTTCAAAAAGCACACATGACATATGATGCCATTAATTATGTTTACATATAAACATTTCCTTGTTGTATGAAACTACGGTATCTCTGGCATATAGAGACACACCTCTTTATTAAAGTATATAATGAAAGGAACTGAAATGGGAAAGTGTTCAGGGGGAAGACAAATGTCACATGTGGGTCGACATCATAGACTAGAAGCCAATCTGAATATCCTATGAAGATGCAGGATGTGTTGCAGAGACATCACTGAGCGATGATGATATAACAGAGCCTCTCTACCCCTGGACACTGTGCCGGAGTCTGTTGACAATACAATTGCAAAAAATCTGCGCAGACACATTACCAGCCCAGGACATATCCTAAACAGTCTATATGTCGTGCTGAATCATGACTTAGTTGCATTATATATGCCTCGCTAAAGTTATTATTTCACTACTAGTCTTGCATTGGACCAGAGGATTCACCCACCAACCATAACAGAGCCTCATGATTCTCACCTGTTTTTGACAATCCAATAATCTTGGCCATTTAGGCTACCATACCCCACAGCTAACACACCATGATCCAACTGAGCTGAACTGCAAACAAGGTCATTGTAAACTCCTGAAATAGAAACATTTTACATTCATTACATAATCTTTTCACTTTTTATGAATTTGAATACATACACTTTCATATTTCTAGAAGACTACTTTTGGGTTTAAATGAAGTATAACAAAGTGGATCATGTCACCAAAAATAAAAAAAATATATAACTAGGTGTCAACTCAAAATGCAAAAAATACCCAGAAGAAATGTATTATACCACTCCTCATGTTAACTGTTGCTTATTGTTTAAACCAAAAACAAAACAACAACAACCTATGTCATATTACAGTTAGATGGTATTAATGGGATAAAGTCAGACCATTAGCTGTACAACAAACATTGTACTGGACAGTAAGAGGAAACAATAAGTCTACATCCTTTAAAGTACCCTGCACTCACTGAATTAGGAAAACTACTATACTCAAATCCTTTCACCAAAATAAAAAAGGCGTGAATTCCACTACTTAGCAAATGATGAAAAGAGAAAACTAACTTCTGTGGATCAGATTTACAACAACAAAAATTGTGATAAAGTTAGTTAAGTCATTAGTTAGTTGCGGCATTTTACGAAAGAGGGTCATACCATAATGCGCTGTTCCTGTGCCAATGAATATTACATGAAATGCATCCCACTGCCCCATGTGAAAAGCGGAACAGAGAGCAGTCCCCACAAACCAACAACACACACAGGCATACATGCATAAGGCTACTGCCATAATGTCAACACAACAGTTGGGCACTAAAAGTGCAATTCATCACCAATTGAAGAAGCAGTACTAGAAAACCAACAGTTGCACACACATTACTGACTAAGACAAAACCAGCTAGTTCACTTATCATTAAAGAGTAGTCTAGCAAATAAATCCTTGAATAAAACAAATTCAGTGTAAAACAGTCATGCCCTACTGCTGCTAACATATTTTCTCATACCTCCTTTGTAGGACTGGAATGTGGAACTGCTAGCATCGATGGCGATAGAGACAGGACCATTGTTTGCGATTGCTACCTTCAATGCATTCTCATTACCATGAGGAACAACATCTGAGCAAGAGCTGATTGTGGCAACCACTTTGCTTTTATCAAATCTGCAGGTATCATCCTGTAACAAGAAACATATGCTTGAGAATTAAGAAAACTATTCTCCTAATTTTAAGCAGTGTGATATTTAACCTTTTATTCAAGCAAATTAAGTAGCCTGTTTTCTTTTCCAGTTATCATTCACACGTTGACAATTATTAAAATATATTATTTTCTAGTGCACATATTTTTGGTTTTTGGTGCTTGCTCACTTTGAACTCAAGAATAGTCGATACACACTACTTCTAGTAGAGCCGGACTGAATTTTGCATGTGGATTAGCTTTCCCTTTTAACAGTGATCCTCATGATCAGGCGAACCCACCCCAAATTCAGAGGTACTTGTAATTTATGTCCCCAAGTCAAGGACAATAAGTCAACATTTTAGTCCAGCTGTCCGGTGTAGGGTTTGAACCCCTTACCTCAGCATAAGCACACCAGATGTTTAAGAACATACATTCTTATCCATTCCTGACCTACTAACAGCTGATATTATGATCAACAGGAAATTACTTTAATACAAGCAGTAGTGAGCCAGTCAAAAGATTTATTATATTTCTAGTTAACAAACATCTCGTAACAGGCATAACATCTGATGGGAGATGCCTTGAAGAGATTAGAACAAGAATTGCCATGGTGAATGCAGCCTTTTGCAGGATGAAAAACATACTGACCAATATAAAGATATCATTTGTAACGAGAAAAAAAGAGTGTTGAAGTGCTACATAGAAACTGTCCTTTTGTATGGATGTGAAGTGTGGACAATTAGCAGACAAGCTGAAAAACATCTGATGGCTATGGAAATGTGGTTTCTGAGGAAAATGGAAAGAATACCATGGACAGACAGAAAAACCAATGACCAAGTCCTACAAGAAACAAATGAAAACCGTAAACTGTTTAGAGAAATAGACGTAGATAGTCACAATTTTCTTGGTCACGTTATGAGAAGAAATAAATTAGAGAACTTGGTGACAACTGGTAAGATCAAGGGGAAGAGAACAAGGGGAGGGCAGAGAAGTAAATACCTGGACGGCTTGGCCACATTATATGATCGAGACAGGAACACTGAGCTGATCGACGACTCTGGTGATCGAGTGAGATAGCAAAGCATGACCACCCATGCTTACCGGCATGGCACATGATGGTGATGATGATGCTAACAAACTGAAATATAGTTGCTTAAATAAGCCGTTTGATTGCCATATATTGGAAGGACTGCAGGAGATGTTTGCTTGTCATAGAGTTATAGATATATGTCATTCCATGCATACAACCATTTATATCTGTACCCTTTACAAGCAGATGCAAGTTTCATTGGCATCAGTGCAGAATGAAGATACTATTTATATAAAGAAACTAGTTTCTGAAGCAATCTTCACTCACATGCCTCATTATGAACAATTGAGAGAATACAACTTTTATATTAACTTTAATAGATTTCAATCTATGTATTCAGAAACCCATCTTGTTTCCTTTTAGAGGAGTTGTCTTCCTCTTATGTTATTAGGCCCCGTTGAGATGGGTTATTGACGTTCCAATGCTTTTCCTCAAATTTCCTCCATGATTCAAGGACGAGAAAAAAACTTTAGTTCAATTGATGCAGTCTCTTCACTCTCATATGCCTTAATATGTTCAATCACTAAGATAATAAATCTTATCTTTAATGTATAGGCTTTCAATCTACTTGTTTAAAAACTAGTCTTCTCTTTTTTTCTCGTGTACTGAGTATAAATAGTATATATTAATAATACACCAGAATAATAATTTTATGAGTATGTTTTCAATACCTCAGCTTCATATGGGTAAGCCTCTTCAGACTCCAAGCCTCCGACATCAATAACATACTCAAAAGCATAATCCATCAAACCACCATTGCAACCATCATCACCATAAGTAGTGGAGCAGTCAACCAGCTGCTGTTCAGACAGAGGAATCAAATTGCCGCTATGCTTGAACCACTGTCCTTCAACTGAGCCAGTCTGCAAAAGAGCAATCACAAACTTGCTGTATTCTGTTTATATATCAAAATATGAATTTCTACAACTATATTACCTAACACAAATAATTATCATTATGTTGTCCCAAATAGCATAAGTGTTCATGTCTCACTCTAGATCAGTCCTGGGTGTTGTCGAACAATGCTATTCATAATATTCCTCTATGTCATTATCTTAGACCATCCAACATTATTTCTCTTCACCTGCCTCCATCTTTCTACTGCTAACCTCTCCAGTCATTACAATGTTCAACACCTCTCTCCACATTACATGACCAAAGAACACTATCTCTATCTTATCATTATGTGTAATGGTGTACTTTCATGAGCCTCTCCTAGGCAATCAGTTACTTACAGACCAAGCTATTTGCAACCTTCAACCCAGAAACATAACCTCCACTTGTCTCCTAGCCCTTTCTGATTTGTTCAGTCACATTCCAAAATTATACATGTTTTCAAAATGGCAATATAAGATACTGCTTACCCCTTAAGTGGATACACAATGTTCAAATACTAATATATTTCACTGTTATTATTTTAGATGCATTTTCTTATGTGTGCACACACACATGCATATGCCTCTATTTACCCCCCCCCCCCCCCTCCCCCAATTAAAAAAAAACTGCTCTCAGCTGTTAACATACAACAAACTGGGATTGGGGGTTTAGAAAGAAACAAACTGAGCTTTTATCAGTCCATTATGTCCAACAGCTGTGTAATGGGATGGCAATATAACCTTAACACAGCATCACACAATCCACAACATTCATATGTTGTATACATATACCCCATAATTATATTATGGGATGTACCTATGGGATGTACCTATTTGCATCTAACTTTCGATTCCACACCAGGTATATGTGATTTACTCCCATGAATCCCAGTCACCAAATAATGTGTTCTTACATTTTTTACATTTGGTCAGAACAAACTAAAGAATCTGGCTTCCCCAGTGGTCACTTCCACTATGTATTTAACCTCTTTGAAAGTAATGCACACATTTTCCATAAGTTTTCTTCCCCTTTGTGCATTTATTGTAAAGTGTTCTGGGGCACTAAAATACTGATAAACTAGAGAGAACAAAAACACAATTAAAACAAATACTTACAGTACTGAATGCCCAGCAAGATCCGCACTGTCCCTGAAATATTGAGAACAATAAAACAAGAATTAAATCAAATTAACATACAGAGAAAACATAAGTAACTCATCACAGCTGTAAAGCAGAAATAAGTCTAACACAGAATTCTTAAAATTATCATTCTATGGAAAAAAAATTATTTATAAACAACAATAACCTGATAGCAGTAGTCAGTCAATGGCTACAAATGTGTAATACAAACCATATTTGAATATTTTAAAAATAAAATACCTGATCTTTAACAGCTGTGACGTAACCTTTGGTTCTCCAGTCGACTGAATCTGGAACATTTTTGGTTTTTGGGTGGTAGTCGTGGCACTCAGTCTTGGAGACATGGGTTCTGTTGGCACCAAATCCGTTCAGTATGCGGTACTCCTCATTTGTCTGTAAACAAACCAAAACACTAGGATGTTATATTTTGGCAATAATTAACACTGAAATGTATCAATGAGTATGAGAAAAAGTTCTTAAGAGATATACAAACCTAATTTTGATACATGAAAGTGTCAAGAAATGCCAAAAAGAATTCCAGCATACTAACCAAAAAGGACAAATATCACAACTCTGCTGTAATCAGACTGCACAAATGCTGTACAAGAATTCTTTTTAAATATCAGACAAATGCAGAAGAAGGAATTGTGAGCAGTTAGCAGATTAATGAGAGAATACTAAGATTGCAGAGATGTTCCATAGAAAACATAATACCATAGGCAGTAAGATAGCTAGAAAGTAACTTACTCAAGAAGAGATGTTTACTCATATTGAAATGAGAGTCCACATGCTCCGTACACCAAAGGTGTAAAATGGAATTAAACTGTTATGAGAGGAATGCTGAAGCAGAAGGCAAACATGAGAAGGCTGAAGATGCTAGAGTGATGACATAGTATAAGGAAACATCGGAGTCTCTGTGGCGAAGTGGTCAAGCCGTTTGACTCGTGCTCCTGAAGGTTGTGGGTTCGATTCCGGACCGCGTCCTTCGGTTTACGAGTTAAATGTTTCGGAGACTCCTGTGGGTCGTCGCTAAAAGCTACGGAGTTCGTGCTTTGTGTGACGCTTTCCGTGCTGCGGAAAGAGACCGAGCCATATGGGCTAAAACCTGGTGCAATGAAGTCGACCCTGTCGACTTTTAAGCAACTTTTTTTTTATAAGGAAACATGAAAACATGAAACAGACTAAACAAAGATGTAAAGGTTACGCAAGTGGTTTCACTTCTACATTACAGGATAAAGGGAACAGATGTGCAACAATCTGAACTCACAAGATCAGTGAAATGATTGACATCCATGTAAAAGGTAGATTCTCCGTTGTGGTACCTCCAGTTGTGGTACTCAATTAAGTTAACGTTTTCCATAAAAATGCTGTATCTCTTTCTCTCCTCTTGTTCAGTTGCATACTGTTTGTCTGGAAAAGAAATTAGTAATGATAACATTAGTAATTAAAATAGCACACACAAACTTAAACTGCAGTGTAAGATAAGTTATTTGTTAAACCTTGACTCAAGACTGATTTCAATGGAACAAAACAAATTGTTCTCTTCAGTTTGAAAGATCTTCAAGTAATATCAATAAAAATAAAGGTTATTTTCATATTTCCCGGGGAGCTATTGCCATCTTTATTTCAACATATTCTGTCTACGTGGCACACACTTAGTACAATTTTGCAATACATGCATCGGTGCCATATTTGCACATGCCTAAATATTTTAATGTCTTGAGTGCAGTGTCATAGTTGGTCAAGCCCTGGACATTGTGGCATTATGACAATGCTCTATCATTTCGATACTAATTTAAGGGATATGTGAATATGTTTAAAGCAGAATGTGGCTTGCAGTAGACCAGAGTTTGTAGAAAAGATCTTCCTATTTACTGTATAACTAAACAGTGGATGTTAGTGCTGATTGCATTGCTATAAGCATATGAAGGACATTATGGTATTCAAATGGCAGACAGAAGCAAAGAAAAGCAATGCAAATAACATATATGTAGCTCTCAGAAAACATAACATTCAAATGGCAATTAAAAAATAACAGAAGAATGCACGTTCACATGGAATTAACTGTTGAAAGGTAGACATGAATAAAAATTGATGAGTCCTTCAGCAAGAACATGTCAGGCAACAAATAAATGTAAAAGATTTCTTTTCCCGTTACTCATATCAGCTGTTCCAGGAATGTTAACCCGGTAAAAAAATGCCCGCAGAAGTTGGATGTGTCTTCCGAAAGGCACAAGTATGGCAGCTCTGCTTTAAACAGGCACAATGCAATAACGTCTGAAAAAAACACTCCAGATGAATACAGAAGAAGAAATCAGCTGTTACAATATACTCCAACTGTGCTCTTCTCATGACATTGCCAAATAATATTGGCTTTTTCTCTTCTCTGTTGCCTTTGTGCATTTCTGCACCAAGTTTTCTTTTTGTCTTGAACTAATTTAGAACAATGTGTTTTTTTGTCTGCCTGGTGTTTTAAACATTTTATAAAATCATCTGTGTCTAAGACGTTAACATTGGACAGAGGGAATAGCAGAGTCCATGGGAATATCGATATATGAAGCCCATAATCGGGCACTCTCACAATGTTTATACTTCACCTCGACACCGCAAGGTACAAGAGGAACATGACGAGATGAGATGAGATCTATGTGTCTAAAATATATTTTCTTGCTTGTTTACAAATTGTTCATGATTTACACTTACAGCCATATGCTAACATTTATTCCGTATATCACCTTGATAATCTAGGCTACTTACTGTGAATATTTTTGAAGGATTGCCATGTCTCTTGGTAGTCGGCATATGACAGCTTGTACACAGCACCATCAGCTGATCCACTAGCAATGACAGACTTCAAATTGTCGGAATATTCCGGTGCACGGTGATTCAGTGCAGGCTCAATGTTAAAATACTTCATATAGGTAGGCCCAGCCAAGGCACAGCCCAAAGTTAACAAAAATGCAACAGCTCCAATCATGATGTTCAACCCTGAAAGGAAGAAACAAATATATATATACCATTATTTTATAATTCAATGTAGCAATTCCTGCCAATAAAACATAATTCTCAACAACAACAAAATAAATAAATGAAATACAGATGTTAAAAGTTGTATGCTGGATTCCTGAGAAGGCTAACCCGGTCAACAAATGCCTGCAAAAGTCGGATGTGTCTGCCTAACGGTGCAAGAAGGTAGCTTTGCTGTAAACAGGCATAACGTAATCATGTCCGAAAAAACTCTCCGGATGAATGCAGAAGAAAAAGTATATTGGATTCAGAAATTAAGGTAATAAGAAATACTGAAAAAGAAAATGTCAGTACCTGTCTAGACGCTACCTGTACTGTGTGAGCTTCAGCTGTTAGAATTGTGTAACTGTTATGTACTTTGTTACTGACATTGAGTATGTTAATAATTTATTGTGATGATAATAGTTAAATAATTCAATACCATGCAAAACACTTTTTTAAAAAAATAGTTTCATGTCCTTTACAGAACATCACTATCATACTCAACATGTTTTTGCTGTTTGTGATTTACTAGGAAATCTTTACTTCAGTAGTTTGCCATTGATTTCTGAACGACCGATGCTCATACCATCAAAATTAACATAAGGTGGTCTGTTTCCACATCGTGTGCAGTTGGTTTTGAACCCTCGGCTCGGTATGTCAAGGAATTGTGAAACTTATTCACTGCCCCTTAAGCCACAGACGTTGTCAAGTAAATCACTATACGTTGATATTTCATTGATAAGTTATCCTGCAAATAGCTAAATGAGAAATCACTATTTTTTTCAGCACATTCAATAGAAAGTAACTAGTAACTGCACATATGCTGCAAGCATCTCAATGGGAGATTGGACAGAAGACATACTTCTTCTTCTGCATTCATCCGGAGTATTTTTTCAGACATAATTACGTTGTGCCTGTTTATTTGCATCCTTGGGCTGACACATTTGAATTTAGCGGGCATTTGTTGACCGGGTTAGCCTTCCCCGGTGTTTCGAAGGACTTTCAACTCTCACTGTTGTGGTTCCGTCCACATCCCAGCTGGCCAAGTTAGAACGGTCAAAGACATCAGTCAGAAGACATACAACAGGCAATCAATGTTAGCATTGGTGCACACACATTGGTGTATCCTTGCTTATGGCTGTCGATGTGGAATCATCTTAGAACTTATTGAATTGACTGCCGGCAAGGACAAATCTGTGCTATAGCTTAACCATCTTGCAACAGGGATAAAATAATAATATGCCTCTACATCATTCCCTTCTGGTAGGAGACTGAGCACTTATGACCTCTCATAAATAAATGAAATACAGATGTTAAAAGTTGTATACTGGATTCCTGAGAAGGTTAACCCGGTCAACAAATGCCTGCAGAAGTCGGATGTGTCGGCCTAACGGCGCAAGAAGGTAGCTCTGCTGTAAACAGATGAATCAGCCTTTCTGGTGCAAATTCTTCAGCACAAGCATAAAGCAGAACAGTAAGTATCGGAAAATTTCAAGTTTCACTAACATACATATTATTATAATAAAACTGTACTAACGCCTTCCTTCTGTGATCCTAATTGGTCCTGTCATTATTATAACTCATGGTTTTTTTTTGGTTACTGTAATAAATAGTAACATCAGCACGCCACAATCAAACCATAATTTTGAAATAATTTGCATGTGATAGAATGAAAAGTTAGAAACCATGTAAATGTATGTATATTATATTAATAAATTATTTTTTACCAACAAGTCCAATGATTCATTGAATAAAGAGATATGATAACAAACCAGATTTTTGGTTTAGAAGGAATCAAAGAACTATTGATTGCTTACCCGTAGACCTTGTGCGATTTCTGTAACACGTTTGTCATTGAGATGATGAAATTTAAACACTAAACTTAGTTAGTTAGTTAGTCGCGGTTCCAACTTCATGGCAACACTAAACTTAGTTTCACTTTAATAATAAATAGTTCTTTATAAATATAACATTACGTTAACTTTCAGTACTTTCACGTTCAGACTCGTAAAGTGTAAACTTTACAGTAAAGTAAAGAGTGGAGTAAAAAAAAAAAAGTATACTAGTAATATTAGTAGTTTACTTAGTATTACTAATTTAATTATAGTAGTATTTATATTTACTAGTACTGTAGTAAAGTATTAAATAATATTTAAAACTTAAAAGACCTTAGAAATTCAAATTAAGACCGAAGATGAAGAAGTTAGAAATGAAATATTCAAATAGAATTGATTATTGAAATTTCAAATAGTTCGTAAACTTAAGACTAAGTTCGTACTATTAATAATTATACACTACTATTACTACTAATTCTATGCAGAAACGTCTCTAAAGGAACACCACAGGATTAAATAAAACAATAACTTACACTTGCCAACTGGTAGATAGGTAAGATACCAACTTCTCCGCTCAAACTGAACGATGACAGACGCTTAGAAACTGGAATCTCCGGTAATTAAAGGGTCCAGTGTACACCACGTGACACAAGTCATATGACTGTAAAGCGGTGTCACGAGGTTTCTCTTGTTACACAGATAAGGGTGACCTAGTTTTCACCCACCCCCACACAACTTTATCCTTTCTTGCACCACCTGGGCCGAGAGGTATGCATGATCACCCACGTGAGGACTGACCTGAGACACTTGTCATTTAGGTTATTTACTTGTATTAAACATTGGTCATTTAGCAATGTCATTTTGACATTTTTTTTAAAACCCAAGGAACACTATTTACAGGGAAAATGCCAAGTGTAGAACTTAGACGTAGACAGTCAAACATTTTTGGACATGTTATGAGAAGAAATGAATTGGAGAACTTGGTGACAGCTAGTAAGATCGAAGGGAAGAGACTAAGGGGAAGACGGAGAAGTAAATACCTGGATGGCTTGGCCACATGGCATGGTCGGGACAGGAACACTGAGCTGATCCACGACTCTGGTGATCGAGTGAAATGGCGAGTCATGACCGCCCACGCTTTCCGACATGGCACACGATTGACTGATTGAGAACTTAACCACAGAAGAGACAAACAGTATGTTGCAGTAACGTATAAAATATTATTCATTTATTCACTTCATATTATACAATACATAACTCTGCAGTAGATGCAGCGAAATATGCCAGGCAATACATATTATTTGTGACTTCTGTGTCAGCATTAAGAGGAAGGAGGGTAAACAATAAAAACAGGACATAGCGACGACACGCCTTCGTCGACAATGACAATCACAAATAAGCAACAACGTCAAAGACAGAAATAACAGTATAGCAACAGCAGATATGTGCAGCAAAATACTACCACGAGATTTAAGTTACGCTCTCGCAGCGTTGTCACAGAGAGTTAACTCCACGTATTTTCTGTTTGTATAACCCAGTAGTGTTAATCACGATATGAATTCTCTCATCAAATATTTCTACTCACTGCAGCGAGACTTAGCGAGACAAAGATTTTGTTTAACTGCACATAATTCTTTACAATAATTATGTAGGAGTCATTATCAGGAAAACATGTAAAACTAGGCACACACAAAACTGCTTGTTTGCACTGAAAGTGTGACGGATATTTTGCTTTCTTCAGTGGCTTTTCCTGCAATGGGGCAAAGTGTAAAATACCCTTTTAACAACGATTCATCAGAACACTGGAGAAGATAGAGACCAGGGTTGTGATAAAATCCACATTTTACAGGGAAAATCAATTATATAAATACACAAGAATATTAAACCAGCATTTCGCTATTCTTGCAGCTCGTATGCTTCAGGAAAAAGAATTTTTTTTTTTTTTTTTTTTAAAGAAAAAAGAAAGAAAGGAAAACAAAAAGAAGAAAACTGGCGGAGACAGCTTAAGTGTTGCAGCACAACTATTTCTGAACTACCACTATCTTAGACCTTTGCCATGGTGCAATAGCGGAAATGCTGCATTCATCATTGGATTCTTTCATATATATTTTTTTATTGGCACCTTGCCGTCTTGACAGTCGATAGTTTATTACATTGTGCTTCAAAAAGGCATAATAACGACAACCCATGGCGGGAGCGAGTGTGACTGATCAGACTAATTCGCGCTGTACATGTTAGTCCACAATGGACGCTTGTGAACATATGGTCATTTTGACCGAATGGAGAAAATCTCTGATTAGTATTGAAACATGACAATCGCGAAGGTATTGCTTTAAAACTGATTGAAGGAATGTTAACATAATTGTATACAGCAGACTGAACATGAGCCGAATGTGTGATTGCTGGGTCTATGTCTGTTGAACCTTTGAACGAGGAACACACACGGTTATATTGCTGTTGACGGTGATTTACAAAAGTGTCAATCAGAAAATCTCTTTGATTTATTTGGTTGTTACGGGATTTGGGGTTTGAAGATAGAGCACAAACCACCAGTGGCAACGCTGATAGTATTCCGGCATGAATCTTGGGCCTTGTCACTCGAGATAATCTCTTGGCAAACATAGTGACAGTAGATGAGATTTTAGTTCACCCTTATGGCCCCCATATCCAAATGTATAGCATGCGAGGGGAAATGAGGGACCCCTCAATATTTCTCAAGCTGGGAGCACATAAATCTGCAGGAATAGTGCTCTTGATTATTTTTGGGACGCTAGAAGAGATGCCCTATTGAACAATTACCTACCTCATTGCAACACGGTTAATGGAAATTTCTTTGCAGAGGTCATTGCAAACATATTGAAGGCTGTAATAAGAAAATAAGGGATAACACTAAATATACATTTTTATTTGCTTCAAGACAACGCGACCTCTAAAAGGAGTTAAAGATTTTATTTATTTATTTTTTTTATTTTAAACGTCAACACTTTTCTCCCATTTGGAACAATATATTTTTTTTCCGCCAAATAGAAATGAAATATATATATATATATATATATATATATATATATATATATATATATATATATATATATATATATATATATATATATATATATATATATATATATAATGAAATAATGTTTACAATGCTAAAGAAGTCAGATGGAAGAGGCATCACAGAGATAAAAACAGACTATGACAAGCAAAGACTGCATTCTGTCAAATGAATTACATATGTACATTAAGTCCTTGTCCTTTAAAATTATAAGTAAGAGTTATTGCATGTTACATAGAACCAATCTTTGAATCCTGAACAATTAGAAAATGGGGCGGGAAAAAAATCCCCGGAAGCTTTGGAGATGTTGTTTCATAGAAGGATGCTGAAATTAATAGGACAGCCAAAATGAGTAATTTGGACATTTTGGGGGAAGCTAAGTCGGAAGGACAACTTATCAGAAACATCAGAAAGAAACAATCAGCATTTTTGTGTTACATTATGAGAGAACACAATCTGAAACATATTGTGACAAAGGGAAAGATTTGTGGAAAGAGAGTTAGAAAGAAACAATCAGCATTTTTGTGTTACATTATGAGAGAACACAATCTGAAACATATTGTGACAAAGGGAAAGATTTGTGGAAAGAGAGTTAGAAAGAAACAATCAGCATTTTTGTGTTACATTATGAGAGAACACAATCTGAAACATATTGTGACAAAGGGAAAGATTTGTGGAAAGAGAGTTAGAAGAAACAATCAGCATTTTTGTGTTACATTATGAGAGAACACAATCTGAAACATATTGTGACAAAGGGAAAGATTTGTGGAAAGAGAGTTAGAAAGAAACAATCAGCATTTTTGTGTTACATTATGAGAGAACACAATCTGAAACATATTGTGACAAAGGGAAAGATTTGTGGAAAGAGAGTTAGAAAGAAACAATCAGCATTTTTGTGTTACATTATGAGAGGACACAATCTGAAACATATGTGACAAAGGGAAAGATTTGTGGAAAGAGAGTTAGAAAGAAACAATCAGCATTTTTGTGTTACATTATGAGAGAACACAATCTGAAACATATTGTGACAAAGGGAAAGATTTGTGGAAAGAGAGTTAGAAAGAAACAATCAGCATTTTTGTGTTACATTATGAGAGAACACAATCTGAAACATATTGTGACAAAGGGAAAGATATTTGTGGAAAGAGAGTTAGAAAAGAAACAATCAGCATTTTTGTGTTACATTATGAGAGAACACAATCTGAAACATATTGTGACAAAGGGAAAGATTTGTGGAAAGAGAGTTAGAAAGAAACAATCAGCATTTTTGTGTTACATTATGAGAGAACACAATCTGAAAACATATTGTGACAAAGGGAAAGATTTGTGGAAAGAGAGTTAGAAAGAAACAATCAGCATTTTTGTGTTACATTATGAGAGAACACAATCTGAACGATATTGTGACAAAGGGAAAGATTTGTGGAAAGAGAGTTAGAGGAAAAGAGAGTTAGAGGAAGACAGCGTGATACAATTCTTGATAGTCTTGTGTCATAGCTTGGAAGGGAGTCAACACACAAATTGAGCCATGTCGTCGGAGATCAATCAAGCCAGCCGGCAAAGCACTGGATGATGATGACGATGATGGTGGTAATGATGATGAAATCATATTGACTTGTCACAACTGGCGTAGTTTAAAAATAGAGTGTCATTTCCCCTGATGACTTTTTCAAGGTCAAAAACGATGGCATTCACCAGTAAGGGAAACGAATAAACACCACTCAGTTTCAGTTTCCTTCGTAGTCCGGGTAAATACTGGTGATTTCCCCATTCTATACAAACATTTCCATACCGACAGACATTTAACTCTTTGTGTTTCAGTATTCACGTGCTATACACAAGTTACAAGAGAAGTAAGAGAGCAGTGGCCAACACGCTGCCCCGATGGTTATGGGTTCGAATCCCATTTGATGCAGGCGGTTTGTTTTAATTGACGTGGACTCACAACATTACAATGAGTGCAGCACGTGTTCTCATGCTGTTTCAATGGCCTCGATTGTTTCCTCAGTAAACCATCTCTCAAAAGTGTATGTGCGTGCGCGCGCGCTCGTGTGTGCGCGCGCGCTCGTGTGTGCGCGCGCGCTCGTGTGTGCGCGCGCGCGCACGTGTGTGTGCAGATTTTTATGTCTTCAGTATCTGGAGAGATTTTTGTTGTTGCGGTTTTCTAAGCAATTGTTGTTACTTGGTGTGTGTAGGTGCACGTGTATGTGTGTATTTGCATTGTATATCTTCAGTATTAGATTAGTATCTCCCAGGAATGCTACCTGGTCAAAAAAGCACGCTATTGTCGGATGTGTTGGCCTACGGGTTTCGACCCAAGGGCGCATAACAGACACACCGCAATCACATCTGAAAAAACACTCCGGATGAACGAAAAGAAGAAGATTAGTATCTTCTATATAAGATTACACATCTTCTGTATTAGATTGTATATCTCTAGTATCATGTGGAGTATTTATGTGATTATTGTAAACACATGTATCCATTCGGTGTGTGCGTTTTGAGTGAGTGTATTTGTGTGTGTGTGTGTGTGTGTGTGTGTGTGTGTGTGTGTGTGTGTGTGTGTGTGTGTGTGTGAGGATGTTATATCTTCTGTAACTTAAATAATTGTTTAGTGATTCTCTCTCTCTCGCTCTCTTTCTGTCTGTCTGTCTGTCTCTCTCTCTCTCTCTCTCTCTCTCTCTCTCTCTCTCTCTCTCTCTCTCTCTCTCTCTCTCTCTCAGTGTGTGTGTGTGTATGTGTGTGTGTAGAGTTTACATCTTCTGCAGGTTACACATTTGTGCGTGATTTTATCTGTCTGTCTGTCTGTCTGTCTGTCTGTCTGTCTGTCTGTCTGTCTGTCTGTCTGTCTGTCTGTCTGTCTGTCTGTCTGTCTGTCTGTCTGTCTGACTGTCTGTCTGTGTGAGTGTGTGTGTTTCTGTGTGTGTATGTGTGTGGATGTTATATCTGCTGTAACATATATATTTCTTTCGCGATTCTCTCTCTCTCTCTCACTCTCTCTCTCTCTCTCTCTCTCTCTCTCTCTCTCTCTCTCTCTCTCTCTCTCTCTCTCTCTCTCTCTCTCTCTCTCTCTCTCTCTCTCTCTTTTTCTCGCTTTGTGTGTGTATGTGTGTGTGGATGTTATATCTGCAGTAACTTATACATTTGTTTCGTGATTTTCTATCTCTCTCTCTCTCTCTTTTTTTTTCTCTCTCTATCTTCCGTCTTCTCTCTCTCTCTCTCTCTCTCTCTCTCTCTCTCTCTCTCTCTCTCTCTCTCTCTCTCTCTCTCTCTCTCTCAGTGTGTTTGTGTGTGTGTATGCGTGTATGTGTGTTATATGTATGTATCCAGTTTATGATAACTGAACTCCTTTATACTACGACAGTTACCACTTTAACTCACGCATTCCCAATAGTTTTTTATTTTTATTTTGAGCCTCTTCTATCCTAGACAATTATCACCTAAACATTAAGACAGTCATCGCTTAAACATTAAGACAGTTATCATTTAAGTATTAAGACAATTGTCATTTAACATTAAGAAAGTTATCACTTAAACATTAAGACAATTATCACTTTAGTACTAAGACAGTTATCACTCAAACATTAAGACAGTTGTCACCTATACATTAAGACATGTATAACTTAAGTATTAATACATTTATCACTTAACCATTAATGCAGTTATATCTTAACATTAAGATAATTCTTCTTCTTCTTCTTCAGCGTTCCGAGCCATTGAGGTTCTTTGCTGCAGATACAATCTACCTCCATTCGTCTCTCTGGTTGACCTTCTCTTGCCAGTCGTTGATTCCAAGTGCTTGTAGGTCTATATATATATATATATATATATATATATATATATATATATATATATATATATATATATATATATATATATATATATATTATCTCTCCACCGTCTTCTTGGTCTACCTCGGGGTCTACGGTCATTTATTTCCTGAGTGTAAGCGAGTTTTGCTTCCCTATTATCTTCCATTCTTTCTATATGCCCCAGCCATTGTAGTCTATTAGCTTTCATGATACCAGTGATTAGCGGGGACTTAAACAGATCATAAATGTCTTTGTTACTTCTTCTTTTCCACTCTCCACTTTGTGTATCCCTAATGGGTCTAAAGATGCGTAT
This sequence comes from Cepaea nemoralis, assembly GCA_014155875.1. Classification (NCBI taxonomy): domain Eukaryota; kingdom Metazoa; phylum Mollusca; class Gastropoda; order Stylommatophora; family Helicidae; genus Cepaea; species Cepaea nemoralis. The sequence continues at coordinate 70,211 of JACEFZ010027700.1, read as the reverse complement.
TAAAACTTTGTTCTCAAATTTTTGTAATAAGCCTTCGTCTCCTTTCGTTGTACTCCAGGTTTCAGAGCCACACAGCACAACTGGTCTGATCAGTGTTTTGTATATTGTGATTTTGGTGTTACGAGATAACGCATTTGATTTTAGTAGATGTTGTAGTGCATAGTATATCTTATTTCCAGAATTGATTCTAGTTTGTATTTCTTCCCTTATGATGTTGGAGCAGTTGAAGATTGTACCCAGGTATTTGTATGTTTCCGTTCTTTTAATGGTCATATTATCTATTTGTATGTGGCCAGAGTTTTTAGCCATTCCTTCTCTTGAAATTACCATATATTCTGTCTTATCTTGGTTGATAACCAGCCCCATCTGTTGGGCTTTTTCCTTTAAGTGAGTCAATATTTCCAATGTCTTTTGTTCATTTTCCCCTATAATATCTATATCATCTGCATAACCAAGCAGCTTGGATGTTCCTCCAATATCACATTCCTCCTTTACCTTCCTTACAACTTTCTCTAGAGGCAGATTGAAGAGTAGCGGCGATAGTGCATCACCCTGTTTCAAGCCAGATGTTATTTGGAAAGGGTCTGATTTTCTGTCTTTATATGTTACTATATTATAAGTATCTTCCATGCATAGTCTGGTCATGTTGATTAACTTCCTTGGTATTCCAAATTCCTGCATAGCATTCCATAGACTATTCCTATGGACACTATCATAAGCCTTTTTAAAATCCACAAAAATGTTATGGAGATCTCTTTTATATTCCCAATTTTTCTCGGCTATTTGTCGTAAGATAAATATCTGATCTATTGTTGATCTGTTTTGTCTAAAACCCGCCTGGTAGTCACCTAATATGTCTTCTGAATATGGTTTTAGTCTATTTAGTAATACTGCGGATAATATCTTATAGCTTGTGGACAGTAGTGATATTCCTCTATAATTTTCACATTGGAACTTGTCTCCTTTCTTAAAGATAGGTATCAATAATGACTCTTTCCAGTCATGGGGTAATTCTTCTGTCCTCCAGATTTTTATTATTAGTTCGTATAGCTTTAGATGTAATGCATGGCCACCCTGCCTTTATAAATTCAGCAGCAATTCCATCAGCCCCAGTTGCCTTATTGTTTTTAAGTCGTGTGATTACATGTAGGATTTCTTCAAATGTAGGTTCTTCAATTTGTGGTTCACGTGTTAGAACCTCTTCCTGTGGGAAAGTGTTACTTGAAGCTTCACAATTTAGTAATTCAACAAAATATTTTTTCCATGTGTTGCACATTTCCTCATTGGTATTTATCATATTCCCATTTTTGTCTTTTAAACCATATGTGTTGTGTTGGTGCCCTCGTTTCATTGACTTCAGTTCTTTAAAAAACTTTCTGGATTCAATTTTCTGGTGATTAGTTTCCATATCTTTGATTATATTACTCATATATTCTCGCTTCTGCTGTTGGACTATTTTTGTAGCCTCTTTACATTCATTTCTATAATGCTCTTCCTTTTGGATGTTGTTGATGTCATTTAACCACAAATGTCTAGCATTCTTTTTCCTAATGACTGCTTCTTCACATTTTTGATTGAACCATCTGTTCTTTATATGCGTGGTTAACACACCGAGACATTCTTCTGCGGTAGATTGAATTGTATTCTTGATGTTCAACCAAGTTTGGTCAACGCTTTCCTCCAAAGGGTTTTGCAGAGTTTCAAGTTTACATTTTATTTCATCTGTATATTTCTCTTTGACTGTAATTTCTTGTAGTTTTTCTCTGTTATATGTTGGGTGTAATCTTTGTAATTTAGTATAGAAAGCTCTCTTAAGTTTTATTTTAAATTTTGCTCCAACGAGGAAGTGGTCACTGTGGCACTCAGCTCCTCTATAACTTCTAACTTGCTGTATGTTTGATGCATTTCTGTTGTTAATTAAATTGTGATCTATTTGATTATAGGTTATCTTGTCACATGATTTCCAAGTTTGTTTGTGTATATCCTTTCTTTGTAGTCTGGTACTGCTAATCTGCAGTCCTTTGGCTTCTGCCAGGTTGATGACTCTCCATCCATTATCATTTGAAGTTGTATGTAGGCTTTCCATACCGGCCACTTTTTTATTAGTTTTCTCTCTATCTATTTTTGCATTGAAGTCTCCCAGCACAATCAGGATGTCCTGTTTGGGGGTTTCTTCTATGTCATCTTCCAGATTATTATAAATGTCTTCTTTAATATCATCTTCTTTCTCTTCAGTAGGTGCATGTACATTAATCATCGTTATATTTTTTTCCATTTACCTTTTATTCGTAATTTACTAATCCTGTCATTAACAGCTTTAAAGTTTAAAACGTTCCCTCATAACTCTTTTTTTATGACAAATCCTGTTCCTAATTCATGTTTATTTTGGGTGTTTCCTCCATATATTATAATCATTCCATTTTGCTCTAAAGTACCCTCTCCTGGCCACCTTATTTCTTGAATTGCTGTTATATCCATTTGATATTCAACCAGCTCCCGGGTTAGTTCTTCGGCCGCTCCAGCTCGATATAGTGTCCGTACATTCCATATTCCAAATCTCAAAAGTCCTTTAACGTTCCAAGGTCGTTGTCCAGATAAGTCAGTCCGAATTCGAGGCTCATGTATCTGTTTCGTAACAAAAATGGCTTTTACAAAGGTGGGGATGTTAACCCAACGCTTCAACCCCCAACCTGAAGGACCAGGGTGTTTCTCTTTGTTTGTTCTCTACCCTTTGACCTGTCCGGCTTGGGAGGCCCTGCTGGTAGCTACGCTACCGCCGGCATAGCTCTCAGGGTCATTGAGAAACAGACAGTTGTACTTAAACATTAAGACATTTATCTGTAAACACTAAGACAGTTATCATTAAACATTACGGCAGACATCACCTATACATTAAGACATTTATCACTTAAGTATTAAGACAGTTATCACTTAAACATTAATACAGTTATACCTAAACATTAAGACAGTTATCATTAAACATTAAGACAGTTATCATTACATATTAAGACAGTTATCACTTAAACATTGAGAAAGTTATCACTTAAACAATATAAATCCAGGAGTTTGTTAGTTTTAACTCTTAAAACGAGATTCATATCTAGGGCCAATAATTGTAATCCAGTAAAAGATTCTTATTATTTTCACTGACTATAGACTGGTTGCAGGGTCTCCCTGGCTTAGGTGTTAAATGACTTTCTCGGTAATCCCGTTTATCCACGTAGGGTAACGCAGCGCGCGAGAATTGGTAGCGATTCTCGCTTCGTTCGTGACTTACGGGATAAGTGAGCCGGCCGCTCAGAAAGCAATGGCAAACTACTGAGCCTAATCTTGCCAAGAAATAAAAAACAGCGGTAAAATGCTGGTGTTGACAGCGATGTCCTGCAAAGGATATGCGAAAAAAAAAAATAGACTGGTTATGAAGAGAACAATATGTTATCCCCTTTATTCTGCGAAAGCATCAATTTGTGAATGCCAGAAACTGCATTCATTGAACTCTAACAAAACAACTTTATGACTGGGACATCGACAACGAAACTGTACTCTTGTTACTCACACGTAATCAGTCGTTAAACTTAGCACAACTTTTAGAACTTTTAACTCCAACGCTATATTGGGACTACTGTGTGGGCCAGAAACATTGAGAAAAACTAAATGAATTACTAATAACTACAAACATTCACAAATTGATGTTTTCGCAGAATAAAGGGAATAAAATGGTAAGATAGAATCACCAATGTAGAGTTCACGAAGAGAACAAAACACATCCCAGTTAATCACAAGGTGAGGGAAAGACACTGACGCTGGATAGGACACACTCGAAGAAAATCTGAGGACAGCATAATTAGGCACTCAGTAGTCTGGAATCCACAGGGCAAACAAAATATTGGGATACAAAACAAAAGTCGAGAAGATAATTGCAACATAGATGAATAATAGCGGGAAGACATTGAGAGAGATGCAGGGGATAGCAACAGATCGGACAGATTGGTGTGGTTTGGATGAGGACCTTTGAACCAATGGGGGAATAAAGGACAGAATAAGAATAATGGAAGAAGCTGCAAGAGATGGCTAAAGATAGCACGACCTGGCGTGGGTTGGGGGCAGGCATATGTCTCAATTAGGTATACGGGACGCAGAGGTGTTTCCAAGGCACCAGGGCCGGGTTATATACTGGCCAAGACCTATTGACGCGTCCTCGTCAAGCGCCCTGGGCAACAGGTCCCTTTAGGGTCCTGGCTAAAGTCAGTAGGAACGCCGATTCCTTCGAAGTCGGAGAGTGTCTGCCTGTACGGCGAGGGACTACCAGTCTGCACACCAATAAGCCAGACATGGGACAATGGATACTCACGCAAACCTCAGGTCCTGTATGACATCACACTGATGTTGCACAACAGGATGCCTCCATCCGACGTACAGGACTTCGCGTTGGAGCTCTAGCCAACGAACACAAGCAAGCAAGCAAGCAATGAGGCATAGAGGGATGATGATGATGATGATGATGACGAGGAGGAGGAGGAGGAGAACTAGGAGGATAAGGAGGAGGAGGTAGAACAGATCCTAGTAATCTCATAAACAAGTGTGTTACTTGTAATTAGTTATACTTTTTAAATACTGGCACCTTGACGGATGATAGTTTGTTATATTGTGTTTAAAAAAAGCAAACAAGGCATAATAACCCCTCCATAGCACAAAGCCTCGGCTGAATTGTAGAGACCATGTGTTTATTACCCACGCAGCATGACCCATCTCTCGGCCTGATTAGTTTACTCCAGAGGAACAGTAACACTAATACATCTGGAACACGACACGCTGCAGAAGCTGCCGGATCAACAAAGCAATGTTCTTTTTGCACCTGTTTAAACTTTGATTCTAGACCAGTTGCAGACGAAGGCTTAAGGCATTTCCTTGCACCACATCTGAAATGGAACTTTTATAATTCAATGTATTTTAGGAAAGAAAGAACACGTCGTTGAATTAGTTTTAAACTTGCAATAGACAGCAACGTAACGAAACAGAAACAGTCTGTACTGAAAATGGAAATCCCCAGCACCTTTTCCTCTTGAAATATAAGAAGTTCACCCACAATTTAACTGTAATAGATTAAAAAAACAAACAAACACAGGCCAGATAACGCCCTTCTATGAATAGATATATAGGGCCTTCACATCATAACATGACCACGTGATTGAACCTGCCTACTTTAGCTCAACTGCCGGCACACTGTTGTAGCACATTTATATGAAATGTGAAATGGTAGCTAGATTGAAATGTAGCAAAAGAAACATCCTGTCGAATAGTTTCTTATTGGGGTCAATGCCTAATGCCGTTAGTGTTTATGCACATCTACAGCCTCTTACAGCACATATTTATTGTGCTATATAATATGTATTCTAACCATATTCTCTTCAATACTTCTGGGATAGATAAGGGGGCTGCGTGGTCTCGAGGTACGGTGTCCGCCTCGAGTGCTGGAGGTCCCGGGTTCAAGCCACGGTGAGGACCGGGATTTTTTTCACGTGGAATTCTAGTAATAAAATGTCCCCTGGTCTCTGGGTAGTGAGATCGGACGCCCGTGTGAATTGTTGCACACGTAAAAAATCCCTTGGCAGTTGGAAATCGAAAAAGATTAGCCTAACGCCGCTGCCCGGGCAAAATTTCGAGTTAAAAATCTACCCAAAGTATTTCAGGATCCTCGCCGGAGCTACGGAGTTCGTGCACTGAGCTGAGTTTCTCCAAACTCAGGTTTGAGTTAGGAGGAGAACGGAGCACTTATGGGTTACACCCGTGTGCCATGATGTTGATCCATAAACTAAAGTAAACTAAACTTCTGGGATATAATTGGGATAAATAGTTAGTTAGTCGTATATCCTTTATAGGACGTCGCAGTCAACCCCGCCATTTTTTGCAAGGGACTTATTACAAGGAGTATGCTACCTGGAGCTTTCCCAACATCATTTACTAATGATAACAGGATGCTAATGATCCAGAACAGTAGTTCTTTCCTTTGGTTTGCCCACAACAAAGATTCTATAATTTTCCCTCAGTGACAGTGAAGGGATGAGAAGTACAATGCCCGGGATGGTTAACCCGGTCAACAAATGCCCGCAGAAGTCGGATGTGTCGGCCTAACGGCGCAAGAACGCAGCTTTGCTGTAAACAGGCACAACGCAATCACATCCGGAAAAAAAATGGATTAACGCAGAAGAAGAAGAAGAAGAAGAAGAAGAAGAAGAAGAAGAAGAAGAAGAAGAAGAAGAAGAAGAAGAAGAAGAAGAAGAAGAAGAAGAAGAAGAAGAAGAAGTACAATGAATCAGGTGTGTAGAAGGAGTTTAGAGTTGAGGAGGAGGAGAGTATATTGAGATCTGCTGGTGGATTACTTAGGAGCTGTTGTACCATGGTTTTATCTGCATGCATGTTCTGCATATATGTATATTACATACCTTTTGAAGTGTAGAGATGACAAAGGATGAACCATTGGTCCTCACTCGACCCCACCAACAACTCAATAAATAGTATTATTGAACCAGTGTTTTAAGTACATGTCCCAGGTGAATGTCTTGTACAGTTGCTGTCAAGTATTGTTCCTGGTGAATGTCTTATTCTACTGTTGTTAGTTACAGATATTGTGAAAGATCCTGCATAGATGTTGTCAAGTATCTTTCATGATGTATGACTTGTTCAACTATTGGTGTAACCATTTCCTTGTGAATGTGTGTCCACCTATTGTCAAGATCCTGTCATGTGGATGTCTTGTTCAGCTTGTGTAAAGTACAGTGATTGTTGATGTTTATGTTCACTACAATGGTACAGTTTAGTCCAGTTGTCCAATTGGTCATTTGTTCAAGTGTCACTTGTGATCATATTAAGAATGAGATCTAAAATTAGGTTGGCGACCAGAGCACAGTCAACAAGATAGATGAGGGGCCAGCTTTTCCTTAGTTGCTGCGGCTAACTGCCAAGATCTCTATAACCTAGAAGACTCCTGGGCATGCCGGTGTGCTGGGGAATGAACAGGCGGACAGATTGGCTGGCTCGGCAAAACTTGGTGGAGTATTGATGCATGACAAGGCAGATGTGGTTGCGGCCTTGTGGGAGCACGTGTACACCTCGGAGGAGCAAATGGATCACCATAGTCTGGTTAGAATGAGGCAGCGAGGAGTGACGAGGGGATCTGGCCGACGCTCGACGCTCAGAGGAAAGGCGAGACGGACATATAATCAGATTGGTACTGGAACTATTAGTGTTGGAACTCTTCGCTGGTTGCTGAGGATGGGGACGGAGCGCTTATGGGAATGTCTCGAATGCTGTGATGTCGGTTCTTAGATCAATCAATCAATCAATCAAACCTAGAAGAGGAATCATCTAACAATAATTCTGTGTTGAAATTAAATTTAGGTCTAATTTCTCACAGTGGGGTACTCGATGAGCCAAATTCTAAATGCTTTCTCTAGAAGGGTTTTGCGGGAATGATTATCTGTGCCTCTAGACAAAACTTGCTGTTACTAACCTGTATCTTTTATAAATAGATATACTTTATAGAACTTCACTCATTGGAGCTTCTGTAATTACCAAATAGGGATTTTTTTTTTTTTTTTTTTTTTTCCGTTAGTAATCTTTATTAATATTATATAACATATATAATACATATGCATAATGTGGCCGAATTTCTGTATTGTCTGATGATGATTTTTTTTTTTTTTTTTTTAGGGTTTGGCGGTCATCCCAGACTAGCTGGTTCCCCGCCTCCCCTGTTTTTGGCGTGGACCCTTAGTCCCACTGTGAGCTATTGCCCACAGTGGTCCACCGGGCCCACATTTAAAGTGATTAATGTGAGGTTTTTTTTTTGGTGTGTGGATCACCCGGCCCCCGACCAGACCAGGCCAGGCGCACTACTGCGGGGAGCAGCAAATGCGTCTGACCTTAGCCACGGGACCGAGATTGATCCTCCCGGCCTCCGACCAGACCAAGCGCACTACTGGAAGGGACAGCAAATACACTTGATCTTAGCCAAAAGGCCGAGAAGCGAACGCGGTTTGTGAGCCGCTTACCAGGCCTTTGAAACACATGTCGGATGATGATGATGATGATGATGTACGTTGTGAAGAGAACCCAGAGTATGTGAAACTGCTGTTTAGACAGACGCGGCCTAGCAGATAAAGAAATAAATAATTTACTAAACATTATTTATTGTACAACAACTTGGTGCCTAAATTTCTAAATAATATTCAAAACTGTATATAGCTTATGATGGTAGCATTCAATTTATACTTTCTAGAATATGAATAAAAAATTTTTACAGGAATAAACATATACTTCTCTTGCAAAATAGCTGTTAGTACAAATATAGTGAAATCTATAATTGTTCCCCTTGATTGCTAAAACCGTAATATGACTTGAACCTAGATGCAATTATTTCCCTTGCAGTAAATAAAATAAAATTGGTTGCATATCCTTTACAGGGCCGCCACCTCCCTTTGATGAAAAAGCACCAAAATCGACCCAAAGAAAAGCACTAAAAAGCACCAAATTTTTTTGGAGAGCACCAAAAAATAAAGCCATCAACTGTTTTTATTACAAATGTAACAATGTAGCACATTATAATTTATTATTATCACTTCATATTCAATCAATCAATCATGTGCCATGCCGGAAAGCTTTGGCGGTCATGACTCGCCATTTCACTCGATCACCAGTGTCGTGGATCAGCTCAGTGTTCCTGTCTCGTCCATGCCATGTGGCCAAGCCATCCAGGTATTTTCCTCTCGGTCTTCCTCTTGGTCTGTTCCCTTCGATCTTGCCAGTTGTCACCAAGTTCTCCAATCCATTTCTTCTCATAACATGTCCAAAAAATTTTGACTGTCTACGTCTAATTTCTCTAATCAGTCTACGATGTTCATTTGTCTCCTGTAGTACTTGGTCATTGGTTTTTCTATCTGTCCATGGTATTCTTTGCATTCTCCTCAGAAACCACATTTTTGCAGCCATCAGATGCTTTTCAGCTTGACTGCTCATTGTCCAAGTTTCCCATCCATACAAAAGAACAGGCTCTATGTATCCCCTCAACACTCTTTTTCTCGTTTCAATTGACATATTTTTATTGGTCAGAATGTTTTTAATCTTGCTAAAAAGGCTTCTTTCGCCATGGCGATTCTTGTTCTAATCTCTTCAAGGCATCTCCCATCAGATGTTATGACTGTTCCAAGATAATTGTACCGATTCACTTGTTGAAGAATATTTCCATTTACTTGTATATTACATTGTTATTTCGTATAGCGGATATTTCTGTTTTCCTAACTTCTAGTCTAGCTATTTCACACTCAGTGTATTATATAATCACGTCTTTCAGACATTTATGATATGCATAATCTGTATTGACTCATATCAGTAATTTCACAGCTTTTCAACAATCCGTGGCCAACGGCTTGCGAACGCGGTTTGTGAGCCGCTTACCAGGCCTTTGAAACACAGCCGCAACCGATTTGTGCAGCAGACCGTGTCGCGTTGTGTTATAATGTGTTGTAATCGGAGCCGGTCGTTCAGAAAGCAATGGCAAACTACTGAACGTAAAATTTGCCTAGTACATCCCCCCCCCCCAAAAAAAAAAAATATATATATATATAAATTAGGTCTATTATTTGAAATGTGTGTTCTTGTGTTATATTGATTCATCCATCGTTGCAGTTCTCTATGGCTATTGTCAGGGTCTTAAACTTGGCTCGCTCACCTAACAGTGTGAGACAGTACAAATACAACGTGATTTGACGTAAGACTCAACGACACACCGTTCAATGGATTTATTCACATATTAAATACGGAACGATGTTCACAACAAGATATATACTGGATGTTTCAATATACACTTACACAATACAGCTCACAACGTCTCACTCTCAAGATGTCCAGACACTCGACTTTCAGCACAGATACCACACAACGCCTTTCTCTCTTCACACGTCTGTCCGAGTCGAAGTCCCCAAGCTGTCTGCCGCTAACTCGCAACTCGCCTCTCACCTCAGGTGACGTCACGAGGCATGCGTGCGTTTAGCGTCGTCCTTGCTTGACCGCTGGTCGCTTGTCAGCCAGCAGTCTTGCAGGCCGGTAACCACTATTCGCCTGGCGGCGTAACGAAGTTACGGCGTCCCTTCTGGGAGCTAAGTCGCCTGGCGGGCGTAACGATGTCACTGCATCTCTGTCTCCTTTCTGGACTCTGACACGCTCCCCCGGCACCTTCATGAAAGATGTCATCTTTCATGTCTCATATATATATACATAATGGGTTAATATTTAAACCTTGTCAGAGTCTACCCTTTTGTTGTTATATACACATGCAAATAAATACACATATGCCATAGAAATATATAAGAAATGTACATTGCAATCAACGACATGTGGTGTTCAACCTTTAACACTTGTCAGGTTTCATCCTCTTGATGGCTGACTACCTCAATTGCATTAGCGACCCAGTCAGATCAGTAGTACCAGCTTCACGCATCTACCTCGCAGCAATTTGAAAAAAAAGTAATAATATGGTTCTTGAAACAAAAACCATCTAGCCAGACTGATATACGACTTTTATAAGTCGTATAAAACGCTCAAACCCTGCCCTTATTTGGTAAGTAGCTCTCGTGTTGGTCTGCAACGTTGGCACCCTTTGCCATGCTCATTAGATGTCTACCTGTAGTGTTGACAATCTGGCAACAGCATGTCTATTTATACGCAACACATTAATGGATACATTTCAGATTATGGCCCTTTGTGTAGGGATGTAATAACACACAAATGAAAGGGAAATAATTTTAACATTCATGAAATACAATAATTTACAATAATTCTATTATTTCTTAGCGTCATTGCTTGACGTTTCTTCATATTAACGAGAAAAAGTCGGTAATATGAATACATAAATCAAGATATGATTCTAAGATTACACTACATAAATAAATAAACACACAATTCGTGTATTACATTTTATAGATTCCTAAACATTTTAGAATCGTCATAAATGTATGAACTTTTATTTGTCGTCTGCTACTTTTACTCTAAATTCCTAACTAATCCGGAAGTACACACGAACATTAACTCAGCTGATGTAGAAGCTTGCAGAACACACTTGTTCCGGTTTGATGTAGTTACGGAAAGTACCTTTCTTATAGTTCATGTGTTAGATGTTTCACAAAACCTTCTGGATTACGATCGACTGTTCATGTGTTTCACTACCGAACATTATGGATTTCGGTTAACTGCAATGGAGTAGCTGTCACTGTTCAGTTTACACGTTCGCACACGTCATTAAAATATCCCTGGAATTATCCACACGCAGATGTCACTGTTACATTGGATAGTTCGCTTAAGGTAAGTTCTTTGAGCGAATGTGACACTGTTGTTGTTGGTAATATATACAATTAATAAAGTTCGCTTTCTACCACACACTACACAATTATACAGGACAATCACTACATGAATTAGTAAAATAAGAACACTATTTATAATGGGGGTAACCCCTATCACATCACATTATAGACAATGCACAGCTTTTTGTGAATAGAAAAACAATTATTCACTCAATAATGGCTGTGTCGGTCTGAGTGTATTTGCACACACTGCACTCAGACATTGGTGCTTACTGGGTCGGTCGGACAACGGGACAAAAGATCGGCAATCGAATTGGTTCTGCCTGGAATATGTCGAACCTCAAAGCTATAATCTTGAAGCTTCAGAGACCAGCGTGCTACCATATGATTTGAGGGTACTCCTGAATTTATAAAACGCAACGGGCTGCTGTCAGACTCCACGATGAAGTGCCGTCCTAGAAGAAATCTGGATAATTTGGTTATACCCACCACTAAAGCTAGGGCTTCCAACTGAGGAATGGACCAAGCCCGTTCTCTGGCTTTTAGTTTTCTGGATACGAAGTACACTGGGTGTAGTATGTTATTGTACTCTTGTAACAAGACTGCTCCAATCGCCACGGAGCTAGCATCTGTACGCAATCTGAAAGGTAAACGGAGGTTGGGCAATTTCAGGATAAGATTGTTGACACTATTATCAGAAAAACACGCAAGTACTTTATTAAATGCAATTTTTAGGCATTCATTGTGTACAATTTTCTCCGGTTTATCTTTTGTTAGTAAATTAGTAAACACTTCGGTCAGTTCGGAAAACTCAGGAATGAACTGCCGGTAGTAATTTATCAATCCCAAAAGACTTCTGACTTGTTTCTTAGTAGTCGGAAGTGATAGTTTTAATATTTTGGACACAATTTTATCGTCTGTCATGACAAAGCCATTGGATATTTTGTACCCCAAGAAAGTTATTTCCTGGTAGGCTATGTCTACTTTCGCAGGCTTTACAGTCAGTCCGTGCTGTCTAATACGTTCAAATGTCTGTCCTAACGTCTTAATGTGCTCTGTCATCGTCTCTGTGTGAACACAGATGTCGTCGATATAGCAAATTATGTTAGGAATGTCTACAAGAAGAAGTCGTGTCATACGAACGAAGGTGGCAGGGGCATTAACAAGCCCAAATGGAAGTTTGCACCATTCGTACAGTCCCCACGGTGTGGCAAATGCTGTCAAATGTCTGCTCTGTTCGTCTACTTCTATCTGATAATATCCTTTAGTCATATCTAACGTCGAAAAGAACCTAGCGTCTGTCAGTTCTGTCAGAAGATCGTCAGTGTTTGCCATTGGCTCCAAATCTAGAACAGTAATTTTATTTAGCTTCCTATAGTCGATGCACAGTCTTATTGTATTGTCCTTTTTCCGTATTATCACCATTGGCGATGAGAAGTCTGACTGGGATCGTCGTATGATGTTGTTTTTCTCTAAGTTGATTATTTCTTGGTGCAAATGTTCTTTGTAGTGTAATGGGATGGTGTATGGTCTGCATCTTATGGGTGTGTTTGATGTGAGTGTGATGTGATGCTGTACTAATTCTGTTTGTCCTGGGTTGTTGGAAAAGATGGTGTTGTACTGCTGTATAAGCTGTTTGCAACTGTTTGTCTCTGCTTGAGTTAACTTTGGATTGATTTTGATATCCTTCAAGCAGCTAGTCGTGTCTAATGTAGGTGTTGGAATCTCGTCACTAGCATCGTCATCTTCGTGATCTATTATCACTGTACACGCTGTCGTATCGTCTTGTTCGTTGTCTCTGTTGTGGTATGGTCTTAGCATATTTATGTGATATATTTTGTGTTTGTCTTTTATTAGGATTTCGTAGTCTACAGGTGAAATCTGTCTCGTCACTTTAAAAGGTCCCTGCCAAGAATCAGTCAGTAAATGTCTGTCACTAGGTAGTAGAAGAAGAACGTCCTGTCCAGGTGTCAACGTTATTGTCCTGTTACCTTTGTCAGCATACTGTCTATAAGTAGCACCAGATAGTTTTAGTGCATTCTTTGCAATAATACATGATTTGATGATTCTTTCACGCAATGATGTAACATATACGTATGATGATATGGGTTTAAGTACTGGAGTAGAGTCAGTTAACATTTGGTGATAAATGGTCAATGGGCCGCGTGGTTTGGCACCATAGATAAGTTCAAAAGGAGAGAAACCGGTACTAGCATGTGGTACCTCGCGATAAGCAAAAAGAATAGCTGGTAGATATAAATCCCAGTTATTGGGGTGCTCTTGCGTTACTTTTGCAAGCATATGCTTTAGATCCCCGTTAAATTTTTCTATTACTCCGCTACTGTGAGGATGGTACGGGGAATTGAAACACTGCTTCACTCCCAACATTTTGGTGAAAGCCTGAGTAGATGCGGCAATAAACTGAGTGCCCCTATCAGATTGGATAGTATCTGGAAAACCCTATCCTAGAAAAAATATGGAAGAACACTTCCATTATGTCATTGGCAGTTATGTTCTTTAGCGGAATCACTTCTGGCCAGCGACTACATTGATCAATGACAGTTAGAATAAATTTATTCCCTCTAGTTGTTGTATGATTGAGAGGGCCCACTATGTCAACCGATAGTTTTTCAAAAGGTCGACTGGCTAAGTCAGTGACTTGTAACTTTGCCTGTGGGTGTTTACCTTTTTTTACCAGTTTCTGGCAGGTGTCACAACTTCTGCAATATGCTTTAATGTCACTGCAAAATTTGGGCCAATGAAACTGTGTCAATAATCTAGATCTGGTCTTAACGTATGCCATGTGCCCTGCAAGAGGTATATCGTGGGCAAGATGTAAGGCTTGCTTGCGATAACTTGTTGGCAAAACAGTTTGCTCTGTGGTGTTGTCACCTTTGGTGTAATACCTGGTGAGTATATCATTTTTCACAGCAAAATGCCATTTTGCATTCTTGGTTACCTTTGGCTTTTGGCCGATCAGATTAAAGTATTTTGACAATGAAGGATCAGCTTTTTGTGCTGTTACAAATGTTTCCTTCATAGTGTTTGTAGGTAGTGTTACTGGGCTGAGTGATTGTATAGCCTCAGTTTGCTTACTTTCATCTTGCACTCTAGCAGTAGCTCTAGTTACTGCGTTCACACATTCAATGATATCAGATGATGATGGAACAATGGTATCAATGATGTCATGAGAACTTAGTGCTACATTAGCTACCATACAATCAATAGGTGGTGTGACATTTTCAATGATGACATTTGATGTTGATGTTATGTTATCATCAATACATAAAGATGTTATGTCATGAGGTTTATCATTCACCTCAGGTAGATTTCCAATAATTACATCACACACTGGGTTTGTTAATACAGCGCACTTTACTTTCCCAGTGAGGAAAGGTGTTTCAATATATGCCCATGCTAATGGGTATTTCTCAATATTGCCTGAGAATGTTCTGCATGTTACGTGCCTGCCTGTATAGTCTGTAGGCATTATGAATGTTCTTTTCAGACCAATGAGTGAACTGCCTGTATCACGAAGGACTGTAGCAGACTTGCCATTGACATATCCGTGATGGATGTTTATTCTGCCTCTTGAATCTACTACCAAATTAGCTTCTTCATTGGCAATAGGGATGGCGTGACCGCATGTTAAAATACCATCTTCATAAAAGGTGTTACAAACAGAGCATTTGTTTGCGCTGAATATGTCAAAAGCCTGTGCTGAGTTCACAGGATGTTTCTCTGGCTCTTCTTCATCAGACGCCGAACTATCAAACAAGGCGGCATTTGCTTTGTTGGTCATATGCCTGCCCTTACAATCTTTCCGATGGTGTCCGTACGCCTTACAGAGGAAACATTTACGCAAACTTTTGAAGGATTTACGCTCCTTATCTTGTCTGTTTACCATGTTTAGTAGGTAAGTATGATAGCCAGGGTTTTTATCACACATCTCAGTCTGATGATGAGAATATTTACAATAATTGCAATGATATAACTTCTCAGAAGTAGGTCTATGAGGTTTCTGCCTACTATAGGGTTTGTCATAGTTAGCCGCTGCTAAAAAGTTAATGTCAGTAGCTTCAGTGGCAAAGCAATGTTTGTTGGCTGTGTAGTACGCCGAACCACGTCTTTCAATCTCATCCACACTAGTGCATTCATTCTCTAACAAAAATTTAGAAAATGCTGAAGGAATCGATGATACAATTTTGTCTCTAATGATTAGATCTTCTAATCTCTGATAATTTTTGTCAATTTTAGCTGCTGAAGTCCATTTGGTGAATATATCTCGGACTAAGCAGAGGTAATCAGAGAACGTTTGAGTCGGTTTTGGGCTCAACTTACTGAATTGTTCTCTGTAACCTGCCTCATCTAACATAAAATGTGCCATAATCTTAGATTTCAGATAATGGTAATCTTTTCTGAGGTCTTTGGGGATGGTTTCAATTACTTTAAGAGGTTCCCCTGACAAACTCCTCATGTACACAATGTTCCATTCAGACAGTGGAACCTGATAATGTTCCATTAATGTTTCAAAATTTTGGGTAAAGGCTGCGATGCAGTCACCCGAGGTATAATTACGTACAATACCTTGATATTTCTTGTACTGGTTTTCTTTCTCCAGTCTCTCAGATTTCTTAGACTCTTTGTTAATGGCAGTCTCAGTGTCAAGTTGTTTCATCTTCAACTGTAACTCCAGTTCTTCTCTCTTACTCTGAGCTGCTATTTCTGCCTTCTTCAGCTCACTATCTATCTCAGCTTGCTTGGTCTTTTCAGACAATTCTGCATGCTTTAAGGCTGTGTCTGCCTGTTTTAATGCTCTTTCAGCCGCTCTTTCCTCGCGTTCATTAGCTTTCTCCTGTACTAGTAGGTATTCAGAGTATTTCTTCTCACTCCACTGTGTTAATTCATCACCATGTAACTGTAATTTTATCCCCATATCAATGAAATCAAATAATGAAGACATGATGGATAATGTCAATGAAATACCAGCCACACAAAATATGTTATAAGTGGTTAGTAATGAACAATTTACAATCGATTTCTATTGACGATGCGTGCCTAAAATTGCATCAGTTAAAGTATGTGAAAAGAAAAAAATATACTCAAGTGCCCTGGATGCGGTGAAGAATGGTTGGAAATCGGGCTAGGAACTGTAGGGTCGTTACTTCAAAACCACGAATGACCTCTACGGCAAGGTTTCGGATGGTACGGAAAAACCTGCTTTGTTTTTGGAGAGAAATAAATTAATGTCTATTTGTTGGTGTGTGCCTGCTTGTCACTAAGTATTGATTAGGTTTGTGTGGCGTTGAGTGTAGTTGTAGGTCGTAAGTTTGTCTGTCAACAATTTTTTTTCAAAACAAGTTACTTTCTTTCCAGAACTTTCTGCTTTCCACAACTCAATGCACAAAGACAATCTACACTTATGTTAACACTTTACAACATTGATGACACATCACTTACATCAAGATAACATTCAGTAAGGACATAGACATCAAGTTTACAAGATGGCGACAAGGTCAAAATGGCGACAAGATCACAATGTCGACAAGGTCAAAACGGTGACAAGTTTCACAAATCACAAATGTTTGACACGGTTACAAAATCAAACAATATGTATGCATTGTACGTTTACAAATAGTCTTACACATGTTTAAACAATGTAGTTAATAATGAAAATGAGCCTTCCACGATCACATTTACATGTACTATAAAGTTTGACAAAAATTTCACGTTTACAAACTCTAGTTTTAAATCGTTAATCACTAAAACACGTTCATATCAAAGCCGGACGAATGCCACCACGTCCACACATGTCAGGGTCTTAAACTTGGCTCGCTCGCCTAACAGTGTGAGACAGTACAAATACAACGTGATTTGACGTAAGACTCAACGACACACCGTTCAATGGATTTATTCACATATTAAATACGGAACGATGTTCACAACAAGATATATACTGGATGTTTCAATATACACTTACACAATACAGCTCACAACGTCTCACTCTCAAGATGTCCAGACACTCGACTTTCAGCACAGATACCACACAACGCCTTTCTCTCTTCACACGTCTGTCCGAGTCGAAGTCCCCAAGCTGTCTCCCGCTAACTCGCAACTCGCCTCTCACCTCAGGTGACGTCACGAGGCATGCGTGCGTTTAGCGTCGTCCTTGCTTGACCGCTGGTCGCTTGTCAGCCAGCAGTCTTGCAGGCCGGTAACCACTATTCGCCTGGCGGCGTAACGAAGTTACGGCGTCCCTTCTGGGAGCTAAGTCGCCTGGCGGGCGTAACGATGTCACTGCATCTCTGTCTCCTTTCTGGACTCTGACAGCTATATATCTTAACCATTTTTAAAAAATTATTATAGCTTACTGTAGAGCAGGGGTGGCCAACCTTTTCAGCAGGCGGGCCAAATTTCAGAAATAATATTTCCTGCCGGGCCACGCAGCTAATTTTTTTGTTAAATTAAAGTAAACAAGCAAGCGTGCTATGCTTCGACCACATCGTCGTTTCCCACTCCGCGGGCCACAACATGACTACCGGCGGGCCACATGAGGCCCGCGGGCCTCGTGTTGGCCACCCCTGCTGTAGAGGGTCTACCTGACACTTGTATCCCAAGAGGCATCATCATCTATAAAATGGAGTGTTCTCGGGGACCATGGAAGCGACTACCTCCCCTGTTCGGTACTGATACCACACAGTCCAGCACAGTCAAGGCTATAAGAGCCCGCAGGGCATTTAATTATGATTGCGGCCACTCGTCGCTCTTGGGGCGCCTTAGATCAAGGGAAGATATAAACCAACAAGAAGAATCTTCACACAACCACCATGGTGGACACCAGAGGTGGAGCAACCATGGAGGGAAAAGAGGGCGGCCATAAGAATTGGCAGAGGGTGCGGAGAGCAACCAATTCAGTTGACACGGAATTGGAGGAGGCTGAAAGGAATAAAAAAAGTAAAGGTGCAGGATTGTAAACTCCAAGCAGCAGAGGCAAAAAAGATGAAGTGGGAACAGTTTATAAATGAAGTCAGTAGGGATGTGACATTGGGAAAATTCTGGAGGCTACCCAGATAGATGAACAGAAAGGCGATGCCCGTTACACATGGTACAGTGTATGATGATAACAACCGACCTATGACAATTGACAAGGATAGAGGGGAGGTTTTTCTAGCACGATTTCTAACACAGACTGATCAGCAGGATAATGCTGTTAGGGATATGGTGAGAGAAGCCTTGTCACAGGTCACTAGGAAGGAGGACTATGAAGAAATGGTACAGGTAGAGGATATTAGACGTGTGCTGAAGAGAACTAAAGACACAGCACCAGGCCCGAATGGGGTTAAGTACACCTATATGAAGAACATGAATGATGGGGACTTGGAGGAGATGGCTCTTTGTTTAAATCTAAGCATGAACATGGCAGAAATACCCCCAGGATTGGTTGCACAGCTATCTGCACCCACTCACAAAGCCAGGTAAAGGTCACTCAAAACTTAATGGATACAAAATCATAACCCTACAAAACACATTTGGCAAAGTCCTCGAAAAGATCGTTACATGCAGGCTACAGTAGCAATTGGAAAGTCGTAACCTGATTCCTAGGGTCCTTGAGAGTTACCGGCCTGGGAGGGACGCTTGTGCCAATGCGGCAAGATTTGCATTTGATGTTTATGAGGGCTTCCAGGATAATTGAGAGACAGTGGCGGTTGCTCTCGACCTGGAGGATGATTATAACAAGGTCAGGTATGATGGGCTGATATATATACTCTGTTGGACATGAAGATCTTCCCTTGGAATGTCCAATGGATTGCGACGGCCCTTTATGAGCGTCAAGTTGCGTTGCGCATGGGTTCATGAATTCCTGACCCCTGTACCATTACACCCGGGCGGACAGGGACCTCTCATGTCCCCCGTGCTCTTTACTGTATACAACAACAAAGTCTCAGCTATTGAGGCACCAGGAATTAGTAGAATTGTGGCATTCGCTGGTGATGTGCTGGTATACAAACAGGGAAGAGATAGGGAACGTTTGGCTGTAGACTTACAGACGGCAGTAGACAGGGTAGCGGAGTGGTGGAGAGACGCAGAGGCCGTTATAAACCCAGACAAGGCATCGTTTGTGTGGTTCTCTCTGGATAACCAGTTCGTGAAGGCAGTTGTTCCCATGTATTATATTGAATGGATGTCCACTTAGTAGAGAGGGTAAATTTAAGTACTTGGGAATCACCTTTGACATGTTGTTGCTTACGATAGTGTCTGCCGTCTACTTCTAATTTATTTGGGGCGATTCATCATTTAGCAGGACCTTAGTAAAACGCTGCTGTTATAATGGCTTGCTGGAAAGACTCTCGATCTGTTGCCAGCTGCCATGCCCCAGGGGTGTCTTGAATATCACTTCGTGTTGGTCGATGTCTGTCTCTTCACTGGTCAGCCAGCTATTTCATCGCTGTTCTTTCTAAACTGTTGTGGTCCGGTGGTCAAATCAGCATCGTTGCGCAATTTTAAAATTGAGATCTACTCCCAGGTCGACCCATCCTAAAACTTAGTACCTGGAAATGTCTTGGGAAGTAAAAGCAACTGGCGTGATATTGACCACGTCACTCAGAGAATGCTGACTGGTCTATACAATATGAGTTTAACACCATAAGCCCAATGGGCTTTAAGTCGTGTAAGTTGGAAGTTTACTTGCCTTTAAAAAAAAAAAAAAAATAAACCGTTGTCACGTTTAATTTAGCAAAAGCATTTATTTGTCAAGAAAACATGATGATTATAAACCAGTAGTCCAAGACAAATTATGTTAATGAGAGAGTCTTCCACGGTGTTAATCAAATCTTCTATTGTAGGTGAGCATGGTAGAGTGGATACTAGCGCTCGTTCTTAAACATCCGGTGTGCTGATGCCGAGTTAACGGGTTCAACCCTTATACCAGTCAATTGGACTAAAATGCTAACTTCTCGTCCTTGACTTTGGGACCTAATTTACAAGTACCTCTGAAGTCGATGTGGGTTCGTCTGATGGCGAGAGACACTGGTAATAGAGAAAGCCAATCCACACGCAAAAATAAGTCCATTGCACTAGAGGCAGTAGCACGTTTATGGACTACAGCGCGTCTATGGACTACGCTTGAGTTCTAAGCGAGCGAACGCCACACAAAAAAAAACACCTCTTCTATGGACAGCCAACAGACATTCTTATTTGTACGGGAGGAAAAAAATAACGGGTATAGAATTATGAATCTTTACGTCACGACAGGGAAGTATATTTTCACGTGGGATCTCCAGCAGGTATTTCTTCTTACCTTGACCCACAGAGCAAGCGAAACCTTGAGGGTTGTTTCCAAACACCTCCACCGTTTAATGTCTTATCGCACGTTACGGTCACGTGATCTATCCCTGTTCAGAAACTAGAACTGAATCGTGGGTAACGGGTGACAATGGGTGTCTTAACCGCCAAGGCTAAAGGTGACGGTCGTCCCCCCATTACCCGTCCTCCTGCCGTTTTCCCGACCCACCACACACACCACCACACATCACTACCACTGCCCGCAGCCTAAAAATATGCCGAAGTTCGAGGCTCAAAATTGAATGTCCATTTCTACTTTGATCCTGGCAATTGTTTTCTGTAAAGCTGCGTTACTTCGTGTTATTTTATATTGTTTAAAATATCCTTATCTATGACGTTGCCATCAATAGCGGCGTAGTGGGTTGATTTCACCCGCTGGTCGTTCGATTTATATGTTAACTTCTCGTTCGGAAAGCAATTGCAAATTACTGAATGTAGCCAATAAAGGCTAGGGTTTAATGCAACGTCCCTTAGTTAGTTAGTCTTTCCTCTTGAGCCTAAGGCGGCGCATAGGGCAGAAGTCCTGTCTCTCCATGCTTGGCGGTTCGCTGCTACCTGTTGTAGATCTTGGATATTTACTTGGCCATTGAATGAGCCTTCTCTAATGATGGTTCTACGCAGGGTCTCTCTTGGTCTTCCCCGTTTTCTTTTCCCTACTGGTGACCATATGAGGGCTTGGTAGGGGAGTCTTGACTTGTCCATTCTGAGTACATGGCCGATGTAGTTCCAACGGCGTCTTCTTATGAAATTGGATACTGTATCTTGCTTAGTCTCTTGTCTTATTTGCGAATTGGTTCTGAAGTCTGTCCAGTGGATGTTTAGAAGTCTTCTAAGACATTTGTTCTCAAAATTGTCTAATTTTTTATCTAAAGCTACCGTTGATTTCCAACTTTCACAACCATACGTTAACACTGGAACCACACAAGAGTTGAAGATTTTAAGTTTTGTGTGTTTGCTGAGTGTCTTTGACTTCCAGATGTTTGACAGCTTATTGAAGGCACTAGATGCCAGTGCGATTCTAGATGATATTTCTGGTGTTGAGTCCCCTGTAGATGTCATTTTGCTTCCTAGGTATGTAAAGCTGTTGACTTTTTCAAGAACGTAGCTGTTCAATTTGGTGTCATCTGAACTGGTGGTAAGATCAATAGTCTTTGTTTTTGTGGTGTTAATTTGGAGACCAATTTGTCCTGAAACATTTTGGAGGTGGTTTATTTTCTCTTGGGCATCCGGGTGTGTTGAACTCAAAAGCACTATGTCGTCGGCAAAGTCCAGGTCTTCTAGAATTTTGTCAACCCAATGGATACCCATATTTGTGTTGTTTGTGCATTTGCGCATGACCCAGTCGATAGCTATTCCAAAAAGCATCGGTGATAAGACACAGCCCTGTTTCACTCCTGTTTCGACTGAGAACCAGTCAGAGTTGCCTGTTTCTGTTCTTACGCAGCAACGTGTTTCTTTGTAGAAAGATTTTATGACGTTGGTATATTTGGTAGGAAAACCATAGATGTTAAGTAGATTCCAAAGTGAAGGACGGTGGATACTGTCGAAGGCTTTTTGAAAGTCGACAAAGTTGGTGATTAATTTCGACTGGAATTCTACGGAGTCTTCAATGATTATTCTGAGGGTGAAAATGTGGTCTATGCATGACCGTTTTGGTCTGAAGCCTGCTTGTTCTTCTCTGAGTCTTTCATCTATCGCCTTTTTCAATCTCTCAAGTAACATGCTACAAAAAAGTTTTCCTGGTACTGACAATAGAGTGATACCACGCCAATTATTGCAATCAGACATATCGCCCTTTTTAGGCAGTTTGAAAATTACACCATCTTTCCACTGTTGTGGTGGGGATTCGCTTTGCCAGATTTCATTGATCAGCTGTAACAAACGTTGTAAGGTGTTCTCATCTGCTGCTTTGAGCATTTCTCCTGAGATTTCATCTTCACCAACAGCTTTGTTGTTCTTCAATTTTTTGATGGCTGCTTTAATCTCTTCCATGGTGAATAACTCGCAGGAGGCATCTAATGGGGGCATAGTAATTTCTCCATCCAGGTTAGGAACAGTGTCAGGCTGCGGTCTATTTAATATTTCTTTGAAATGTTCTGCCCATCGTTGCTTTTGAAGGTCATCGGATAACAATTGATTGCCTTGTTTGTCTTTGATGGGTATATTTGGTGTAGGTGAGTGATTGCATAGTTGCTTCATGATATGGAATACGGCTCTGTTGTTTCCAGTTCTGGCAGCTGCTTCGGCTTCGGAGGCCAGGCTGTGAATAAAGTTCTGTTTGTCTTTTCGTGCGCTTGATTTCACCTCTTTATCCAACATAGAGTATTTTTGCTTATGGGTATCATATGTAGATGTGTCTTTTGCAGAAAGAAGTGTTAGTTTTGCTTGTTTTCTTTCTTGTATCTTCGTCCAGGTGTTATCGCTTAGCCACTTCTTCTTCTGTCTTTGTACGTAGCCGACTGTGTTTGTTGCAGCATTAAGCAAGGTATTTTTTAGGAAATTCCAATTTTCTTCAATGTTGTTTTTAATATTCGCATTGCTCGATACACTTTCTTTGTTAGCATAGCTGCTTCGTACCTCTGAATTGAATGCGAGTTGGTGTTCTTTAGTCAGTAGGGACTGTGAGTTTATTTTCTTAATTCTGGGTGATCTGTGCAGAGTCTTGAGCTTTAATTTTAGTTTGGCAATGCAGAGATTGTGATCACTGCCAGCATCTGCACCTCTGTAGGCTCTGACGTCTTGTACTGATGAACGGAATTTGGCATTAATGCAAAAATGGTCTATCTGATTTTTTGTGATGTTATCAGGCGAGTTCCACGTGACTTTGTGTATATCTTTGTGCGGAAATAAAGAGTTTGCTACTATCAGATTTGTTATTTCACAGAATTCTAGTAGTCTCTCTCCGTTTTGGTTCATATCCCCTAAGCCGTGAATTCCCATATATCTTTCAACACCCTTATTGTCAGACCCTATCTTGGCATTGAAATCACCCATTACAACAACAATGTCGTGCTTGGGAGATGAGTTGATGGTACCAAGTAGTTGTTCATAGAAATTATCTTTGTTGATGTCTGTATCGTCGTTGGTAGGTGCGTAGCACTGGATGATTGTCAGCTTGAAATATTTCGTTTGGTAACGCGCTGTTATGATTCTATCATTTACTGGTTCCCAGCTGATCAGTGATCTTTCTACATTTTTTGACATGATGATAGCGACTCCGTTCGAATGATGGTTGTCGGTTCTTCCTGAATAAATTATGTGTCTTTGTTCACAGTTGAGAAATGTCTTACCTGAGTCAGTCCATCTGCACTCGCTAACCCCAAGAATTTCTAGGTTGTATTCATTCATAACATTACACACCTGGGTCGTTTTCCCTTAGTACAAGACATTTTATAGTAGGAAGCTTCACGAAAAGAAAATTACAGTGTGTGTGTTTGTGTGTGTGTGTAAGTGTTTGTGGGAGAGAAGGAGAGAGAGAGAGAGAGAGAGAGAGAGAGAGAGAGAGAGAGAGAGAGAGAGAGAGAGAGAGAGAGAGAGAGAGAGAGAGAGATGCAAGGATACGCTTGGAACAGTCTTTATGAAAGAACAGTATACTTAGCTAGAATACTGAACACGACAAATAGTTAACACTTGTTACAACGAATACCATGAACAATATGTAAGAACAAGAGGTCAAAAGGAGTTAAACCAGACAACAGCGCCGAGTAGTAAATCAAAGAAGAACAGTCAACCAACATAGCATTGGCGTCATTAGCCGCTAGACACCGAAGGAGATACTGAGAATGCAATCTTACGGACTTAAATAGCTCCATGTGTAATAAGGCTAATCTGACGACTAACTAACTTTCATGAACAAAACCCTAAGTTTAAGAAACGAAAATGCGAAACGAGAGTAGGGTGTTAATAAACAGAAAACAGGGGAGCGTGAAGCAAAGAATCGAGAATAAACACACAAGTGCACACTCAAACAAACACACACCTACACATTAACGTAATATTTAATGAAAGAATGCTGAATGTTGATCCCTGTTAGGTTAAGAATCTCCAAACTTTGTATTGGGCCGTCTTTCAATACTAAGATGAATGGCGTGGTAAGTGAAGCAAGATTTTGTAAGGTCACGTTGTACCTTATCACGAATAATGAGTCTACTGACTGCTGGTAACAAGTAAACCATGACTTCATTGAGATTCATTGAGCCATAGAGTACAGCTCTATAAGGATGGTTAGTTAGGTTAGTCGAGGTTCCAACTTCATAGGCAACGGGTCGTCCCCTTAGTTTAGTTTAGTTTAGCCGATGGATCAACATCACGGCACACGGGTGTAACCCATAAGTGCTCCGTTCTTCTCCTAACTCAAACCTGAGTTTGGAGAAACTCAGCTCAGTGCACGAACTCAGTAGCACGGCGAGGCTCCTGAAATACTTTGGATAGATTTTTAAACTCGAAATTTTGCCCGGGCAGCGCCGTTAGGCTACTCTATTTCGATTTCCAACTGCCAAGGGATTTTTTACGTGCGCAACAATACACACGGGATCTCACTACCCAGAGACCAGAGGAAATTTTGTTACTAGAAGTCCACGTGAAAAAATCCCGGTCCACACCGGGGCTTAAACCCGGGACCTCTAGCACTCGAGGCGGACACTATACCTCGAGACCACGCAACCCCCCCCCCCCCCCCCCCCCCCCCCCCCCATTATGCTCCATTCCTGTGCCAGTGAACTTCACACAAAATGCTCCCCACTGTCCAATGTGAAAAGTGGAATAGGCAGTAGTCTCGGCAATCCAACAGCCCGCACAGGTACACTGTGCATAATGCCACCACCAGAATCATCTCATCTCATCATGTTCCTCTTGTACCTTGCGGTGTCGAGGTGAAGTATAAACTTCGTGAGAGTGCCCGGTTATGGGCTTCGTATATCGACATTCCCATGGATTCTGTTATTCCCTCCGTCCAACGTTTACGTGGTCGGCCTCTTCCTCTGTTTCCATCTGGTCTGTACATCATTGCTTGTTGTGGCATGCTGTTGACTGGTAGCCTACTTGCATGGCCAAACCATTTGACTTGCTGCTTTCTAATAAAATCTAGAGCAGCTTTAACCCCCACTTTAGTCCTGATTTCTTCATTTCTGATCTTATCTCTTCTTGATACGTTGAGTATTCTTCTCAGGAACCTCATTTCTGTTGTTGTGATTTTTCTTTTCTCTTTTTCTGTCATTGTCCAGGTTTGGCATTGGTAGCACAGAGTTGGTAGGAAGATTGTGTTGTAAAGTGCTTTCTTAGTAGTTATTGATACATGTTTGTTCTTTAGTATTGGTGCCATTTGTCCAATGAGTTGATTTGCCTTATTGCACCTATTTTCGATCTCGTCTTCTGATCTGCCATTTGATGATATTATACTTCCTAGGTACTTGAAGCTCTTTACTTGTTTCAAGGTATGTTCGTTTAGGTGAATTGTTGCTGTTTGTTCTTCTTTAGTTATAGTCATTACCTCTGTTTTGCTTGTGCTAATTTTCATGTTATGTTCCCTACACATTTCGTTTAGACTATTCATGTGGTCTTGTAATTCAGCTTCTGATTTTGCTATTAGTGCTTGGTCGTCCGCAAACAGGAGTTCTCTAATGGTTAGATTTGCAGATGGTTCTTCTTCTGTGTTCTCGTCATGCGGTATTCTTGTTGTCTCTGCTTGGCTGATTTCTTTACATATGTTGTCTATATATGTTATGAACAAGAGAGGGGACAGGACACAACCTTGTCGTACTCCAGATCTTATGGTGAAGGGTTCTGAGTGTCCTCCAGTTGCTCTCACTATGCATTCACTGTTGTTGTATAAACTTCTACATAGGTTTGTTAGATGTGTACTCACTCCATATTGTCTAAGGATTTCCCACAGCTTGTTTCTATCTACCCTATCAAATGCCTTTTCTTGGTCGACAAAGGCTAAGTAGAGTGTTTCATTGAATTCGATTGATTTTTCTATAAGTTGTCTAAGAGCAAAAATGGCGTCTGTGCATCCTTTGTTTTTCCTAAATCCAAGCTGCGTTTCGCTTAGCTGGGGTTCTAAAGTAGTTCGTAATCTTTTTTCAAGAATTTTGCAAAATATTTTCCCAGTATGACTCAACAGTGAAATGCCTCTGTATTGTGTGCAATCTCTTTTGCTGCCTTTGTTTTTCCAAATTGGGATAATTATGGCGTTTCCCCAGTCTCGTGGTGTCTGTTGTTCTACCCAAACATGGTTGAATAGTCTATGTAGCCAAGCTGTTCCTACTTCTCTTGCTGCTTTAATTAGTTCATTTGGTATTTCATCCTGTCCTGGTGATTTGTTCAATGGGGCTAATCTGATGGCTTCTATAATTTCTTCTTTTAGTATGTCTGGTTCTAGTTCTTCGGTGACATCTGTGTAGGTCTCTTGAATTCCTGTGACATCTGATGGGATGCTGAGAAGTTGTTCGAAGTACTGCTTCCATCTTATTAGGATCTGTTTTTGTTCACTTATTGGTTCTCCATTTTCGCTGTTAATTATTTCAGTTGGGTCAAAGGGTTCTCCTCTGGTTCGCATTGCACTTATCTTTTTGTAGAAGTTTCTGGTTGCTTCCTTGTAGTTTTTATTTAGGGTTTCTCCATACTCTTCCCAGTCTTTTTGTTTTTCCCTCTTTACTATTCTACTCACATGTCTTCTCGCTATTCTGTATTCTCTATAATCACATTCCTGTTTGCTCTTCAACCACTTTTTATATTTTTCCTTTTTTTCTTTTACCGCTATCTTTACTTCTGCGTTCCACCAACTTGTTATTTTCTTTATCCGTGTTTTGCGTTTTTTCGTGGTTCCGCATGTTATTTTTGCAGTATTTAAAATGCTTGATTTGAACATCTCCCATTCTTCTTCCACTGTTTTTCTTTCCGTAGGTAATTTTTCAAAGAGTTCAGTTAGTTCTTTCTCATAGTTTTCCCTTACTGCCTCGTCTTTAAGGTTTTTTAAGTTTACTGATTCGCATGGCATGTATTTTCCTGCTCTTTGTTTTCTTCTTCTGATTGTTCTTATTGTGGCAACGACTGCTTTATGATCTGTGTTTATACTGAAATTGGGCACTGCTCTTGCATCTAATATATTTCTCTTTCTGTTATTTCTTGTTAATATAAAATCAATTTGGCTTTTAGTATCTAGATTGTTCCATTTATACCAGGTGTATACTTGCGAATCTTTATGTGTATAGAATGTGTTTGTTATATAGAGGTCGTGTTGGCTGCAAAGCTCTATCAGTCTACTTCCGTTATCATTCCTTTCATTTTGCTGATCTCCAAATGCTCCCAGGTGTTTTTCTATGCCCACTCTGTTATGTCCTAGTCTTGCATTAAAGTCTCCCATAACTATGATGTTGTCCTGCTTATCTATTTTATTTAGCACGTCATGTATGTCTTCGTAGAAGATTAATGAAGCCTAACCGCCATGTTGGCGACCGGAAGTCTAGAGCTAGAGCTGTGCATGAGGCTACCCAGCCTCTCAGTGGCACCACATCATCATCCAGTAAATCCATGCAAGGGAACAAGTTCCTGAAGCAGGGCAGATCACTGTCAACAGCTGAAGACATCATGAACGCAGACATGCACAGACCAGTGCTCAGCTAACATAGACACAGGGCTGGCTTCACTTGAGACATGCTGAAATCTTGGTGGTTCTGTAGTCAGCTCTCAGTTGCACAAAGTTTTGAATCACCGAATCATCCAGATTTGCCAACTGTTCACCACTACAGACCACCTTGATGTTTTCTGGCACCACCACTAGAAGACTGCACTGGGCATGCAGATGTTCAAACAACTGCGTCACCAATGGAATCTTGATTTCTTCTTTGACAAGTTTACGATATTTATTTACATCAAAGATCACTAACATTGCACCAACTGAGTTATAAGTGAACTGTGTCAAATGCTCATAGGTGACTCTGTGAAATCGTTGCCCTAGCGTGCTCAGAACAACATCCACATTTTCCCCATCGAGACTGTCTCTGATTTCCTTCAGCTGTCCTTGAAGAAACTTGCACACTTTCACAGCAGCCGGCGCGAGAAGATGAAGTGGGGCATCATCTGATTCTGGCGGAAGTCAGTTTTCTTTTGTTCTGTAGCAAAGATGTGCTTGACATAGCCAATGACTGCATTCACCGAGCGGTCTAGCCCACTATCAGTCTTGTTCTTCATGGCTTCTCTCAGCTCCCTCTTCTTCTTCTTCTTCTTCTTCATATAAAAGCCATGGTACTGGGATGACATAACTAGAGGAATGAAGCTGTCTGTGACCTGTTTTTCAAACAGGCGGAACAGCGTCTTGGCCTGGCTGAAAACATCAAAGAAGTAAATCTCAGGCTCTGTCTTGGGCTCTGCAGGTGGGATGCCTAGCAGTCCAATTTCCACAGCATAATCAATGTGCTCTATAACCAACTACTGCACCAGCAGCTCAAATATATTGATAGCATTAGATGTCACGTCTGACTGCAGGGACAACGTCTGACAGCACTTGAAGGCATTCCTGATATCCTGGAGAATGTTGATGGTCACCTCCTGTAACAAGAATGTTTCTCCACCAAAATTCTCAATGGTGGGACCAATCTTGGCTTGAATATCACGTTTCAGTTCATATATTCCTCCAGACTGCAGCTGTCGCTTCACACGCTCCTGTTTCTCGTAATAGTGCTGCAGAACCTGGTTACAACGTTGTTTCAATTACTGCAGCTCTATCTCAATATATTTCTCCAAATGATGAGAGAAGATAGAGCGTATCAGCTTATTGAGGAAGATGGAGTCTCCTAGCTTGAACTCATATTCCACACAAGCCTTGGAAAAATCTGTGGTCAGCTTACATGTTCTGATGTACAGATCATACAGACTGTTTAAGTACATTTCTGGATCAGATTAATTTTCAAGCCTGGATGCGATGTGACCCTGAACACTTCCTTGAAAGAGATTCTGCACCAACTTACTCATGATGCTATCAGAGTTGACGAACACAGCTTTTGCCAGCTTGTTTTTCTCCACACACTGGGCTACGATATCATCTAATATGCTGGTATGTTTGTAGACACCCTTCTGACATTCAGCAAAGAAGACATCAATGCACTGTCCATAACCCTTAAAATGCTGCAGGAGGTTGGTAATTCTACGCATCTGTCTCTTGTCTCCTGCTTGTTATCCCAGCCTGAATTCTTCCATGAGTTCTTTTTCTACAGCATCATATTTCTCAGCAATCCTCTGTCTTGCAATATCAAACCTTCCTCCAACAGGCAACTCTAGTGCTATCAGATGTAGCTTCTGTATAACATCGGCCGTGAGATGAAGCTGAAATGGATCCACCAGCACAGGTGGCTTTAGTGGTTCCTCTGTGAGAAATTCTCCCAGGTAATTCATTAATCTCTGAGCTTCCACGGCTCTAGCTCGTGGAGTATAGACTCCCTCTAACTGATCTCCTGGGTGGACCACTTTAGTGGCCACATAAGAAATCCGCTCATCTAAAGTCTGGAAATCTGTGTAGAAAGACTGATGTTTTTTCTCCAATTCAGAAACTCGATGCCAATGTCGCTTTTCTTCATCTGTACATTGTGATTCCAAACTGGCAGCCTTACTCTGTATCTGACTGTTTTTGTTTTTCAAGTCTCGGATCATCTTCTCAAATACTGTGTAGAGCATGACAAGATCAAACTCCTCAGGGCTGCTGCGAGCATTGGCACCCATTGTCTTCCTTGCCAGTCGTTCTACAAGCTCATGTACACTGAAAGGTTCTTGTTCCACTTCTTCAACCGACATTATTATTAATATTAATATATTATGCACTGTCGATGCCTGTTGAATGGATAAATAACTAAACTTGTCTGCTACAATAAATGAGTCCTTTAGACGATACTTATTGTCCCAGGTGTGATTAGTTAACAAAGAACTAAACGTATTTACTACAATAAATTCATTGAGAAGAAATCTACCCTCCAACCTTCTGTAAGCAGCCGTTACTCCCAGCAAAGCATTAGTGCTCGACATAGGCTCGTTTCTAGACTCCGTTATCCGGTTCACGAGTGCAATTTTCTCGGAGACTCCGGAAAGGGGGGGGGGGGGGGGGGGGGGGGGGGGCGGGGGATAGGGTCGTCGTTGGAACTATAAAGCTCGCGCTCTGTGTGGCTCTTCCAGCAGACTGCTTCACATAAAGAGACCGATACATATCGACCAAAACTAGCCTTTAAACAATTTAAATCCTTTTCTTTCCAGACAATTCTGAAAATTATCAGGTATCCTTTCTAGAGGATCGGCAGACACTAGGCTCAATTTTTCGGGGGGGGGGGGGGGGGGGGGGGGTGCTCCGCGGATTGACCCTATTCGACCGCCTTCACTAAGCAAAAGCTCAAATCATTATACCACTGAGTTTGCGTTTGGGGAAATTGACCACACATTGCTATAAGAGTGTGCATTGGTGAGATTTTCCCATAAACTAGGCAATTGCATTAAGAGGTAATGCTGATATACTTTGAAGTTTAAGCCTCGGATAGGGCGTTTTAAGAGCATTGTAGGCCTTGGTTAAAGTAATGTTCTGGGATTCAATCACTCATGTGAATCAAAATGCAAACATTTTATTGATTTTCTTATAGTCCATGTCGTGTGGCGCTGGTGATTTTATCTGTCCACAGCAAATTATGTACAGGCATGATGTTCGAGGCATCTGAAAAGGTGTTGTTTTGGCATTCTTTCTATCTTGGCAATGACCATACTGATCGATTACTGTAATCATGGTCTCTTTGAAGAGATCCTCTGCTTACCGTCTTGAAACTCAAGACAATAACCAACAACTATCTATCGGCTGCTACTCAGCTCCACCCACCACCTGTTCTCATGATTTCGCGTGATCCAGATCGAGTGGCTTGACGAGTACTCAACCGTACCCTAACTTACCCTAGGACATCCCATCGGCTAGTGGAGTGATGGAGGCACCTTTTATTGATACGACCAAGGGAATCAATGCTTAAACATAATTAATATTTTAAGCACCATTCTCTCCAGACCGTAATGATCTATCTGTTCTTCCTCACTATCCACACAGTTCCGAAGGTCCCCCACAAGGTCTGCCTGAGCATGCTCCAATACCCCATCCTGCGAACCTAACCCAGCCAGTCTGTCCGCTTGCTCATTTCGAACATTATAATAAGCTTGAGAAAACAACAAACATGAGCGTGTATATAGAAATTAAAATGTTTAAAATGTAGATTATGAATTGATGATGCTTCTTTATTTATCAATGGACTCTCACAATGGCGGGACACCTGGTCAGCTGACCTGTGTGGCATTCAGAAACAGGTAAAGTAAAGGACTATCTTCCGCGCCTCGAAGCCGACTGGGTATATGGTTTAAAACAAAGTATGTGACTTGTTAGGATCACC
Organism: Cepaea nemoralis; assembly: GCA_014155875.1. NCBI lineage: Eukaryota > Metazoa > Mollusca > Gastropoda > Stylommatophora > Helicidae > Cepaea > Cepaea nemoralis. Next base: position 38,113 of record JACEFZ010027700.1, on the reverse strand, counting down.
TCACTTTTGTATGCCTTAGTGCACGGAGGCAAAAGTGGTCATTGTTTCGTTGGGTATATGGTGCAAGCTCCATACTTTTATAGAACAATCGACACCCATGGCTGATATAGTTGATGTCACGCAAGTCATAGACAAAAATTATACAATGAATTCTCGTGTCCTTTAAAAGTTAAATCTCATTTCCGTATTGCAGCAAGTCACTCCTGATAATCTGTGTATTGATATGTGGTGGAGTTATAAGTTAGAAGTTGACTTGAAGGAAAGAACTTCAAAACACCAGCATAACTACCTTTTAATAATCATACTTCCTTTTAACTTTCATAACTTCTTTTTAACAATCATAACTTCCTTATTTTCTTCCGCTAGCCTTAAACTCAAGTGTAGTTCATAAACGTGCTACTACTGTACTGAACTAATTTGCGGTGTGAATAAGCGTACCTTATTAGCAGTGTCCCTAGCCATTAGGCAAACCCACTCCGGTTTCAATGTTACTTGTAATTTACATCCCCAAATCAAGGACAAGAAGTCAACATGTTAGTCCAACTGTTCGGTGTAGGGGTTGAATTCGCTACCTCTGCATCAGAACACCGGGTGCTTAAGAACGAGCTCTCTTAGCCATTCAGATAAGACTGACTTCCTTAAAATGAGCTTGCTGCAAGATGTTTTAGAGCGTCAATCCACATGTGCACATGGCTAGTTCGCCAATCTTGAATTGTGTACACATGTGGTTGCGTAATCTATTGTTTCCTGTTCTGAGGCGCAGAATAATGATTTGTTCTGGTCTGTCCATAACGTGGTAGTCGTCTTGAGCAGGTTTTGGTGGCTTTCTGACTGATTTGAACATTCTTTTCTTTTGGTAGTTTGTAATGATACACGGAAAATGCAAAGAATACCATGGACAGACAGAAAAACCAATGACCAAGTACTACAAGAGACAAATGAAAATCGTAGATTGATTAGAGAAATTAGACGTAGACAGTCAAAATTTTTTGGACATGTTATGAGAAGAAATGGACTGGAGAACTTGGTGACAACTGGCAAGATCGAAGGGAACAGACCAAGAGGAAGACCGAGAGGAAAATACCTGGATGACTTGGCCACATGGCATGGACGAGACAGGAACACTGAGCTGATCCACGACTCTGGTGATCGAGTGAAATGGCGAATCATGACCGCCCACGCTTTCCGGCATGGCACATGATTGATTGATTGAACGGATGCATCAGGTTACAGTGAAAATATTATGAGCTATTTAGAGGGTATGAGAGGAATCGCTTTTGGAGAATAAAACATCAACATGATAACATACACAGACTGTCCAGTATTGATTGCAGAAGAGGATCTGCAGCATTTGGTAGATGCGATTGCTGTACACGGCGAGCAACTTTGGTTACAGTTAAATTGTAAGAAAATAGAGATTATGGTCGGTACAAAAAGAAAGAAATACTGCACTGTAATATCCAAGTAAATGGGAACATTCTGAGCAGATGAATCTGTACAACTGTCTAAGACAGTGGTTCTCAACTTTTTTTGGCCCGTGCCCCCCTTCACCATATTTTCAGAACGCCATTCCCCCCCCCCCCCCCTTCCTATCAAAAATTTGGCCCGTGCCCCCCCCCCCTTTTCACCGTATTTTCAGAACGTCATTTCCCCCCCCCCCCCCTTTTCATATTTCCTATCTAAAAATCCCCCCACCCCTACACAGTATACGTAAAAATGGAAGGTAAATTGAATAGCATATACTAAAACAAGTCTAGACATCCACATAAAACATGATTTGTGGGTGTACTTACTTTATAAAATGAATTTTAGAAGGATGAGACATACATAACTGTAAAGAATGAAGGGAAAAACAATATCAAGTAATCGGTTCTTGTATTAACGCGATCTTGAAATGGTCTTCATTTCCCCTGGAAACCCTAAAATTCCCCCCTGGGGGGGGGGGGGGGGAGAATTCCCCACCGGTTGAGAACCACTGGTCTAAGAACAGTCCTAACGCCAAATGCCGTATATAGATTAGAACAAGAATAGCTATGGCAAAGGTGATATTTTGCAAGATAGAACGCATATTCACGGATTGTAAAAGATGTCATTTGCAGTCAGAATAAAAGTGTTTAAGTGTTATCCCAAACTCAGACTTTTGTATACATATGAAACATGAACAATGAGCAGACAAGCTGAGAAACATATTATAGCATTAGAAATGTGGTTTCTGGGGAAAATGCAATGAATACCATGGACAACAGAAAAACGAACGAGAAAGTCTTACAAGAAACACATGAAAACCGTTAATTAATTCGAGAAATTAGATATAGTCAAGATTTTTTTTCACGTCATGAGGAGATATTAACTAAGTTAAAACAGGCAAACGTGCAAGGGAAAGGCAAAAAAGATAAATAGCTCTGGTGGTCGTGTGAGATGGTGGGCCGTGATCGCCTACGCTTATCGACATGGCATATGATGATTAAGATGAGCACATCCGTTGTAGACCGTTACACTCATACCATTCCACACTTCCCCTGCTTTTTTTCATATCCTTTACAGGACATCGCTGTCAACACCAGCATCTTTCAGCTGATTGTTGATTCTTGGCAAGATTACGCTCAGTAGTTTGCCATTGCTTTCTGAGCTGCCGGCTCACATACCCCGTAAGTTACCGATGCGATTCGAACCACTGCTGATTCTCACCGTCATCACGTTACCCACGAGAGTATACGAGATTACGGAGAAAAGTCATAACCTCTAAGCCACGAAGCCGGCTTCCCCTGCTTAGTTCATGTTTAAGTTGAGGGTGTTTTTTTAATTTCCAATGTCCACTGTTGTGAAAGTGGATTTCTTCCCAGAACCGCGCCTGCCATTAACCGTGCCTGTTGGCGGCGCTGTGGCCAATTGGTTAAGAATGCGATTCGCAATCCTGCATACTGCCTTCGAAACAGACCTGCGGGCGATTTGGAAGCGGGTTTTCATCCAATGGTATGAGTGCCGGTCGCTCTGTAAGCAATGGCAAATTACTAAAAAACAAGAAATTGTCTGTCCCCCCCCCCCCCCCCCCCCTTTCCCCGATTTGCAGTAATCTAAGCATGTTTGCAGCAACATTGACAGTGTTATAACCACATTAAATTGTAAAGACCACAATTTTCTTCTTAAATATTTGCGAACTAGCTCATGATTCACGCATTTATATTGTCACGGGAAATACGAATGTTCTCCAAAATTGTTGCTTTTGATTGTCCGCTGTTTAACCTTTGAATTGTTATGGTTACTCTCCTTGGGACATTTTAACCACACCATTTGCTGATAACTGATTCGGTACTGAACAAAACGTAGATTTGGACTACACATGGTCACAATTTAATGGAGAGAGAGGGGGGGGGGGGGGGGGTTAGTTGCATATCCTTTACAGGACATTGCAGTCAACACCAGTATTTTTTGCTGTTGTAATATCTTGGCAAGTTACAATGAACAATTGTTATAATGTGAGGTTCCGGTCACTGAGCATTGCAATTGTGGAAGATACCACGAAACAAAACAAATAACACGGTGACCCTAGTATGGCGAAATCCCCTTTGCCGTGTCTCCACCTTACCGAGGTAGAGGGGTTTAAGTGTTCCAATGACCCTAGTATGGCGAAATCCCCTTTGCCGTGTCTCCACCTTACCGAGGTAGAGGGGTTTAAGTGTTCCAATGACCCAAAGAGCTATGCCGACGGTAGCACAGCTACTGGTAGAGTCTCCCGTGTTGGACAGGTCAAGGGATAGGAACCAGACGAAAAGAGAAACACACCTGCTTCCTTGAAGGTAGACTGGAGATAGTCAAAGGCTAGGGAGAGCACACCCGAAAAACGCTTGACGAAATCGGCTAGACTGAGCCACAGGCTTGGAGAAAGAAGAAAACAGTGCAACGTTGCTTAATCAATCCATGCTGCCACAAATTAAAATTAATCATAATGGTGCTAATCCAATGAAGTCCCATCAGCCGGTGATAGTGCCGAGTCCCTGCCTCGAGGGGTCCACCCAATGCTACTGGTGGTAAACTTCCCAGGTGCTGTGAAGTCAAGGCATAGAGGAGTAGGGTAAGAGCTATTGACCAAACACCCCGAACACTCAACATAGTACAGTGGAATGCCGAAGGAGTTTTTAACAAGAATCGTCTTCATAAAGATAGAATAGATGTGGCTTGCATTCAAGACACACACCTCAACACCGATCACAGATTCTCAGTTATGGGATATCAGGCCAGACAGAAGAAGGGGAAGGGGAGGATAAGGAGAATGAGGAGTAGGATGAGGAGTAGGATGAGGAGGACAAGGATAAGGAAAATGAGAAGGAGAGAAGGCTGATAGAGAGGAGAACAACGAAAAGACAAGCAATAAATAATTTAGTCTTCTGTAGCTGGTTCTACAGATCTTCATACTGAAAACAAAACGGCAAAGCTAAGAACTAGAGACCAAAATGTCAAGCAATAATCACAACACTGAGAGTGCAGTTAACGGTACAGAATCTCACTTCCATGCCACCGCGATATGTTGGGATTGTGGTGCTAGGCACACATGTTCTTGACCAAATGGCACTCCATGAATCATGTGATCAACATCGCGTTGGTCATCTTACCTCACATAAAATATTCTAGTATGTTTTGTAAGAGGTTGGGTCGACTCTGGAGATATATGGTTACACCAACGATTCCTACCTGGATTTTAATCCCGGTTGACGGGTCCAGCAGACGATGCGCTAATTACAAACATTTACTACTATTCCATGACTGTGAAGTTTCTTTAAAATATGAGTGCAGAAAATAAAAAAGAAACATAAAAAATGATGAAAACAAAGACCGTTTCATGTGTGCTGCCTAAATCTGACAGATTTCACATTGTTATGTGGCATAAAGTGTTTATTATCAAAGAGAATAAAATTAGCCGAATTGTGCTAAGGCTGTGAGAATGTAAACAATATAAAATAACACGAAGTAGTATAGCTTTACAGAACACATTTACGAAAAACAAAGGACATTGCGGCGACTAGCCTTCACCAGCAAACAAATACACAAAACAAACCACATAAACACGGGGAAGACACGACAGCAGAGTTGATCCAGAACACCACAAACCGCGATCTGTGGAGAAACATGAATGCGTACATCAATTGTCTTAGCACATGATGATGATGATGACGATGGTGATGCAGTGTTCTCTGGCAACATTTTATGTTTGAGGGCTACAATTTAAGTTTTATTTTCGATGACGTCAGTGGACTAATGTAGACTATAATATCATCATCTGACCCTTTCATTTCTTATCGCCTTCCAACTCGAATTGTTTGCATCGCTTGGTGGAAATCTCTTTTCTGTATTTGTATTGTCTACATTCCATCGGCAGTACAACCTTTCTTATTACCGCAGCCTTCTTTCTAAACACAGGCTTAGACTGACCACCATAACCACTCTATTTCCTGTCGTAACGCCTTTCACCCTGCCCATAGAGTCAGGCTTCTACAGCTTGGTACTAGGTTGCCCGGTGGACTGAGCTTTTTTGTACTTTTTGCTCGTACATAATGTTCGGCGCTATTTAGAAACGTTCATCACCGTAAAATTTACATACTAAAAAGGGAGTTTTACTCATTTCGCGTATTCCTCCCGAGCGCCTGAGATATCGAGATCTCCAAGGCCACATGTACTACTGCTTAGACTCACGCAGCAGACGGATGGCTGGAGTAGGTCATGACCTAAGTGGACCAGCGAATGTCAATATGGGACCATGCCAAAATTAGCCTCCGGCGGGGACACGTTTTGTTGATTGAGGTTATCTGCTTTTGAACGATCTCATGTTTGATTTCATTTATGTCACAAGTTGATCACGTTGTCTGTTTATCAACAGAGCATACGACCAGATCTGAAATTGGGTCAACTACATGAGTTTAGCATACAAATCCACACTACAAGAGATAGACAAGGTTCAAAACCTCGCGGTTTGCTTAGAGTCAACATGGAAAGAAAGAGATCAACCCCTATAGTGGAGATGGAAAACATTAGGAGGACACAAGCACCGAGAAAGCGCAGAGATACAAAAATGTTAATACAGGCAGAAAAGTTCCTCAGCATGCCATGCCACCCTATTAAGAAAACTTTGAAAACCTAGCTATGGGACTGTTAAAGAGAAGTAGTTTTATCCATCAGGCCAAATGACTCTGCAGACAAAACACTGATCTGCCCATAGTTAATATTCCCGGAAACTATCACAGACGAATTCCATGGAGAGAGGAACATAGACTACCAGTACAAATCGTGACAAAAATGAAAAGAATATTGGACAAGGAAGAACAGAACAGTACACAGCGCAGAACAACCACTCTCAGTTTCCTTGATGAAGAATACTCACAAGACCTCTGGGTCCGAGTCTACACAGATAGATCAGCACAAAATGCTGTTAGAAATGGGGGAGCGGTAGTACATAGAATGCCGAAATAATACTAGGGACACTGCCAGAGTACCAGCAGGAAAGTACTACCATAGCTATGATGCAAACACACGGCCAACTAAGATAGCAACAGAGAAATTATATTAATACAAATCATGGTGCGCAGCCTGTGGTGCTATTGACAGATGTAAAATCAGTACTTGAAGCGTTCCAGTCTGGGAAATTCGCAGGACACTACTATCTGAACTAGGCAATCAGCGTAAGGTACACAGTGGATACCAACTCACTTTGGAAAGGAGAGAGCCGATCAGCTAGCTCAGGAATGAGCAACAAAAGAGCAGTCTGGTGTACCTGTCACATACCACCAAAAGAAAAGAATAATCAGTTCAATCAACAAGTCAACAACACCAGCACGAGATGATAACCATTTTATGGACAGACCAGAACAAATCATCATTCTGTGCCTCACGCCGGGACACAATCGACTGTGCAATCTTATGTATACACAATTCAAGACTGGCGAATCACATATGTGCACAGGCGGACTGACACCGTAGAGAGCAGATCACATACTTCAAGGTTGCCCATAATACGACATATCTAGACACACCTTCTGACCAAGAGAAACAACAGTGGAAGAGAAAATGTATGGGTCACTGAGTGAACTAAAAAGTCTGTAACGTTTACACACGTGTTTTTACGCCTGAAAGGATGTGCATATTGTGTGTGTATGTGTGTGTGTGTGTGTGTGTGTGTGTGTGTGTGTGTCAATATATTTGTATGGCTGTTTGTAGATGTAAGTGCTTGTGTGTATTTGTCTCTACGTATGTAAATGTGTGAGTGTATGTGTGAGTGGTTGATTGGTTGGTTGGCTGGTTGATTGATTGATTGTTAGTCATTAGATAAACGAGTAATTTAAATTACACAACACTATAGAATAACGGCAAATAAAGGTGGCGGAAAGTACATCAATCGGAGATGATTGAATGTCTTATCTACCGAATTCAGGGGTTATAACTTATTTAGTCAATGCATTTTAATAATCAATAAAAATTAAATATTGACCCAATTTTTTAAACAAAATGGTGGCTTGGCTTAAATATTTGGCTGTTTAGTTGTGAAACCGTTGGAAACATTACTTTTAATGTTTGTTTATAGCTGGCTTTGAACTCGGGCGTAGTTTATACACGAGCTACTACTTCTAGTAGTAAAGGAAGTAGTAGCTCTGGACTAGTTTTTGCGTGTGGATTAACTTTCTCTTTTACTAGAGTTCCTCGGCATCAGGCGAACTCAAGGACGATAAGTCAATATTTTAGTCTAGCTGACCGGTGTAGGGGTTGAACATGCTGCCTGGACATGAGCACACGAGAGCTCTTATCCATTTAGCCTTGCTGATCTCCGGTACATTTAAATTATTAAGTCTGATGTATTGACGTTCATGTCGCCCTAGCCTCGGAGAGGGCTTGCATCTATCGCAGTGAGGCTGCTGTACAGACTTTCCTCTCTCATCATCATCATGTGCCATGACTGTAAGCGTGGGCGGTCATGCTTCGCGTCTCATTCGATCACCAGAGTCGTGGGTCAGCTCAGTGTTTTTGTCTCCATCATTCCACGTGGCCAAGCCATCCAGTCTGCGCTCCCCTTGTTCTCTCCCCCTGGATCTTACCAGATGTCACCAAGTTCTCCAATTTATTTCTTTTCATAACGTGACCAAAGAATTTTGACTGTCTACGTCTAATTTCTCTAATAAGTTTACAATTTTCATTTGTTTTTTGTAGGACTTGCTAATTGTTTTTTTTTCTGATCTCTCAAAGGCATCTCCCATGATTTGTTATGACATTTCCGAGATAACTTTAACTTGTTTAAGAATATGTCCATTTACTTGTATATAACATTGTTATATTTCCTTCTTCCCAGTGACGACCATAATCTGTGTCTTCTTACAATTATAACCCTAGTTGTTCACTGTGTGCAACAAACGCACGCGGTACTTAACTACCATCGAGACGTGGCGACTTTGTCACGCCGCCTTCCTCGTGCTCGGAAGTTCATTGGTTAATTCGCGGAAACTGTCATTCGGTTCACTGGCGACATGGTGTTATTACCAGAGATATCTATCGTTCTCGTTGGAACCACATTGTTCTTAACAGATTATGTGCCAAACCAAAAGTAGGTTAGAATCAAACACAGATGGATGGCGGAAAAAAGGGACATGGGGGTGTGTCACAGTTATGACTTAAAAGTTCTTAACATGGTAGCAGACATGTTGTATTTTAACTCAATGACAACATTTCGTAGATATATAAGCGCATGACAGATAGGATTAATCATCACAAGGCACTTAATGAGTTAATGTACTCGTGACTTTGGGCAGGTCTCTCGAAAGAGACAGTGCCATGTGTGATAAACTCCGATGCATTTAATGTCATCCTTTTACTTCCCCCCTCCTCCCTTTTCTTTTATGTCGTATAACAAAATATTTCAGCTTCAGAGACACCACGCTGTAGATGAGCCAGTTTTTTTATTTTTTTTATTCAATACTAGCTGACCCGGCCCGGCTTCGCCCAGTCCCTGGTGGGGAGCATCCGATCCGATCCGATATGAAAAACAAAAATGTCAAACTCGGTGTCCCTCAACCTGCTTCTTTCAGCGTTGGTTTAGATAGTCGATCCGTGGGTTTGTGTGGGTCTTTTCACCCTGGTTTTTCCTTTTGCTCTCTTACGAGTGATGTCTGGTTCTTGTAGGTTTGTTTCCATTTGCATTGCATCTCCTCAAATAGCTTGATTTGGTGGCATTGGCTTCTGGCTCTTCTTGTGATTTGTTTGGCTAGTGAAGGCTCCTGTCTCGTCTGGCTTGGCTGATTTCAGTCCTTAAAAGGACTTTTTATTTGGTGTTTTTGTGACCATTTTTGTGCAGTGATCGTAGGAGTTTTTCGATGGTGTCTTTCTCTTCCTCCTTGCGTTCGTTTTCGAGAAATAGCTGATGTTGCTTTTCACGGTCTTCTCCATTGAGCTTCCATGGGATGATCTCTCCGTCCTCTATATAATATTCGAACTCGCTCTCAGCGTCATAATATGTGTCTGGGTACTCTACCGGTTTTCTGAATTTCCTGGGCTTTTTCCTTTCTCTTTCTTCCCAGCGCCTTTTGTATTCCTATTTGTGGGGAGCATCTCATTTAATTCATATAAGTAGTCATATAAGTTCTCGTTCCCGTTACCGACTGTCTGTCTGTCTGTCTGTCTGTCTGTCTGTCTGTCTGTCTGTCTGTCTGTCTGTCTGTCTGTCTGTCTGTCTGTCTGTGTCTGTCTGTCTGTTTGTCTATCTATCTATCTCTGTCTGTCTGTCTGTCTGTCTGTCTGTCTGTCTGTCTAATAGACCCATCCCTCTGTCTCTCCCTCCGTCTATCCCTCCCTCCCTCCCTCCCTGTCTGTTTGTCTATCTATCTATCTATCTATCTATCTATCTATCTATCTGTCTGTCTGTCTGTCTGTCTGTCTGTCTGTCTGTCTGTCTGTCTGTCTGTCTGTCTGTCTGCCTGACCCGGCCCGGGTTCGCCCAGTCCCTGGTGTGGAGCATCTCATTTAATTCTGAGTAGGTAAGAATCCGCTCTGCCTTCAAAATGTTGACGTGAAGATTTTCTTCCTGCAGCTGCTTCTGTATTTGTTGATCAGTAAGCTCCATTTTTAGCCGCTTGACCACCCATCTGACTGTGTTTGAATCAGTGTTTCTGATTCTGGTGTCTTGGTCCTCCTTCCTCTCACAAGTTTTTGTGTTCGTCTGTGGGTAGTCGTCGCTCTTCTTATTGGTAGTTTCATTGACTGTAGGTTCAGATACTTTATTACAGCTTGCATGCAGACTCTCCAAAGGCAGGTTCGTCTTCTTGATAGTCTTGTCGGGTTTCTCACTATGCATCTTGGAAGCTGCTTGTTTCTTTGTGCTATTACGATGTGCCATTTTCCCCCCGTATCAGGCTGCTTGAAATGTGTAAGGCGTCTTGGCTTGATAGCGCTGAGAAGTGCTGTCAAGCGAATCGTGTCGATATGATGGCGGAAAACACTAAAGATGCGATGATATTGTTCAACATCTTTTAGATAACTTCTTAAGTATAGAAAGATGAGTTACAATGTTATGCATTATGCATTATTTTTATGTAAACTTTGAAAATGCCTTAAAGATTGTATCATTATTTATTATAACTCAT
>JACEFZ010027700.1:0-22500 GCA_014155875.1 Cepaea nemoralis | reverse complement strand
GTTTTATGTGGATGTCTAGACTTGTTTTAGTATATGCTATTAAATTTACCTTCCATTTTTACGTATACTGTGTAGGGGTGGGGGGATTTTTAGATAGGAAATATGAAAGGGGGGAATGACGTTCTGAAAATACGGTGAAGGGGGGGGCACGGGCCAAATTTTTGATAGGAAGGGGGGGAATGACGTTCTGAAAATATGGTGAAGGGGGCACGGGCCAAAAAAGGTTGAGAACCACTGTTCTAATACTTGCTTATTTGATTGTGTACCATGTTTGGTCAAAACCTACTTTTTGTTTCGCATTGGATCAGTTAAATGTGGCTGTTGGACATGTGATCTAATACCTCCCGGCTTGCCACAAGGTTCTTACTTAAAGGTCTTAAAGGTCTTAACAGTCGAGAGGAACGATTTCATTGCACCTGGTTGTATCCCATATAGCGTTGTCTCTTTCCGCAGGCCGGCCTGCCGAAAGCGTCTCCCAAAGCACGAACTCCGTGACTCCAGCGACGACCTCCCAGGAGTCTCCGAGAAAAATGCACTCGTGAACCGAAAGACGTAGCCCGGAATCGAACCCACAACCTTCGGAGCGCTAAGCAGACGGCTTGACCACTTTGCCAGGGTGACTCCCGGTTTACCCTTATCTCTGATGCTTTCCAAATCTTCTGACCATGGAGATAAAAAAAAAAGCATAAATAATAAATTGTCCCGAAGCAGTGATCTGCTATGGGGATGTGATGCAATAGCGTCAGCATATTTTGTAGGCCGTGAGAAGGGATGAATAGTGGCAAATCTTTCCCTCATTTCCCGCGTTCGACCCTGGTTACGGCATTAGCAGTGTAGTTCGCTATCAACTTCGCTAGCGCCTGCCGAAGTTACAAATGACTATTAGTTAACTAGTCACAGACCCCTTTTTACGTCACGTGGCATATTTGAACTCTATTGTAGTCCACACACTTGCTGCTGCTGCTGCTACAGCAACAACTACTACTAATATTACTACCACTACCATTGTAACAGTAGTAGTAGTAGTAGTAGTAGTAGTAGTAGTAGTAGTAGTAGTATTAGTAGTAGTAGTAGTAGTAGTAGTAGTAGTAGTAGTAGTAGTAGTAGTAGTAGTAGTAGTAGTAGTAGTAGTAGTAGTAGTAGTAGTAGTAGTAGTAGTAGTAGTAGTAGTAGTAGTAGTAGTAGTAGTAGTAGAAGTAGTAGTAGTAGTAGCAACAGTTGTAGCAGTAGCAGCACCACAGCACGTTGCTGCTACCAGTGAGTGCAGTGGACTGATTGCGTTTTCCATATTATCAATACCCCTCGCCATCTGGCGAACCCTGTTCCAATTTCGGAGGTTCTTGTCATGCACGTCCCCAAGTCAAGGACAAAAAGTCAACATTTAGGTCCGACTGACCGGTATATGGAACAAACCCACTAAACCTCTATCCGAAGAGAAAGTTTAAGCTCGTTAAACATTTTAGCCACGCTGATCTAGTTTTGATTGTCAATCCTCAACACTGAACAGACTGCGAGAACATTCAGTCAAAAGGAGTGAAGCCACACAAGAACGCTGTGTAGAGGACCAAAGATGAATAGTCAACAGACATAAAACTGGTGTCTCAGTCGCTATACGCTGAGGGAGATAACTGGTTGAGGGAGGGGGTGGGGTGGATCTGAGCAATTATGGACTGAATAGTTCGATGTGCACTAGGGGTAATCGGACCACTAGCTAACTAACCAACTAACCAGCTAATTAATTAACTAAGGGGGCGGAGCCACAAGGAGGTAGGACGTTCGCTGCTAAACTCATGTAAATATCACGGCGTGCTCATTTACAATGTAAGAAACGCCGAGATGGTATAAACGCCTCGATCCTGGAGTTATAGCTCGAACGCCTAGCCTTCTTGTATAAGGGCCAAACTTTAGGGGGCCTTTGTTCATACTGCACACGTAACAAATCTCTAGGCAGTTTGGAATCCAAAAACATTACAACGGAATACACCACTGCCCAGGCTAAATGTACACGCTAGAAAACCTGCCCACAAAAAGAATCACACATTCGTTATTCTGGCATGAACACTCGGCGTTGGAGCGCTGTGCTGACATTCTCCCTGTGGGATCTGTGAGAGGAGACTGAAGAACTCATGGAGATATTAATGTGCAATGAAAATGAGACTTTACAAACAAATCAAATATACTGCGTATTTGTAATGGCTGTGCAGTGTTTGAAAATATTGCCAGTCCAAGTTTTATTTTCACTCTCTGTAAAGTTCATGATAATGGTTAAATACAAAAATTGGACCGGCAATATTTTAAAACACTGCACAGTCATTAAAAATACATCCTGCATAGTAACTGTTCAGATATGCCTCCGTTTCCTGGCCGTACGATCTAATTGGCACTAAACTGTTTGAGAATCGGATTATTATACCACGGTTTTATGCATTTTCTTTGAGGCATTTTAGTTCCATATATGAGCCTTTCGGTCTTGTGTGGTCCACCGAGGCTCACCTGCATTTGTTCAGTTACGTTTTCTGTTTTTGTTTGATGTTCTCGGCTCTATGCAGAAACCTTTCGGCCCTAAGTGATCTAACGAGGCCATATTCCGCGTTATTTAGTGGCTTTCTGCTTTAGTTGTATTTTCCCGTTCGCAATAGCCAGATTTCCACACATTACAGCGCTTTGATCTTAATAATTTATTTTTAAAATAATATTTTTAGGACTCAAGGTTCCCCAGGGGCAAAAGCCACCCCATAAAGTTCCAAATCCCTATGTGTCATTCTGATGACCCCCTCTGCTGGTGACCCTGGCTATATTAAGTGCCGATAAATCTCAACTTTGATCTTAGCCAAAAGGAATGGCCAAACTGCACATGACTCTTGTGACGGAAAATCCAATGAACTACATACTTTGTTATCTCCACTTGTGTGGAAGAGATATTAATCAGTAAAAAGTGTGCAATGTGTCATAACAGTACTCATGGTTCCCCGGACAACCTGTTGCTAGTCACGAGGCAGTATTTCTCACGTGAATATGTGTGGACTAACAATAAATGTTTTATCAGTATATGTTATCTGCCCAGCTGTCACAGACAGATTAAATCGCTCCATCAGATTTTGTTTTTATGTGTACGTACTTCTTGCCTTTTGTCACAATATAGTTTATCTATATATAGTTTGTCTTTGCTTTCTCTCTCTTTGAAATCAAGCGTAGTCCATAAACGTGCTACTACTTCTAGTGCACTGGTCAGATTTTTGCGTGTGGATTAGCTTTCCCTATTACCAGTGTCCCTCGCCATCAGGCAACCTCAGGGGTACTTGTAGTTAATTACGTCCCCAAGTCAAAAACGAGAAATCAACATTTTAGTCCAACTGGCCGGTGTAGGGGCTGAACCCGCTACCTCGTTGATTCGCAATGAAATGCGTACTAAAATTTTTAATGATCGTTCTGTTTCAAAAAGTTGGATGTCCTTTACAGGACGTCGCTGCCAATTCCAGCATATCTGGCTGTGTGTGAATTACTGGCGAAGTTTTGCGTTGCTTTCTGAACGACCAACGTTCATACGATTGCAATCAACGCAAGGCGGTCTCCTTCCAAATTGTCTGCGATTGATTTTGAACCCTCGACTGGCTGTGTCGGGGAATTATGAAAAGCGTTCAATGTTCCTAAGACACGGCGCTGCCGATCTTTCTGTGGTGACACAAATAAATAAATAAATAAATAAATAAACTTCATGATCAGTACATGGCTTTTTGACACATGACAGCTATTTAACAACTAATGTTTTATTTAACAATGTCTCAATGTAATATATGTATATATAATAACAGTTCTGGCTTTCATTATTTCTGTCTTGGGAAACCAAATTTATAAATATTATAAAAACTAGACCTAAAAATAACTTTTACATGCCGTAGGCGCATTTGATATATTTATTTATTTATATACTTGACCGGACCCGGAAACAAACCCCGGATCACTGGCGTGTGACGCGGGTGTGTAACCACTAGACCACGCGGTACACGCTAGACTCAATCAAAGACCTGATCATTCGGGGCCACATCGATTGACGGATGTCAATAGCGGTGATCGGGCAAATTTTGAGCTATAACCTACGATGGGTGACGTTGTGATATTCTAGTGTGATAATTTGGTTGCGCCTAGCGTGTACCGTCTAGTGGTTACACACCCTCGTCACACGCCATAATAAATCATTATACATATGTGTGTGTGTGTGTGTGTGAATGTGCGTGTGTTTGTCTGTGTGTGTGTTTGTCTGTGTGTGTGCGTGCGTGTGTGTGTGTGTATATAGACTAGGCACTCTGCGGGTGGTGTGGTCGGTGTCATGAAAGCCATCTTTGCTTCCCAAGAAATTTCCTGGTACCCTTATATGATGTGTCGAAGTGGGAGAGTAGGTCAATTTAAAAAGAAACCAAATAAATCTGCCCCGATGTGGATTCGAACCTTTGATCACGGGCCGGCAGACAGGCGGGCATCGAGCCACTATGCTACCACATCTTCCCAATAAATAATAACAATGATGCCAATATAGTCTGAGATATGCCGGTGACACGGTTCTCTTATTACAGGCCAGAAAATAGCATCAAAATATGGTTTCGAAGAAAGGACGAATTCCCAGATGCTCTATAAATAGTTTGTTGCAGATCCTTCTTTCACATGACGTCGAAGTAAACCCCCGCATTTTTTGACTGTTTAAGATTTCTTGGCAAGTTGACGTTCAGTAGTTTGCCACTGCTTTCTGAACGACCGGTACTCATATCATTGTATGAAAACCAGCACAAGGCGGTCTGCTCCTGGATCTCCAGCAGCTGTGTTTCGAATGTGGTATGTAGGATTGTGAACTGCGTTTGTACTCCGTTCGACACATCGCTAGCTAATATGCAATAGTGAAAATGTTGGGTTGGTTGATTGGGTGCCTTGTGGGTTGATTGCCTTGCTGGTTGGTTGCCTTGTTGGTTGGTTGCCTTGTTGGTTGGTTGCCTTGTTGATTGGTTGCCTTGTTGGTTGGTTGCCTTGTTAGTTGGTTGCCTAGGTGGTTGGTTGCCTTGTTAGTTGGTTGCCTTGTTGTTTAGTTGCCTTGTTAGTTGGTTGCCTTGTTGGTTGGTTGCCTTGTTGGTTGCCTAGGTGGTTGGTTGCCTGGTTCATTGTTTGCCTTGTTGGTTGGTTGCCTAGTTGTTTGATTGATTGGTTGCCTAGTTGATTGATTGCCTAGTTGGTAGGTTGCCTTGTTAGTTGGTTGGTCGGTTGCCTAGGTGGTTGGTTGCCTTGTTGATTGGTTGTCTAGTTGGTTAGTTGCCTTGTCGGTTGGTTGTCTTGTTGGTTGGTTGGGTGGTTGGTTGGTTAGGGCTGGTTGCCTAGTTGGTTGGTTGGTTTCCTAGTTGGTTGGTTGGTTGCCTAGCTGGTTGGTTGCCTAGTTGGTTGGTTGGTTGCCTTGTTGGTTGGTTGGTGGGTTGGCTAGGTGATTGTTAACCTGGTTGATTGGTTGTCTTGTTGGTTAGTTGCCTAGTTGATTGGTTGCCTAGTTGGTTGTTTGCCTTGTTGGTTGGTTGGTCGGTTGTCTAGGTGGTTGGTTGCCTGGTTGGTTGGTTGCCTAGTTGGTTGGTTGCCTTGTTGGTTGGTTGCCTAGTTGGTGGGTTGCCTAGTTGGTTGGTTGCCTTGTTGGTGGGTTACCTAGTTGGTTGGTTGCCTAGTTGTGGGTTGCCTAGTTGGTTGGTTGCCTTGTTGGTTGGTTGGTCGGTTGCCTAGTTGGTTGGTTGCCTGGTTGGTTGGTTGCCTTGTTGGTTGGTTGGTCGGTTGCCTAGGTGGTTGGTTGCCTAGTTGGTTGGCTGCCTTGTTGGTTGTTTGCCTAGTTGGTTGGTTGCCTTGTTGGTGGGTTGCCTAGTTAGTTGGTTGGTTGCCTAGTTGGTGGGTTGCCTAGTTGGTTGGTTGGTTGCCTAGTTGGTGGGTTGCCTAGTTGGTTGGTTGCCTAGTTGGTGGGTTGCCTAGTTGGTTGGTTGTTTGGTGCGTTGGTTGGTTGGTTGGTTGGTTGGTTTGTTGGTTGGTTGGTTGTTTGGTAGGTTGATTGGTTGGCTGATTGGTTGGTTGGTTGGTTGGTTGGTTGGATGTTTGGCTGGTTCGAAGGCATCTGGAAGGCGTGAGTTCTATCGATTACTTGCCCGAGTAAAGAGACGAACTACACAAGTATCAAGACAGGCACAGAGGTCGGCATGGCCGAATGGATAAGCGCGCAGGCTCTTAAACTTCTGGAGTACTGATGCCGAGGTTGCGAGTTCAACCCCTACACCGGTTAGATGGACTAAACTATGGACTTAGGGACATAAATTACAAGCACCTCAGAATTCGGAATGGGTTCGCCTGATGGTGAGGGACATTGGAAATAAGAAAAGCTAACTCACACGGAAAAATCAGTCCTGCGTGGATTAAACTCCAATTCAAGGCGAGCGAACGGGGGGAAATGAAAACATCAAGCAAGAAAATCCACTTTCTGAGAAATTATGCTTGGCCTATTCTGTATGGATGCGAATGTTGGACAATAATACAGAAATAATGACGAAAATTGAGGCACGGCAGATGTGGTTCAGGAAAATGTTGAGTATAATGTGGTCTGAAAAGAAAATGTTTGCAGATAGGTCACACACTGAGCGTGTGAGACGTAGGTTGGTGCGTGATGGTCGAAATGACCATGTGTTCACACTCACCCTTTTACAGCGCGAATTGGTCTGATCAGTCACATTCGCTACCGCCATGGGTTAGTTATTATGCCTTTTTGAAGCACAATATAACAAACTATCGTCTGTCAAGACGGCAATGTGCCAATGAATGAATGAATGAATGAATGAATGAATGAAAAGAACACATTTCCGAGGCACTGGCAAACGCTTGTTACTAGATCACACATGAAAGCCATAATGAAAAGAAAAACACTATTTATGGGGTATATCAACAGAAGAGGGGAAATTAGCCTTATATGGAAAAATAGTAAACAAGAGAAGAAAAGGCAGACAAAGGGATTTATGTGGAAAGCTTAAGAGACAATACAACAAATAATAATCAGATTCTTTAAACGAATCAAATGGCAGAGACGATTGGAGATACGTGATCGCCAACGCCTGCCTCAGACCCGGCACTCGAAAAGACGGTTACTATACAGCACTTATCCCCACCTTCTTTGGTGTTACGCATTGTGTTATCAAAGTTCAACGACGAGATCCGGTGTGTGTCTCAGGCATTGTTGTGCTTATTGTCAATGGTGTCTATTTACTCAACAGTTGAGACGACAGCTGTTGCTTTTGTCCCCTCCTTTCTAAGCGGATGTTGCTTTTCGTGGAAAATTGACTGCCGTGATACGCAACTAAACCATTTTACTTCTCGACTTTTGAAGAAGTTGAATTGAGTTGAGCTGAGTTGAGTTAAGAACCGACATCACTGCACTCAAGACATTCCCATATGTGCTCTGTCCCCCTCATTCAACAGCCAGCGAAGAGTCATACTACTAATCGTTCACACCGCTATCTGATTTAATTGTTGAAGTCTAACATTAATAGTAAATAATCTTGTTTCTCCATATCGTCATTTCTTATTATGTCTTTCCCTGTTTGTACAGTATTGTTTCTTAATATGATAATTTCTTATTGTGTCTTTGTTTTGTAGTGCACATTATTTCTTAATATCATTATTTCTTATTGTGTCTCTCCTTGGTAGTACAATCTTGTTTCCTAATATCATCATTTCTTATTGTGTCTTTCCTTGATAGTAGTCTTATTTCTTAATGCCAGCATTTATTATTGTGTCTCCTTGATAGTACAGTCTTGTTTCTTAATATCATCATTTCTTATCGTGTCTCTCCCTGATAGTACAGCCTGACTTTTTAATATCACCATTTCTTATTGTGTCTTTCTTTCCCTGATAGTACACAGTCTGACAATCACAATTTCTGACTGTGTCTCTAATTGGTATTAGTCGTTCCTTAACCCGCTCTGTGGCGAAGGATTACGGACTTTTCAGTAATCGCACATACCCGCATTCGAAACACAGCTACAGGCGATTTGGCAGCAGACCGCCTTGCATTTTTTTTACAAAATTGTATGGGCGTCGGTCGTTCGGAAATCAATGGCAAACCTACTGAACTAAATTTGCCAAAAGATCACAAACAGCAATAAATGCTGGCGTTGACTACGTCTTGTAAAAGATAAACAACTAACTTTTAAACTTGTTTATTAATATCATCATTTCTTACTGTGTCACCTTTGATATATTTTGCTTCTTGCGCAGGCATTTAATCGCTGCTGGTACCATAATAACACCAATAATAAAAGCAGCAGTAGCAATAGTAATATTAGTAATTGCATTAGGAGTAGTTGGATGTGGTAGCAGAAATAGAAGAAGTAGTAATAGTAGTAGATGCGGTAGTAATAGTAAAAGTAGAAGTAATAGTAAGTAGCAGTAGTAGTAGTAGTAGTAGTAGTAATAGTAGTAGTAGTAGTAGTTGTAGTTGTAGTAGTAGTAGTAGTAGTAGTAGTAGTAGTAGTAGTAGTAGTAGTAGTAAGTAGTAGTAGTAGTAGTAGTAGTAGTAGTAGTAGTAGTAGTGGTAGTAGTAGTAGTAGTAGTGTAGTAGTAGTAGTAGTAGTAGTAGTAGTAGTAGTAGTAGTAGTAGTAGTAGTAGTAGTAGTAGTAGTAGTAGTAGTAGTAGTAGTAGTAGTAGTAGCAGTAGTAGTAGTAGTAGATGTGGTTGTAGTAGTAGATGTGGTTGTAGTAGTAGCAGCAGCAGCAGTAGTAGTAGTAGTAGTAGTAGTAGTAGTAGTAGTAGTAGTAGTAGTAGTAGTAGTAGTAGTAGTAGTAGCAGTAGCAGTAGGGGCAGCAGCAGTAGTAGTAGTAGTAGTAGTAGCAGTAGCAGTAGTAGTAGTAGTAGTAGTAGTAGTAGTAGTAGTAGTAGTAGTAGTAGTAGTAGTAGTAGTAGTAGTAGTAGTAGTAGTATAGTAGTAGTAGTAGTAGTAGTAGTATCATAAACGGCCACATCAGTTGTTACTGGAAGGCCCCGTTTAACGTCGGGGTTACGTTCTTGGAAAAAGCGACTTTAAATGAAACGACGTATAGCGAAACACAATACAGGTGTATACACAGGTGACGGCATTATGGCGGAACATAGCGACGTAAAGTGAAGTTATGTCACATTGTGACAACGACGTTATAGCCAAACGACGTATAGCGGGACCTTCCAGTAGGTAATATTATTATCATTATTTTCGTTGTTTGTTTAATAGTTGTTGTTGTTGTTGTTGTTGTTGTTGTTTGAGACGATGAAACCACACAAATGCCAGAGAGATATGAGAAACTCATGCTATACCAAACAACTAAGCTAATCATATTCAGTGTCAAAAGGTTGCAAGTGTCCCGATTCATTCTATATCCTATCACAGTAAAATAAAAATATGTTGCATGTCCTTTGTAGGGTGTTGACATCAACGCTCATGTTAATTTTCGAAGCAATTATACGTTCAGTACTTTGTCAGTGCTTTTTGAGAGAAGCTGATACTTCAATCCAATTGCTTGTGTAGGGGTTGAACCACCTACCTCGCCATAAGCGAACCGGAAGTTTAAGAAGAACTCTTATCATTTAGATTCCTATCACAGTACACACCAGAAACACACGAGGAAACACAACAATAGAAACACACGAGGAAACACAACAATAGAAACACACGAGGAAACACAACGATAGAAACACACTAGGAAACACAACGATAGAAACACACGAGGAAACACAACAATAGAAACACACGAGGAAACACAACGATAGAAACACACGAGGAAACACAACAATAGAAACACACGAGGAAACACAATAGAAACACACGAGAAAACACAACGATAGAAACACACGAGGAAACACAACGATAGAAACACAACGATAGAAACACACGAGGAAACACAACGATAGAAACACACGAGGAAACACAATAATAGAAACACACGAGGTAACACAACGATAGAAACACACGAGGAAACACAATAATAGAAACACACGAGAAAACACAACGATAGAAACACACGAGGAAACACAACGATAGAAACACACGAGGAAACACAACGATAGAAACACACGAGGAAACACAACAATAGAAACACACGAGGAAACACAACGATAGAAACGCACGAGGAAACACACGAGGAAACACAACGATAGAAACACACGAGGAAACACTCGAGGAAACACACGAGGAAACACAACGATAGAAACACACGAAGAAACACAATAATAGAAACACACGAGGTAACACAACGATAGAAACACACGAGGAAACACAACAATAGAAACACACGAGGAAACACAACGATAGAAACACACGAGGAAACACAACGATAGAAACACACGAGGAAACACAACGATAGAAACACAACAATAGAAACACACGAGGAAACACAACGATAGAAACAAGAGGAAACACAATAGAAACACACGAGGAAACACAACGATAGAAACACACGAGGAAACACAACGATAGCAACACACGAGGAAACACAACGATAGAAACACACGAGGAAACACAACGATAGAAACACACGAGGAAACACAATAATAGAAACACACGAGGTAACACAACGATAGAAACACACGAGGAAACACAATAACAGAAACACACGAGGTAACACAATAGAAGCATACGAGGAAATACAAGCATAGAAACGCGGATTTGGAACTCGAAACTTTCAAGCGACGACATTATTTTAAGGTTGAAGAATCCCTGAAACTACCACTTCCTCCTTTCACTCACGCAATCCACTTTCCTTTAGAGGTTTTGTTTTCCACGGTTAAATTATCTTCGTCCTCATCGTGGATTGGTAGATATTAAGTCTATGCTTCCTTAATAAGTGAAATAAAAAAAAAAAACACACACTCGAACATCACGTGCGCAGATTGCGAGCAATGAAACCCTTCAGCTTGACCTGAACAAGAGAAGGCCGAATGAGCTAATGCCATGGACAATTGTAAAACGAGGAAACCAACACACGGCAATAATATTTATAACATGAAAAATATATTTATAGATGTTTATTGATACTCATAGGAATGGAGGAAAGAAGTAGAGATTAGAAGACATTCAAGTCTTGAAAGCTAGTGAAACACATCGGGATTTGGATACGCCCCCCCCCCCCCCCCCCCCCCAACTGACAACAGCTCCTCCCTGAAAGATTGAGTATACATCGATATACGGTCAACTAGACGCATGTAAAAAAACGGAATCTTCATTAGCCAAGTCTATCGGCTACCTGAATCCACATCAATAGAATCTGTACATAATTTGTTTATACCAAGCTCTCGTCAAAGCGCGCACAGATTCTCGAGATTCTTAGGCGGCTATGTTCAGTGCTTTGGGATAAATGTGGTGGTTTCACCTTGATAAAGAGTCTTTTACCTTATTTACGATGTATCTCACACCACTGAACACATACCAGTATGGGTGGAAAAGAGAGTCTTCATTAGACCCCATGTAGCCGACAGGCTACTGCCAACTGCTAAAACGGCAACCATCAAGTTAACAAAGAAACAAAACGTTTTATATTCTGTATACAACAAATAATAATAAACTGTTAGTCAAATACACTGAGGCCATAGCAATTATGCATATAATTCCTGGGTTATGCAGACATAATGATTCATGGTGACACTGCCATTACTGCAGGGATAACAAATGCAGCATATCCTAACAGTATCAGTCTCTAGAAACAGTCACAACATCTGATAAGGTTTGCCTAAAGAGATCAGAACAAGAATTACTATGACAAAGGTAGCCTTTTGTGAGATGGAAAACATACTGACCAATAAAAAGATGTCAACTGCAACGAGAAAAAGATTGCTGAAGCTCTACATAGAACCTGTACTGTTATATGTATGTGAAACGTTGACAATAAGGAGAAACGTCTAATGGCAATGGAAATGTGGGACAGTGGAAATGTGATTTCTGAGGAAAAAGCAAAGGTCACGATCCACAGAAAGAAAAACCAATGAGCAAGTCCTATAAGAAACAAATGAAAATCTTAAACTGATTAGAGAAATTAAACTTAGTCAGGGTTGTTTTGGGCACGTTATGAAAAGAAATAAACTGGAACACTTTGTGAAAACTAGCAAGATTGAGGGGAAATGAACAAAGGGAAGGTAGAAAAGTAAATATCTGGACGGCTTGGCCATATGTCATAATCGAGACAAAAACACAGAGTTGATCCAAGTCTTGGTGATTGTGTGAGATGATAGTGTGAGATGATAGTGTGAGATGATAGTGTGAGATGGCGAAACATGACCGCCCACTAGTATCGGCATGGACATGATGATGATGATGATGATGATGATGATCAGTGACTATATGTGTTACGTTTTTTAAACAAATTAAGATTTATCTTATCACTTCATAATGTATATAACTCTGTAAAATACACTTGACGTGTTGCAGTGAAGTCTGCCAGACAATAAACCACGCAACATACTGTTTGTGGTTTCTGTCTCTAAATGTATCAAACACCTAACACACTTCATGGCGCGAAAGAAAAGTTTACTTTGTTTACTTTAAAGAGTCCGTCCTCAGTATGACGTGAGATTTATGTAATGATCACATTCCACGCAGGTTTAAAATCGATATTCCTAAATTTGACGGCAAAGGTTTTTCGGTTAATTAGACTACCCGCAGGCCTAATTGTCATGTGTTCCAATTCGCATCTAGGCGAATTTATAAAACTGACCGAGTTAGCTGTCACCCCCACAAGTAGTTTGCCATTGCTTTCTGCGCGACCGGCACTCATACCATTGTTTCTAAACTAACGCAAGTCGCCCTGCTTCCAAATCGTCCACAGCTGTTTCTAACGCGATTATGCAGGATTTATTTCCCCTTTTTTTCGTTCGCTCGTTATGAATTTAAGCGTGGGCTAACGTTCCCTGTTACCAGTGTCCCTCGCCATCAGCGGTACCCACTCCGACTTCAGAGATACTTGCAATTTACGTCCCCATTTCAAGGATGAGAAGTCAGCATTTCAGTCCAACTGACCGATGTAGGGATTGAACCCGCTACCTCGCCATCAACACATCGAATGGTTAAGAGCGTGCGCTCTTACCCATTCGGTCATGCTGACCGCCAGCGGGATTGTGAATTGCGTCCACAGCGCGGCCTACTCCCAGGTCGGCCTAGCCTAAAATGGGTAGTAACAGCAGGCGGGTGTGCTAACTAGGTCATAGGTAACGAAAAGGGGACAAAGAATTAACCAGGCATGCGACACACCAGAACTAACCAGTATTTGACACACCAGAACTGATCAGTATTTGACACATCAGATATACCCAGGTCTTTGACTAATCTGGTCAATTAGGAAAAAACAAGTAAGTTAGGTGCACATCCTTTACAGGACGTTGCCGTGAACACCAACATTTTTTGCTGTTATGATCCCTTGGCAAGTTTATGTTCAATGGGGTCAATGGAAACCCTAAACAAAATTCCCGCCCAGAAAGGGATACAATCACATGACCACATGACCGCTTGCGGGTGTTCTATCCATTGCGATACCTTTTTTTCCCACCTGCATGCCTCGAAGTGCCTACACCGGCAACCGTCGAGGTATCGACTCAACTCGTAATAATGCAAAACAGCAACGAAGGACGAGGAATTAATTTGCGTCCTTACCTTGAATACAATGATAATCAACGGCACAAGTCAAGATCTCAAAGCGCTACCAGAAGTTTATTCCGTGGCAGACATGTGAACATTAAACTCACGTAGACCTGTAGGTTGACCCCTATAGACAGGGTCGGCGCCTACTTTACTGATCCACCGATGAGTGTTCAGTCTACTGCGCTCTGCTTGACGCCCTGATCCACTGATTCCATTTAAGCTGTAATTCCACTCTAGGTTTTTCCGCCCCGGTTACTTCACTGCAGTATTATCATCAACAGATCCCTCTCCTGACTCATAGCTGTCTCACGCTCATATCATCGCGTCCAGAGGTCACCTCACACAGATCCTTAGAAAAAAACACGTCCTTGTTCTACAGCACAATCACAGCGTCTCCTGTTGCTGTCCACTGACGTTGTCCACATTCTCCTTGGATTCATTTGTTTACGTCCACTTTCGTGTCCGAGTGGGAAATTCCCATTTTCCAATTTATACTTTTCGTGGTGGGTCGTGCCGCCGTATGGCATAATGCCCCCTCCCAGATAAAAAAATGTGTAACATTTTTTTCCTTTTAACTATATGTGTATAAATATATTGTATAATCACAACTAACTACAACCATAATAACAACAGACTAGTACTTGGTTGTCCCCGTTTATCTACCCTAAAAAAAAAACATATACAGTTATACGACGGGCACGCCCACCTGTCCAAACCCAACGTTGGACGTCGTGTGGCTGATCATGGGGATCAGACCAACTAATAAACATATTAGTCCCTACCTTGTCTTAATAGACAAGTGTGTCCTAGCTCTAGGTACTACCATGAGTTTCGGACGAGGGTAATCATGGGGTTTCCAAGTAGATCATCCTCATTGTTGATTATCGTTGCTGTTATTATTGTATACTCCATATATTTTCCTTCTTACAATTTTTCCATCTGTGGGTAGGGTGACATGTGCTCCACGAGAATCCTCAGAAATATTTTTACTTTTGTGGATATGTTGAGAGCGATGACTGATTATTATGGATCTTCATGTAATAATGACACGTAATACAATTAATTCAACTAGAGATTCATTCTAATGATTTAACCTTATCATCAAATACTTTCCCGAACAATGATTAATTAACCCAAAACCATACTATAATATTTCAATTAATCAATACTCAATTAACTAACATTTGTTATTTAACCACAGAATTACAACATGTAAATTAAAATGTTCACTGTCAATAAGTTCACTTCACAGTTACAATACTTGTATGCTCGAATCCGTGTCTGAATAACCAATGTTTGAACAACCGAGCGATCACACATTGAGTAGATACTTCCGATGGCGTAGTTATTCATTCATACACTCTGTCAATATGGAAAAATTGCTACCATGTGTATCTATATCTACTAAATCACATCTTACATTACATTATATATTTTGTCAATTAATGTAACATTGTTATTCAATAAGGTGCGTTTAGAATTTATGTTTATTAAATTTTATAACACTCATAAAAGAACAGAACATTAAAATATCATTAAAGAACCTATAACATAGATCTGTTCCTCTATTAATTATAATCGACTGAGAATGTCTCTGATTGACTGATTAAAATCTTGCAGACATAGAGTTGTGAAGAATCATACCTATTAAAGATACAAGACATCTACAAAAAAAAATTAAATCAGGAATATAATATTCAACAAGAATAAATCTTGAAATTAAATAATATTCATATAAATTTAGTAATGTTCTCTATTATAGACATAATTATCAAAGAATAAAGAATCGAATTATTTCTAAGTTGAATTATAGAATTATTAGATAGTGTGAACAATTCTGACAAGTGATACCTTGCATAACTAAGTAATAAGACCTAAGATTCTAATGTGTCTGTAGTGTATGTGACCCTAACCTTTCATCCCATTTTATTTTCCTTTATTTATTTCTTCCATTCAATTTTTTTTTTCTTTCTTTCTTTGTTTCAAATCTGTAAAATCTCTCTTCTGCACTCATGCCAATATTTGTACATTGTATTGATTGAAACAATGTTGTTGTCTTCAGTCTTGTGTATCTTCTGTAATGCATATGCTGTAACGACGTATGTTTGTACTGAGTGTGTGTAACTTTCATTCTGTTTTTGGGATTTTTAACAAAAATGTCATTGAGAAACATGTAATCATGTTTGATTTGTTTTGTAACAACAGTTATTTCTTCATGTTTGGGTTCGTTGACTTTGTATAATTCGCAATTATTTACTGTTGTGTTATCACGTATGTCTACAGTTGATGTACCCTGTTCTGTTTGCGTGTTTTCTTCTTTAATTTCTTCTTCTTCTTCTTGTGTTGTTTGAGTTTGGGTTATTGTGAGTGTCTCGTCAGGTTTGCGTTCGATGGTTACTTTCTGAACGAAATCTCTGGCGTTTGGTTCTTCCACTATTGTAGCAGATACCTTACCTGTGTGATTACTTTCTTTCATTTGTCTTATACGCTCCTTCCACATTGCTTCCTTTGCAATAATCTCATTTTCAAGTGTGAGTCGTTTTTGCATGATTTCTGTCTCTACGGTTAATAGTCTTGCCTTTAACTCTTTTTCCTTATCCACCATTCGTTCGCGTTCCAAAGCTATTTCTTTTTCTTTTAACTCTTTCTCAAGAGCCAATCTCTCTCGTTCTGCTGCCAATTTTTCAGCTCTCTCTTCACGTTGCTGTGTCTGAAAATCTTTCAATTCTTGCTTCGCCCAATTCCTGAGGTCTGCACCGGTCAAACCAGACCTTTCACCCATGTCCATGAAGTCTTGAAGTGTTGACATGTTGTCTTAATGATCTGTAAATTATATCGCTATAATAGTCTATATGTGAAACACAGCCGATAGAATGCGTAGGTAGACAATGATAAGCGTATTCAAATATATATACGCAAGTTGAATGAGAAGTCAAATCGAAATCAATAATATAGAAGAGTATAAACACGCGAGAAGAATAGCAACTCGGCGCAAGATAGATAACGTCCTAACCGTTACAAAACGTAAGCACTAGAAATTAGCAGTAAAAATATATATTCAATATAAAGTACAGCGACACAATACTAACATTGACAAAAGACGATTGACGCAAGACGACAATACATATTTTCATTCACAACAGACAAAATTATTGCTCCTAAAAAATTTAAGTAACAACACGATAAACACTTTATATATTACTCACAATTACGATACTCTTATAATGAATGCAATATATATGTAAACCATATGAATAATGTGAGAATATAAAAATATATACCTATGACACTAGATAATTAACAGTCACGGTAGACGATTAACGAGGGACGAAAATACCAATCAATGTTTCAACACGACAACAAATACTTTCAGACTTAGATTCAACATAACATACTACTGACTTATCATACAAAACAAACGGTTGTTAATTTATAATAAATTTTTACATAATTGAAAATACGACACCTTATTAAACTTTAAAAACAAAATCAATGTCACACCAATTGACAATTACAACAGGTACTGGCCTCAAGAAAATTGCGGTGTCGGTGTCCTCTACGAATTTCCAAATGTTCATTCCATGCTCGACTGTTCCAAATGCTCGAATATATTCGTTTTCTGCAGTCGACAATTAATGGAGGTTCTCCTCAAAACACAATATCAGGTAAATTGACACGATGGTGTAATGCACTTACACCAGCACCTAGACCACGCGGTCTGTGGCCGACTGACAAAACCTAGTCGGTTATGGTGCACCCGTCGAACTTTGAGTTAAATTTGGGTATATGATTGTAACGATACCCACAGTAGACTGGTGTGTGCTGTCATATCCGTCCTTCTATTCCTCTATGATGACGTGTGTAGTGTCTCCGTATTATCCCATATGTAGTGTTGGCGATAAAGAATGCGATATTATGTGCAGAAACTTCGTGTCCGTTGATCCTATGCCAGTGAGGTGTCAGATTAATATAATGAACTGGCACCGTGAGACAACCGAAATGCTGCTTCGCCAACTGTAAATAGTCAGCAACAATGTGTCCGTGACGACTGAAATGTCGCTAGTAAATCCTTGCTCACTTGGTATGGCGGCGCAATGTGAGTCTAGTATCCGATAATGGCATCATAATATAAGGTTGAGACAGTGAAGGTTGAGTGCGGGAATATTGTGGGGCGGTGTCAGTGAGGAAAAATGTCCTGAAAGGGTTATGTGGAGGAACAAGGTTTGGGAGTAGTGTCGTTCGTTTTCCACAGATTATAAAAGTGCACCTCCGACATTTACCGGTGACCCACGCTCCTCAACGTTGTCATGTTCAGTATACCATATATACCTCTGACTGCAGTGTAACTTGCTGCTCTTGTATACTGCTCTGCTCTGTCCCCAAATTCTGATAGGATAATTCGTATATAATGTCTTCTGTTTCGGAGTTCCTCGATAATGTGGGGTATGTAACAATTCAACCCACAAATCGTTATTAATGTATTACTTCAGCAATGGAGTTGCGAGAATAAACAATTACTAACTCCTGAGCAGTTTCCAATGATCAGTTACTGTTAATAGCTTAATGTGACAGCGCAGTGTTTCTCAGGCTCTCAATGCCTACCATGATGGTTATAAGTATATTCCATATCGACCATGGTGTCAAACGTTTTGTATGGCTTGTGTCTATTGTTTATCTTCTTTTCCAAGGTAACATCAAAGCTATAAGTGTCACACATTCGTTCTAAATATAATGTTCTTAAATATAATCTCTTTTAATGTTCGTTGTTCAGAACTCTTTGATAGCACTGTGCTGTGTTCAATATAGTGCAGTTTTGCGCGTACGGTGCGACTATTATATTTCCACTGCACTTCTTTTACGTAATGGTGTTCTTACGTCCCGATATGTTAATTCTTATTGCACTGTTCTTATACTATACACACTTTCACTTACTGTTGTAACTTGTAAACTGTATGATCTTTCAGTTTACTTCTTGCTCTTCTCCATTTTCGTGACGTGGAGTTTTTGTGCGTTCTTTCCTTCTGTGTGTGATTCGTGTAATACGGTGCAACTCAAGATGGATATCGGCGTGCAAATTTTCTACGTTAAGCTGACTGAATCTGGCAGGAATTTCGTGTTGAAAATTAATTTATGCAGCGAGTCCAGTGACGACCCCCATATGCCTCGAAGTGCCTACACCGGCAACCGTCGAGGTATCGACTCAACTCGTAATAATGCAAAACAGCAACGAAGGACGAGGAATTAATTTGCGTCCTTACCTTGAATACAATGATAATCAACGGCACAAGTCAAGATCTCAAAGCGCTACCAGAAGTTTATTCCGTGGCAGACATGTGAACATTAAACTCACGTAGACCTGTAGGTTGACCCCTATAGACAGGGTCGGCGCCTACTTTACTGATCCACCGATGAGTGTTCAGTCTACTGCGCTCTGCTTGACGCCCTGATCCACTGATTCCATTTAAGCTGTAATTCCACTCTAGGTTTTTCCGCCCCGGTTACTTCACTGCAGTATTATCATCAACAGATCCCTCTCCTGACTCATAGCTGTCTCACGCTCATATCATCGCGTCCAGAGGTCACCTCACACAGATCCTTAGAAAAAAACACGTCCTTGTTCTACAGCACAATCACAGCGTCTCCTGTTGCTGTCCACTGACGTTGTCCACATTCTCCTTGGATTCATTTGTTTACGTCCACTTTCGTGTCCGAGTGGGAAATTCCCATTTTCCAATTTATACTTTTCGTGGTGGGTCGTGCCGCCGTATGGCACTGCATATCTTTACAGGACATCGCTGTCAACACCAGCATGTTACCGCTTTCGTTGATTTCTGGCAAGATTACGCTCAGTACTTTGCCATTGCTTTCTGAGCGGCCGGTTCACTTATCCCGTAAGTTACCAAAACGGCGAGAACCGTTTCCAATTCTAGCGACTGCGATACCACTGATTCTATATTAACTCTGACGCGAGAGGTTATGGTTATGTCTTCCTCCTCCTCCTCCTCCTCCTCCTCCTCCTCCTCCATCCTCCTCCTCCTCCTCCTCCTTTTCTTCCTCCGTGTTCTTCTACTTCTTCTTCTTCTTCTTCTTCTTCTTCTTCTTCTTCTTCTTCTTCTTCTTCTTCTTCTTCTTCTTCTTCTTCTTCTTCTTCTTCTTCTTCTTCTTTTTCTTCTTCTTCTTCTTCTTCTTCTTCTTCTTCTTCTTCTTCTTCTTCTTCTTCTTCTTCTTCTTCTTCTTCTTCTTCTTCTTCTTCTTCTTCTTCTTCTTCTTTTCTTCTCCCCCTTCTTATTCTTATTCTCTTCCTTCACTTATTTCATTGAAGTTTTGGGAGGGAGATGTTAATTTATTGAGTATTCATTTCTGTAAGGTTGTTCTTGATACATTCACTCCATTTTACGTGGGTCTCTCCCTTGCTCTGAATCCTATATATATTTCTTTGCTTTTGCAGGTGTCAGCAGGGCATTCTTGTGAGTTGGCCAAAACCATGCAATCTGTTCTATAATGAAGTACATGACTGGTTTAAGACCTAATCGGCTTCTAATTCCCGCATTCCTGATTCTATCTCTCACGGTTGCTACGGTAGCACTTCTAAAACATCTCATCTCTGTTGTTAGATTTTGCGTGCATTAGCTTCAGCAAGTGTCCATGTTTTAAATTGGTAGCATCATGTCGGCCTAAAAATAGCTCTTATGAGATCTGCTTTAGCACGTATGGGTATCTTTCTATGTCACAGAAACATAGCTGAGGTTGTCCAGTACCTGATTTACCTTTGCATAACGTGTGTTGATTTATGTATCCACACTCTCATGTGAAGTGAAAATTGAGCATAGATATTTAATTTCGCTGATTTGATTTATATCCGGGTTCTGTATTTTATTCACAGGGTTTCTGATGGTGTGCTTATCATCGAGTGTGTCATTCTTTTCAATGCCTATTTTCGTGTTATATTTCTCACACTTGAAATTGACTTGATTTAGATGGTTCTGGAGGCTCTCTTCATTTTCTGCCATTAACACTTGGTCGTCCGCAAATAATAATTCTGAAATATTATCTTATTATTTGCTCTCTGCTTCTCGGCACGTATTGTCCGATGCAGGTATCAAACGTCGGGGGGGAGAGCGCACATTCTTCTCGTAAACTTAATTTTCTTCTTTTTTTTTTGGGTGGGGGGGGGGGGGGGGGGGGGGTAGGGGGGGGGGTGCTCGCATACAACTCAACGTAGTGCCATGGACACTACTTTCTAATAGCACTGGACTGAATTCTTGCGTGTGAATTAGCTTTCCCTATTAACAGTGTCTCTCGCCATCAGGCGAATCCACTCCGAGTTCAGAGGTACTTGTAATTTATGTCCCCAAGTCAAGGACGAGAATTGACATTTTAGTCGAACTGTCCTGTGTAGGGGTTGAATCCCTTACTTCAGCATCTACTTCAAAAGGTTTTTATTGTCCCTAACAAAACGAAAGAGCAGCAACCGTGTATTTCCGTCCAGGAATTCGCGAAATTGAATTACCTCCCTGGAACCGGCAGATTTGTAATAGCATTTATCCGGAAGGCCGGGGACATGACTTGGGGGCGTAAATCACAAGTCCCTCTGAAGTCGGAGTGGGTTCGCCTGATGGCGAGGGAAAACTGTTAATAGGGAAAGCTAATCCACACGCAAAATTCAGTTCATCACTACTATAAATAGTGTTGCATGGCCTAAGCTTGAGTTCAAAAACGAGTGAGCGTCAAAATAAAAAATTAAAAATCAGGGGCGCCGAGGTATCGTAGTGGCTTGACGCTCGCTGGCCTGCAGACCCGGTGCTGATGGGTTCTATTCGTAGCCGGGCTGATGGACATTGACCTGGGCTTCCATGTCGACCCAGCCAACACTGGGTACCAAGAAATGTCTTGGGAAGTAAAGGCGGCCGGTGTGGTCCTGACCATATCTCCCACCAAGTGCCGAGGGTCTATAAACATGTGGGTCTAGAACCGTATGCCCAACAAGTCTTAAGGCGTCTGACAAGGTCCCTTATTTACTTACGTGCGTGCTGTTACTTGTTGGCATCAAGTGTTCAATTACACACCCACCCACACACCCTCCCACACACACACACACACACAGACACACACACTCACACTTACACACACACACCAACACACACACACCCACACATACATACACTACACACACATCCACACACACCCAACCACACACACACACTCACACACCCAAACATACTCACAAACCCCACACACACTCACACACACACATCCACACACACTCACACCACACACCCAAACACACACTCTCACAAACACACTCTCACACACAAACCCACACACCCACACACACACACACACCCACACACACACACACCCACACACACACACACACACACACATCTGAAAGAAAGCCCCTCGATGTACACTGCGCTGGTAAGTCTTTAGAATTTCGACTTTAATTATTAACTCACGATTTGTTTGCCTTAATTATTACTTATAATTGAAATTTTTGTCTGTTTATTACATTGTTATTAAAGTAATCGCCGGGGACCACACGATAAAAAGGAAATAGGGGAAAGAACTACACGAGCACGGAAAAAAAAATCTAAGCATCATCATTATAGTCATCACACTATCCAGTGCCAATCCGGCTGGCGTAAGCGATCATGCTTCTCCACATGCTCTCGCTTCATGTGTGACACCCTTCCGTGCCATGAAACAAGACTGTCAAGAATTTCTGACGCTGTCTTCCTCTACGTCTCTTTCTCCAAATATTTCCGGTTGTCACAATATGTTCAGTCTTGTCTGTCGTAGCGTGGCCAATTAAATTTAACGGGGCTTTCCTGTAAAATTTAAGGCA
>JACEFZ010027699.1:275000-453285 GCA_014155875.1 Cepaea nemoralis | reverse complement strand
AAAAGAAAAAACGAAAAAAATTTTTTTTAAAATTTTACATGACATAAGGGCTACAAAAAGACCTTTTTCTCCCCCTGAAGATACCACAACACGTATAGAACGAGTACTAGCACATGTTTCACATCACAGATACCACAACACTGCATAGAACGAGTACTAGGACATGTTTCACATCACAGATACCACAACACTGTATAGAACGAGTACCCCCTCTGCTGTGTGTCCACCGTGACGAGGTAGAGGGGCTTGTGCGTCCCAATGACCCCAAGAGCTATGCCGACGGTAGCACAGCTACTGGTAGGGCCACCCATGTCGGACAGGTCAAGGGAGAGGGACCAGACGAAGAGACACACAAACCTGCTGCCTTGTAGGTAGACTGGGGACAGTCAAAGGCTAGGGAAAGCACCCCAAATACATGCTTGTCGAAATCGGATGCACTGAGCCACAGGCTTGACAAAGCAGTGCAACGTGAAACCTGCTGCCTTGTAGGTAGACTGGGGACAGTCAAAGGCTAGGGAAAGCATCCCAAATAAATGCTTGTCGAAATCGGATGTACTGAGCCACAGGCTTGACAAAGCAGTGCAACGTAAAACCTGCTGCCTTGTAGGTAGACTGGCGACAGTCAAAGGCTAGGGAAAGCATCCCAATAAATGCTTGTCGAAATCGGATGTACTGAGCCACAGGCTTGACAAAGCAGTGCAACGTAACTTAATTCATGATGTCACAAATCAAAATTAATCGTTATGGTGCTAATCCCGTGAAGTCCCATCAGGCGGTGATAGTGCCGGGCCCCCTGCCTCGAGGGGGTCCCACCATGACTACAGGTGGTCACCTTCCCCTGTGCTGTGGAGTCAAGGCACAGAGGAGTAGGTTAAGAGCTATTGACCAAATACCCCGGACACTCAACATACTACAGTGGAATGCCGAAGGAGTTTACAAGAAGAAAGACTCCCTAACACAGCGTCTTCATAAAGATAGAATAGATGTGGCATGCATTCAAGAGACCACACCTCAACGCCAATCACAAATTCTCAGTCAGAGGATATCAGGCCACACGTTTCGACCGGCGAAGGACACAAAGGAGGAGTTCTAATACTTACACGAAATACAATACCTTGCAGCGAAGTATCTGTGATCTCTAACAACCAAACGGAAATTATAGGTGTTGATATAATGATAAAGGACGTGAAAATAAGAATCTACAATCTGTATAGCCCAGCAGATAAGGATCCTTACACTCTCAAACATGAAAATAACTGACACAAACTGCATTATTGTCGGAGACTTTAATAGCCGTTCAGAAAGATGGGGATACCCAGATACTGACAAAAGAGGAGATGAATTGGAGGACTGGGAAATAGACTCAAATCTCCATCTACTCAACAAAGCGGATGACACACCGAGCTTCTACTCCAGAAGATGGCTTACCACTTCTACTCCAGACTTAGCTTTCTACACAGGAGACATCCTCCACAAAATCGATCGCCATGTGCTGGACCAATTAGCAGGTAGTGACCACAGACCAATCAAGCTTGAAATGAATATGGAGTATGTTCCACAGGAGCAAAAGCCCTTGCCCCGCTGGAATTACAAACGAGCAGATTGGGACAGATTTGCCATACTAACAGACAAATATTGTGAAAACATAAATACACGATATGGCAACATGAAGCAAATGGTGGAAAGTCTAAACAGAGCAATAATACAGGCAGCCACTGAGTCCATTCCAAGAGGAGCGAGGAAAAAATTACAAACCATACTGGACTGAAGAACTACAAAGTTTGGAGGACAAAGTTGAAGATGCCAGGAAGACAGCAGAGAGAGAACAAACAATTGAAGCAAACATCTCTCTCAAAGCCATCTCAGCAAAATATAAAGAACAGTAAATCAAACAACAAGAGATTGTTGGAGGGAAAAAACAGAAAACCTGAATTTTGACAGGGATGGAAACAAACTATGGAAACTAGTGAAAGCCATGAACAATGAAGGACATAGAAACAAACAAATAACAATTAAACAAGGGAAATGCCTTGCTTACAGGAAAAAAGGCTGCAAATGCACTAATGGAACACTATGCAAATGCAAACCACATTGATATTAACAACCTAACAGAAGAAAGCAATCAAAGACAAACAGATACATCATAGAAATAAGAGACAGCAGCAGAATATATGATGGCAAATCTAACAATGGAAGAAATGGAACAGGCAATGAATACCCTAAAAAAGAAAGAACCTACCAGGAAAGGATGGAATCACAAATGAAATGCTAATAGGATAGGCACCAAGGTGCAAAGAAGAAAACTACTAGCAGTCCTAAATAACAGCTGGAAGAGAGGAATAGTCCCACAGGCATGGAAGGAAGCTATACTAATACCACTCCCAAAGAAAGGAAAAGGACCTGGAGCAGAACCAAATGGCTATCGCCCTATCAGTCTACTTAGCGGTGTAGGGAAAATTAATGGAACGCATATCATGGCAGGCTAACATGGCATCTGGAAAGAAAACAAACTCTTAACACCACACCAAGCAGGATTCAGAAAATACAGATCCACTGAAGATCAAATAACCTATATAGCCTCGGAAATAGAGGATGCCTTCCAAGAGAAAAAGCACACACTAGCAGTCTGGATAGATTTAGAAAAAGCATTGATAAAGTATGGAAGGAAGGACTGAAAGTAAACTGCAAAACATGCATGTTTGTGGAAAAATGTATAAATGGATCAGCCACTACCTTGAGGAACAGAACTGCCAGGACAAAAGTACAAGGACAAACAAGGCAAAATGATGCTGCTGGAGCAAGGTGTCCCCCAAGGAGGAGTTCTTTCACCAACATTATTCTAGCATATATAAATGACATCACAGAAAAATTTTCCAGCCAGAGTACACACACTCCTCCTTTGCAGATGACCTAGCCATATGGACATCTGAAGAATATATTAGTACAGCTAACAGCAGAATACAGCAAGCCTTATTAGAAATGATGGTCCCCCTGCCTTTTGAGGGTGACCAGGATCTTTGGCTGTTCTATATGGACCAGCTGGGATGGGGGATAACACCACAACAGTGAGAGTCAAACGTCCTAAGAAACCCCCGGGAAGGTTAACCCGGTCAACAAATGCCCGCAGAAGTCGGATGTGTCGGCCTAACGGCGCAAGAACGCAGCTCTGCTGTAAACAGGCACAACGCAATCACATCCGAAAAAAAACTCCGGATGAACGAAGAAGAAGCAGAAGAAAAAAAGAAAGTACTAGCACATGTTTCACATCACAGATACCACAACATGTATAGAACAAGTATTAGCACAGTTTCACATCACAGATACCACAACACAGTATAGAACGAGCATTAGCACATGTTTCACATCACAGATACCACAACACTGTATAGAACGAGTAATAGCACATGTTTCACATCACAGATACCACAACACTGTATAGAACGAGTACTAGCACATGTTTCACATCACAGATACCACAACACTGTATAGAACAAGTATTAGCACATGTTTCACATCACAGATACCACAACACAGTATAGAACGAGTACTAGCACATGTTTCACATCACAGATACCACAACACTGTATAGAACGAGTACTAGCACATGTTTCACATCACAGATACCACAACACTGTATAGAACGAGTATTAGCACATGTTTCACATCACAGATACCACAACACTGTATAGGATGAGTACTAGCACATGTTTCACATCACAGATACCACAACACAGTATAGAACGAGTACTAGCACATGTTTCACATCACAGATACCACAACACTGTATAGAACGAGTACTAGCACATGTTTCACATCACAGATACCACAACACTGTATAGAACAAGTATTAGCACATGTTTCACATTACAGATACCACAACACTGTATAGAACAAGTATTAGCACATGTTTCACATCACAGATACCACAACACAGTATAGAACGAGTACTAGCACATGTTTC
Organism: Cepaea nemoralis; assembly: GCA_014155875.1. Taxonomy (NCBI): domain Eukaryota; kingdom Metazoa; phylum Mollusca; class Gastropoda; order Stylommatophora; family Helicidae; genus Cepaea; species Cepaea nemoralis. The sequence goes on along the minus strand of JACEFZ010027699.1, from coordinate 449,324 downwards.
ACATCACAGATACCACAACACTGTATAGAACAAGCATTAGCACATGTTTCACATCACAGATACCACAACACAGTATAGAACGAGCATTAGCACATGTTTCACATCACAGATACCACAACACTGTATAGAACGAGTACTAGCACATGTTTCACATCACAGATACCACAACACTGCATAGAACGAGTACTAGCACATGTTTCACATCACAGATACCACAACACTGCATAGAACAAGTACTAGCACATGTTTCACATCACAGATACCACAACACTGTATAGAACGAGCATTAGCACATGTTTCACATCACAGATACCACAACACTGTATAGAACGAGCATTAGCACATGTTTCACATCACAGATACCACAACACTGTATAGAACGAGTACTAGCACATGTTTCACATCATAGATACCACAACACTGTATAGAACGAGTACTAGCACATGTTTCACATCACAGATACCACAACACTGTATAGAACAAGTATTAGCACATGTTTCACATCACAGATACCACAACACAGTATAGAACGAGCATTAGCACATGTTTCACATCACAGATACCACAACACTGTATAGAACAAGTATTAGCACATGTTTCACATCACAGATACCACAACACAGTATAGAACGAGCATTAGCACATGTTTCACATCACAGATACTACAACACTGTATAGAACGAGTACTAGCACATGTTTCACATCACAGATACCACAACACTGCATAGAACGAGTACTAGCACATGTTTCACATCACAGATACCACAACACTGTATAGAACGAGTACTAGCACATGTTTCACATCACAGATACCACAACACTGTATAGAACAAGTATTAGCACATGTTTCACATCACAGATACCACAACACAGTATAGAACGAGCATTAGCACATGTTTCACATCACAGATACCACAACACTGTATAGAACGAGTACTAGCACATGTTTCACATCACAGATACCACAACACTGCATAGAACGAGTACTAGCACATGTTTCACATCACAGATACCACAACACTGTATAGAACAAGTACTAGCACATGTTTCACATCACAGATACCACAACACAGTATAGAACAAGTATTAGCACATGTTTCACATCACAGATACCACAACACAGTATAGAACGAGCATTAGCACATGTTTCACATCACAGATACCACAACACTGTATAGAACAAGTACTAGCACATGTTTCACATCACAGATACCACAACACTGTATAGAACAAGTACTAGCACATGTTTCACATCACAGATACCACAACACTGCATAGAACGAGTACTAGCACATGTTTCACATCACAGATACCACAACACTGTATAGAACAAGTACTAGCACATGTTTCACATCACAGATACCACAACACTGTATAGAACGAGTACTAGCACATGTTTCACATCACAGATACCACAACACTGTACAGAATCAGTATTAAAGACAAACTTCACCTCACAGATACCACATCGCTGTCGCTTAGACTTAGCCGATTCTTCATCAATTTGACCTTGAAAAATGGAGTCAAAGATTCCTCTGACAAGTGGTGTAACTGTGGCTTTTGTATGCTGTGGTTTCTCTTTCTTGGCTTTCAATCGGGCTACATCTTTTCTCAGCTGCCTCCTAAAGAAAAAATTTTGTAAGATAATTGAAAATAATATAAACTGCAAATAATCAGAATTTTCTTTCCATTGTTTTGTTTTTTTCAGATAAAATACAAATAAAGCAACATTAACCTAATTTATATATCGGTATAAAGCCAAGGGGAAGGCACAGTAAGGTAGTGGCTTGTATTGTTGCCTACCAGCTTGTGGTCACTTGTTCAAGACCCATCACTGTGGGGATTTTTCTTTATTCCTGGGCTTCTGAGTTCATCCAGCCTAAAAATTGGTTCCAGAAAATGTTCTGGGAAGCAGAGGTGGACATCATGATACTCACTGAGAGCTTATTGATCTATAAAAACATATGCGGTAAGCACCATTTACTCAATTTCTCAAGATATAGAAAGGCTTCCTTTTTATATAGCCATGGACATCTGGTAACTAAACAAGACAATTCGTTGACGTCACAGGTGTCGTTGGACACAGAAATATTCTGCTTCCTCTTTTTCTTTTGTTCACTTGAAATTTTTCTATATCTGCGGTGTTGTCTGTTGTATGAATGAACGTCACTGTCATTTTTAGTTCACTCAGTTTTCCATAGAGTTTATCTTCCACTGTTGTTTCTCTAGACCAGAGGGTTTGCCTAGATTTGCCTTATTTTGGGCAGTCTTGGAGTATGTGATGTGCTGTCTGCAGCGCCAATCCACATGTGCACATGGTAGATTCACCAATCTTGAATTTTTTATACATGTGGTTGCGTAATCTATTGTGCCCTGTTCTGAGGCGCAGAAGAATGATTTGTTCTGGTCTGTCCATACGGTGATAATCGTCTTGACCTGGTATTGATGGCTTCTGACTGATTTGATCATTCTTTTCTTTTGGTGGTATGTAACGGGCACATCAGGATGTTCTTCTATTGCTCTTTTCTTTGCTAGTCGATCAGCTCTCTCGCTTCTAAGTACTTCACAGTGAGATGGTATCCATTGTATAGTAAAGAGGAATATTAATAACACTACTGTCTCCCAAATTCAGTGCTTAGGAGAATTCCAGCCTCTTCAGTCTTCTCCTTCTGCCTTTCACCTCCCAATTCATACCTAGCCCTTTGTAGTCTTTCCATGACTGGTTGGATTTTGTAGCTAAAGTTTTCTATGAGATCAGATAGCCAGTCTGGTGCCAACCTTCCCTAGTTGCCTTTCATGACATGCATGGTAGGTTATGGTGGTGGTTTTTTCTCCCACTCGCTCGCTTTGAACTCAAGCGTAGTCCATATAGACTATTTACAGTAGTGATGCACTAAATTTTGCTTGAGGATTAGCTTTCCCTATTAACAGTGTCCCTCGCCATCAGGCGAACCCACTCCGACTTCAGAGGTACTTGTAATTTACATACCCAAGTTAAGGACGAAGGTTAACATTTTAGTCCAGCTGTCCGGCGTAGGGGTTGAACCGCTTACCTCGGCGTAAGCACACCGGATTTTAAGAACACGCATTCTTACCCATTCGGCCATGCTGACCTGCAGTGGTGTTGTTATTGGCTTCCATTATGGGCCCTAGTAACACAAGGGCACCTGTTCAGTTTTGTCTTGCTTTTTCTTGTGTTCTTTTACATGGTCTTCATCTTGCTGTGTCCATTATATTTCTTCAACTGCATTCATCTCCAGTCGTCTTGACTCGTCTTGCCACTGGACTCAGATGGGCTCAGGCGAGAGAGCGAGGTCGACGAATTGCGCAACTCTTCCTCACTTTAATCCAAGTCATCGCGCAAGTCATTCTTCATCAAACTTCATCTATCACCTTTATGCCCTGTGGTGAAGGGCGAGCAGAGAAGCAACAGGCGTGGATATGCTGGCAGCCGTAGTCGCAGACCCGAATACATGTGGCTCAGGTCATATGGTCTTCTACTGACCGGAGCAGCAGTGGGATTTGGCAGCCCTCTATAGGAAAGCACTCCAATGTAACTCTTCATGCTTGTGAGGTAGCTAAGCAGTTTTAATCTGTTGTTCTTTAATGAAGTACACGGCTGGTTTCTGACCTAATCTTCTTTTAATTCCTCGTTCTTAATTCTATCTCTCAGTTACTCCCGCAACTCTCATAAGGCATCTCATCTCTGATTTCACTTTGCAATGTTCAAATAATAATTTTTGTGTGTGCGTTCACTCACGCGTAGTCCATACATGTGCTATTACTTCTAGTGCGCTGAACTGATTTGTGTGTGTGTGGATTAACTTTCCCTATTACCAGTGTCCCTCGCCATCAGGTGAACCCACTCTGACTTCTGAGGTACTTGTAATTTACATCCCCAAGCCAAGGATGAGGTCAACACTTTAGTTAAAATGACCAGTGCAGGGGTTGAACCCGCTACCTCAACATCACCAAACCAGAAGTTTAAGAGCGACTGCTTATCCATTCGTCCATGCTGACCACTACTTATTGATTCATAAGGAAACATTTGTTTAGTACACAACAATGGAACTGTCCATGAAAGAAATAAAAAAGAGGCAAGTGAAATATTTCAGCCACTTTAGAAGGCATAACACTCATAAAAATCATACAGGAGGGTAAGGTTGAAGACAAGCAAGCAAGAGGTAGACAACGATACAAGTGGGAAGATATCTAGAGATGAACGACCAGCAGTCTAACAGTGACAGAACGTACATTCAAGGCGAGAGGCAGACTGCTGGAGATCCATGGCAGCTAACCTTTATTGTGGAGACAGCATCTGACTGACTGAATGGAATAGTCTAAGAACTTCAGTAATTAGCCAAAATCAGTGTTTAGGAGGATCATGACATCAAAGTTATATGAATTAATTATATTTGTTACTATCATTTCTCCACGATGTTCCCCAACCAACTTCATCAACACATGATCTGTTATCAAAAATATTATGGAACTTTCCAAAAAGTCTTTAAAAAGTCAGATGTAATCACCTTTTGCCCAAAGTAACTCCTGCCAGTTTAATCAGAGCTCGCATGCATGGGGTGGTGATCAGTAGAAAGTCGTCTTCATCTGCCGCATCATCAAAGCTCTGCACCTGATCCACAACAAACTGAGCGTAGCGGAGCAGCGTGTCTTCAGATACACTCGTCAACCCAGCAGGAGGAACTGTAGTCTGGGGGACAAACATATCATAAAGTTACAAGAATAAAACTGAACTTCCAGAACATGCCCTGTCATGTTATGTGAACGCTTAGCATATGCTCTGTCATGTTATGTGAACGCTTAGCATATGCTCTGTCATGTTATGTGAACGCTTAGCATATGCTCTGTCATGTTATGTGAATGCTTAGCATATGCTCTGTCATGTTATGTGAACACCTAGCATATGCCCTGTCATGTTATGTGAACGCTTAGCATATGCCCTGTCATGTTATGTGAACGCCTAGCATATGCCCTGTCATGTTATGTGAACGCTTAGCATATGCCCTGTCATGTTATGTGAACACCTAGCATATGCCCTGTCATGTTATGTGAACGCTTAGCATATGCCCTGTCATGTTATGTGAACACCTAGCATATGCCCTGTCATGTTATGTAAACATCTAGCATATGCTCTGTCATGTTATGTGAACACCTAGCATATGCTCTGTCATGTTATGTGAACACCTAACATATGCTCTGTCATGTTATGTGAACACCTAGCATATGCCCTGTCATGTTATGTGAACGCCTAGCATATGCTCCGTCATGTTATGTGAACACCTAGCATATGCCCTGTCATGTTATGTGAACACCTAGCACATGTCCTATTGTGTTATTTGAACATCTAGCACATGTCCTGTTATATCATGTTAAGTGAACACCTAATTTATGCTCTTTAATGTTATGGGAACACCTAGCACATGTCCTGTCATGTTGCCTTGTCATGTGAACACCCAACATATGCCCAGTCATGTGAACACCCAACATATGCCCAGTCATGTGAACACCCAACATATGCTTTGTCATATTATGTGAACACACAACATATGCCCAGTCATGTGAACACCCAACATATGCTCTGTCCTATTATGTGAACACCCAACATATGCTCTGTCCTATTATGTGAACACCTAGCATATGCTCTGTCATGTTATGTGAACACCTAGCATATGCTCTGTCATGTTATGTGAACACCTAGCATATGCTCTGTCATGTTATGTGAACACCTAGCATATGCTCTGTCATGTTATGTGAACGTCTAGCATATGCTCTGTCATATTATGTGAATGCTTAGCATATGTCCTATTGTGTTATTTGAACATCTAGCACATGCACACCTAATTTATGCTCTTTTATATCATGTGAACACCTAGCATATGCTGTCCTGATATATTCCAACATTTGTATCATTGTATGTGTTTTACTTTATCAAATGCCTTGGTATAGTCTATAAAACACAAATTATGTCTTTTTGTTGATCTCTTTATTGCTGTTCATAATGTACACATTAGATCAACTGCATGATCACGACATTTGTGATGACAGAACACCTTCAACAAACCTGCAGTTTATTCAGTAAATCTTCATATGCAGCTTCGCGGTTATTTATCAGAAATTCAATAACAATCTTGGACATGTGAACTTTGACCTTCATCTGCTCAATGAAAGGGCTGTAAGCCTCACTGGGCTGCATTAGAATGTATTCAGCATAACCTGAAATTGAAGGAAAACACAAGCCCTAGTCAGACTTCAGACTTGGTCAACAAACGCCTCTATAACAGTAATGAATGTGATAATGTTGAATTTTATCTCATAGCGAAATTCAATGTCTTGTGCCAAAGAAATATTTCAAGAGATCATCATCATCATCAAGTGCCCTGCCAGCTGGCCTAGGCGTTCATGTCTCTCCACAGATCTTGGTCTTTGATGTTCTGGATCAACTCTGCTGATGATATTCCTCCATGCTACCATGTCAGTCCATTCAGCATCATTTCTCTTGGACTGCCCCTGCCTCTCTTCCCCTTGATCTTTCCAGTTGTCACGATGTTCTCCAATGCCTTTCTTCTCATCACATGACCAAAGAAATCTGTTTGCCTCTTTCTTATTGTTGTATATAATGCTCTAGTTTCATTAGCCTCTTTCAGGCAATCGTTGTTAGTTACCCTGTCAGTCCAAATAATTTGTAACATTCATCTCAGGAACCACATTTCAAGAGATTCCTAAAATAATACAAATGCTGCACAAAACTTAGTAATTTACTCACCAGTTGAAAACCCAATCAATGCATTTTCTCCTCCATCAAAGCCAGACACAAACCACTCATTGATCGGACCCATGTTTCGGCCAGGCACACCACCTTGAAGAAATGATCAAAACATGAAGTTAAAACTCGTCATAAGAACCAATATCTTTTAATGAAAACCTGAAAATGAAGATATGCAAATCATAATTATCATTACTGAATGTCAGTTGTAAATTTTTTGTTTGCTTTGAAATCAAACATAGTCCAAACACATGCCATTACTTCTAGTCCTATTAACTGATATGTGCTGTGGATTAACTTTCCCTATTACCAGTGCCCCTCACTATCAGGTGAACCCACCCTGACTTCCAAGGTGCTCATAATTTACGCCCCAAGTCAAGAATGAGAAGCCAAAATTTTACTTCATCTGAATGGTGCATCTGAATTTCCCTCTTGAAGTTGTCTATCCACATGCAACATTGTCTTCGCCTACATAATAGCAACTTTCAGCCTAAATGTCAGAATCTTGAACTTACACCATAAAGAAGCAAGAATATGTCAATGATTGACAGACCAAAGAAGTTCCTTCGCTAAAATAGGTTTACTATCACTCATGAACTATATACATACAGAAACAAGTGTATGTCAATGTTTGACAGCCTAAAGAAGATCCTACATGAGACAGGCTACCATCATCCTGGAAACAAAAACTATAAAAAAAAACAAGTGTACGTCAATGTTAGACAGCCCAAAGAAGTTCTTTCACTAAAAATGTTTACTATCATCCATGAACTACACATACAGAAACAAGTGTACATCAATGAGTGACAGCTAAAGAAGATTCTACACAAGATAGGCTACCACCATCCTGGGAAAAACAACTATAAAAAACAAGTGAACATCAATGATTGACAGCCTAAAGAAGACTCTACACTAGACAGGCTACCATCATCCTGGAAACATATGTCAATAACTGACAGCCTAGCCTAAAGAAGATTGTTCACTTAACAGGGTTATCATCATCCTTGAAAACTGAAAAAAAGCATACATTAACACTCCACAACTTAAAGACTTGCCACCAACAGAGATGCCCACAATCATCATAGAACAGTAAAACTGAGGGCAGAGAAGAGCCGACTGGTTAGACTGACTTGTGATGTTCACACAGCTCACCTCTAAATGTGTCACAATTCCAAACGTGTTCAGAGTCAGCCACAGGCAGTTTGGAAGCAGACCTTGCATTGATTTTCACTATTTTAACAAATCTACTGAACATAAAACTGCCTAGAAAGTCACAAACGACTAAAAGATGCTGGGGTTGACTGCGACGTCCCCCACAGAACATGCAACTTGCAACTCTATTTAGCAGTCTCAACCTATGCTGCTCAAAGACTGTTCTGCCATCTGATATTAAGACTACACACACAGCAGTGATCAGCAGCTTAGTTTCCCGATTTTCAAAGTCAATAACGCGATTCATGTCAGGCTTTCTGCGAGTTTGCATTTTTCTTATTGGTTGACCACAACTAAGAACACAATAAATATTCATGTCATCATGTGAGGCTTTCAGGGAGTTTGCATATTTCTTGTCTGGGTTCACCACACCAACTACAAACCCAATGAACATTCAATTGCCCAAAGGCTGAATACTCTAAAGACCTTCCAGCATGAGACATTGAATAGACATACCATCAGTATAAAACAACAATGAGAGAATAAAATAAAACATTGCCACAGTTTGATTAGACATACCAACAGTATAAAACAACAACGATTGATTGATTGATTGATTTAGGAACCGACACCACAGCATTCAGGGCATTCCCATAAGCTATAAAACAACAATGAGAGAATAAAATAAAACATTGCCACAGTTTGATTAGACATACCAACAGTATAAAACAACAACGATTGATTGATTGATTGATTGATTTAGGAACCGACACCACAGCATTCGGGGCATTCCCATAAGCTATAAAACAACAATGAGAGAATAAAATAAAACAATGCCAGTTTGATTAGACATACCAACAGTATAAAACAACAACGAGATTGATTGATTTAGGAACCGACACCACAGCATTCGGGGCATTCCCATAAGCTATAAAACAACAATGAGATAATAAAATAAAACATTGCCACCTCAGTTTGATTAGACATACCAACTGTATAAAACAATGAGAGAGCCAAATAAAACATTGCCACTTCAGTTTGATTAGACAAATCAACAGTATAAAACAACGATGAGAGACCAAAATAAAACATTGCCACCTCAGTTTGATTAGACATACCAATAGTATAAAACAATGAGAGAACCAAATAAAACATTGCCACTTCAGTTTTGTTAGACAAATCAACAGTATAAAACAACGATGATAGAACCAAATAAAACATTGCCACCTGTTTGATTAAACATACCAACAGTATAAAACAACATAGAGAGAATAAAATAAAACATTGCCACCTCAGTTTGATTAGACATACCAACAGTATAAAACAACAATGAGAGAACCAAATAAAACATTGCCACTTCAGTTTGATTAGACAAATCAACGAAGAGAGAACCAAATAAAACATTGCCACCCCAGTTTGATTAGACATACCATCAGTATAAAACAATGAGAGAACCAAATAAAACATTGCCACTTCAGTTTGATTAGACAAATCAACAGTATAAAACAACGATGAGAGAACCAAATAAAACATTGCCACCTCAGTTTGATTAGACATACCAATAGTATAAAACACAATGAGAGAACCAAATAAAACATTGCCACCTCAGTTTGATTAGACATACCAACTGTATAAAACAACAAAGAGAGAATAAAACATTGCCACCTCAGTTTGATTAGACATAACCAATAGTATAAAACACAATGAGAGAACCAAATAAAACATTGCCACTTCAGTTTGATTAGACAAATCAACGAAGAGAGAACCAAATAAAACATTGCCACCCCAGTTTGATTAGACATACCAACAGTATAAAACAATGAGAGAACCAAATAAAACATTGCCACTTCAGTTTGATTAGACAAATCAACAGTATAAAACAACGATGAGAGAACCAAATAAAACATTGCCACCTCAGTTTGATTAGACATACCAATAGTATAAAACACAATGAGAGAACCAAATAAAACATTGCCACTTCAGTTTGATTAGACAAATCAACGAAGAGAGAACCAAATAAAACATTGCCACCCCAGTTTGATTAGACATACCATCAGTATAAAACAATGAGAGAACCAAATAAAACATTGCCACTTCAGTTTGATTAGATATACCAACAGCATAAAACAACGATGAGAGAACCAAATAAAACATTGCCACCCCAGTTTGATTAGACATACCAACAGTATAAAACAATGAGAATAAAATAAAACATTGCCACTTCAGTTTGATTAGACAAATCAACAGTATAAAACAACGATGAGAGAACCAAATAAAACATTGCCACCTCAGTTTGATTAGACATACCAACAGTATAAAATAACAATGAGAGAACCAAATAAAACATTGCCACCTCAGTTTGATTAGACATACCAATAGTATAAAACACAATGAGAGAACCAAATAAAACATTGCCACTTCAGTTTGATTAGACAAATCAACGAAGAGAGAACCAAATAAAACATTGCCACCCCAGTTTGATTAGACATACCATCAGTATAAAACAATGAGAGAACCAAATAAAACATTGCCACTTCAGTTTGATTAGACATACCATCAGTATAAAACAATGAGAGAACCAAATAAAACATTGCCACTTCAGTTTGATTAGATATACCAACAGCATAAAACAACGATGAGAGAACCAAATAAAACATTGCCACCTCAGTTTGATTAGACATACCAACAGTATAAAATAACAATGATAGAACCAAATCAAACATTGCCAACTCTGATTACCTTCTGGGCTCGGATCCTCTTCAAATATTGGCTTAATGACGCCACTGAAGAACAAGTACTTGTTGCGTTCAATCAGGCCAGTGTCGAAGGCACATAAATGCGTGTTCTTGTCATACACACTGCAAATATCCAACAACAGTTTATTAGATTACCAGTAGCCCCATGGTAGATAATGATGTTTTGCATTGTAAGTTTAAAGCATTAGCAGGCTTGCCTGACAGTGGTCCGAGTTCGATAACCAGCAGAGCCAGAATTATTTTTCCAACCAGTTGTTGTTGTTTGTCCATCAAAAATAATGATGACCATTCATTTCATTCATGGGGTTGAAAGTATGGAGCCGTGAGTTCTAAGATGGCTGATAAGGCCTATTTTGGCTCGAAATGTTCTTTGACAATGTGGACAAAGAATGCTTGACGTTTCTGGAGGAGGATCTCCTGCAGTGGTTTTTCTGTCCTGCCTTTTCTTCACAGCTCTTGCAGTCCTGGTTGCCTCACCCATGACTGCACCCTTGCGTAATGATGCACGCCACGAATTCCGGTCTCTGGCTGCAGTCTCCCAAGTGTCATGATGAATTACAAAAATATTCAGTGAGATTTTCAGAGTGTCTTTAAAACGTTTCCTCTGGCCGCCTTCGGAGCGTTTACCACAACACAATTCGCCAACCAGTACAGCCTCATAAAAATGAATGCCAGACAATTTTCTAGGAATTGTTTTGGAAGGAAAAATGACGAGGAAGAAAACTGAACACTTCACATCCCAATGGTGGTATCTGTTATTTATCTTTGTTAACTCTAGGACATGGCATGCGATGGGGTGGCCGTCCCTTCCTCCCTGTCTTTCTTTGTTAAAGAATTTGTATAAAACTGGGTTGACCTCCAGATAAAATAGCTAGGAAAAATAAATCTTGTTAATGCTGGAAAATAAACCCAGACAACTGTCACAGTAAGTAAGGCAATGAGTGAATCAACAAAAGCAAGAAGTAGAATTGGTAAACTTTACTAGAACACAATCATAAGGGACGAAATGGACGCTATTGTTAAAGCCTTCACCAGCACACTTGCTGTTTTCTAATGAAATCTAACTCTGCTATTAAGCCCACTTTAGTCCTGATTTCATAATTTTTGCTTTTCTATCTTCTTAATATGCTGAGTATTCTACTAAGTAATCTTCTTCTTCTTCTTCTGCGTTCATCCAGTTTTTTTTTCTGGATGTGATTGCGATGTGCCTGTTTACAGCAAAGCTGCTTTCTTGCGCCGTTAGGCCGACACATCCGACTTTGTGCATTTGTTGACCGGGTTAACCATCCCGGGACTAAGTAATCTCATTTCCGTTGCAATTTTTCTCTCTCATTATTCTGGTGCATTTTTAGTATATGTTGTAGTTAAAAGTTAATTGCATATACTTTGCAAGACATAGAAATCAGCCCCAGCATTTTTTGGCTGTTCGTGATTCCTGGGCAAGTTTACGTTCAGTAGTTTGCCACTGCTTTCTGAACAAGACACCCATACAATTTCTTAAAACACCAATGTATGGCGGTCTGCTGTCAAATCGCCCACAGCTGTGTTTCGAACATGGTATGCTAGATTACGAACTGTGCCCGCAACCCCTTGCCACAGAGCCAGTTTTGGTGCTGATTGCCCAATTAATTGGCTTGCCCCTCAATGTCTTTTTATATCATTCATCTCTTGTCTACATTTCTCTCTTCGTGTGTATTAAGTTTCCCTCTATTTCGTTACAATAAAGCCTTACCAACCTGAAATTTGTGATTTTGTGCTGAGGTCGATCTTCGGTTATATTGTCAAAATCCTCATCACCAGTAAACAGTGACAACTTGGAGTCTGTGAGGGCAATGAACTCCTCAACCTAAAAACAATATTGTAAACATTAATAAACTAAAGCCAATCAAAGATATGTAAGTCTGCATTAAATAAGAGATCATCATTAACTGACAGTAACTGAGAGACTTGTGACAGTGAGAGGCAAAAGATAGAAACTTCTTCTTCTTCTTCTGCATTCATCTGGATTTTTTTTTCTTCGGACGTGACTGTGTTGTGCCTGTTTACAGCAGAGCTGCGTTCTTGCGCCGTTAGGCCGACACATCCGACTTCTGCAGGCATTTGTTGACCGGGTTAACCATCCCGGGGGTTTCTTAGGACGTTTGAATCTCACTGTTGTGGTGTTATCCCCCATCCTAGCTGGCCCATATAGAACAGCCAAAGACATCCTGGTCAACCCTCAAGGGAAGGCAGGGGCAGACCATGGGCATTCCCCGCCATCCAAGGAGGCTTCCATACTTGCAGAGCCGACACACAGCGCTTTGGTACTGGGCTAAACCAAGGAATCGTTACGTCCTGCACATGGCTGCTTAGCCTCACTTCCATATATTGGGCCTTCCGTTCACCATAGGCTGTTCCTCCGGAAACCAGAAGAATGCAGTCTGCAGATGACATCCACACAGTGAGCTTTCGATTCAGACTTTCCACATAATGGATTTGCTATCCACGCAATATTCTATTTCGTGCCACTAGGACACTTTTTCCACCTTTTATGAAGCCCACACAGTGAGCTTCTGATTCGGACTTACCACATAATGGATTTGCTATCCAAGCAATATTCCATTTCATGCCGGGACGCTTTTGTAACCGACATACCTGTGGTATGAAGTGTGGCAGTCTAAATACATCTTCATGCACCTTTAGATGTCAACCTGAATGTAGTTGCGTGGGCCAAAATATCTTTCTCTGTTCTGCATATATTGGGCACTCCTGCAGCAAATGTTTAGCTGTCATTTTACTAGTTCCACAATTACATTCATCGGTATCTCCTATCTTTAGTTTATTGAACAAGTGGTGTTTCAGCCTGTTATGTCCTGTCCGGAGTCTGAAGATTGCTACTTGTTCTCTTCGGTCGAGTTTGTAATATGCATCATCCTTCTGGTGGCCTGGATGCTCTGATTCCCATTTGGTTCTATAAGTGCTTTTTATAAACTTTTTTGCCTCATTAGATAGAAACAAGAGATGGAGAGAGACAGAAGATGATGGGAGACAAAAGATATACGAAGACAAGAGATGGTGGGGGACATAAGATGATGGGAGACACAAGACATACGAAGATATGAGATGTAGGAAGACAAGGTATTGTGGGAGACGACAGATGTAGGGAGACAATTAGTCATTATTTGCGGTTCCAACTTCACAGCAACTGGTCGTCCCATTATGCTCCGTTCCTGTTGCAGTGAATATTACACAAAATGCTCCTCACTGCCCCATGTGAAAAGTGGAACAGACAGGAGTCTCGACTAACCAACAGCCCGCATAGGTACACTGTGCACAATGCCACCGTCAGAATGCCAACACAAGACCTCCATGAAAAATACAGTTTATCATCAATAGAAGCGGCAGTTACTAGAAAACCAGCAGGCACACATTACTGCACAAGGTAACCCAGTTAGATCAGCAACAGGCCGGCCGCCATTATTCTGAACATGCAGTTCATGCTAGAAACAATCGTGGACAGATGTAATAGCACTCCACAAGAAATTCACAGCTCATAGTGTTGCTCCACGCACTCAACTCAGTAGCAGGACGTCAGAACCATGCACTATCAGTCCAACATGAGGAAAATGCATATGCAAACCACAGCCACAAGCATAAACACTCCAGAGGCCTTAACCATTCAAATGCCTATCCTCCATGTTGGGGACCAGAAGCCACTTAATCAGGAAGAAAAATGAAGTACATGTCATTAAAAAATTTGTTCTACAGTCCATCGTGAAGCAATATGCAGTGAATGGCTGTCATCTGCTGGAGTAATTCTTTGCACCCCAAACAGTGGTGTTCCCAACGGAATTTCAAATTTGCGACCAAACTGAACAAGTGGCAATCTTCGGACTTCGCAAGGACACAACAGTCTGAAACACCACATGTTCTAAATACTAAAGATAAGAGATACTGATGAAAGCAACTATATTTGGTAAAACAGCTAAACATTTGTTGGAAGGGTGCTAAGCATATGCAGAACACAGAAAATTATTTCTATTGCTGCATCGATGGCAACCTCAAGCTGACTGCTGGTTTCTTTAGGTATTTACATATTCAGGTTGACATTTGAAGGTGTACAAAGAAATAGTATGAGAGAAAGCTGCATTAGACTGTCAACAAGACAGACAGATGTGGTTATCTGACAGTGAACAAGACAAACCATGACAGCGAACAAGGCAAACCATTTTAGCTAGCTCTGATCCATCTGTATGTTGGTTCTTTAGTCTTTAAATGATTTGAGTACTTTCAAATAATTCACAACAATGCATCCCGTTAGTGAATTTAAACTAAGAAGCCACAAACAATATATTTGCCTGGCATGTTTCACTGCATCTCGTCATGTACATACTGCAGTTATATATCATATGAAGGGAATAAATGAATGCTTTAGTTGAAACAATTAAACAAATAGCCACAGGTGGCTGGCTGAGTGGCTAGAATGAAACTGAGATTTCCTTCGGGAGACCCAGTTTCGAATCCTTGGTAAGGTTTGGGTTTTTTATGCGGGAGCAAGAAGAAAACCCTAACATTCAGTTCATGGCAACTGCAATTCCTCAGGCTCAAGACCCCCTGTTGCCTTACACTGCAAGGTGTTATAGGCAGCAGACAACAGTTTTGACATCGACAGTTACAGGTATTGTTTGAATGTGGAACATGTTATCCCCATGGTGTTAAATTTGAAATTACTGTGGAGACAACAGATGATAACAATTTCCCTAACTATAATCAATCAATCAATCATGTGCCATGCCGGAAAGCGTGGGCGGTCATGATTCGCCATTTCACTCGATCACCAGAGTCGTGGATCAGCTTAGTGTTCCTGTCTCGTCCATGCCATGTGGCCAAGCCATCCAGGTATTTTCCTCTCGGTCTTCCTCTTGGTCTGTTCCCTTCGATCTTGCCAGCTGTCACTAAGTTCTCCAGTCCATTTCTTCTCATAACATGTCCAAAAAATTTTGACTGTCTATGTCTAATTTCTCTAATCAATCTACGATTTTCATTTGTCTCTTGTAGTACTTGGTCATTGGTTTTTCTATCTGTCCATGGTATTCTTTGCATTTTCCTCAGAAACCACATTTCTGCAGCCATCAGATGTTTTTCAGCTTGACTGCACATTGTCCAAGTTTCACATCCATACAAAAGAACAGGCTCTATGTATCCCCTCAACACTCTTTTTCTCGTTTCAATTGACATTATTTTATTGGTCAGAATGTTTTTCATCTTGCTAAAGGCTACTTTCGCAATGGCGATTCTTGTTCTAATCTCTTCAAGGCATCTGCCATCAGATGTTATGACTGTTCCGATATAATTGAACAGATTCACTTGTTGAAGAATATTCCCATTTACTTGTATATTACATTGTGGTACTTCGTTCTTCCTAGTGACGACCATAACCTGTGTCTTCCTACAATTTAATTCCAACCCCAGCTGCTCACTGTGTACAACAACAGCGTCTACTAATTGTTGCAGATCCTGTGCATTGTCTGCAATCAATACTGTATCATCTGCATATCTAATGTTATTTATGTTTCGTCCACCAATGCTGATTCCATTTAGGTCTTCTACATTTCTGAAAATATTTTCACTGTATAGGGAAAAAAGATCTGGAGACATAACACATCCCTGCCTAACACCTCTCTTAATAGGTTGATATTGTCCTACTTCATTATCAATCTTTATGGCAGCTTGTTGTTTCCAATATTATGTTTTTTATAAGTCTAATGTCTTTCCCATCAATTTGTAGATCTGCAAGCATATCATAACTATATCCCAGGCAATAAATCTCATCATGTTCCTCTTGTACCTTGCGGTGTCGAGGTGAAGCATAAACTTCGTGAGAGTGCCCGATTATGGGCCACCTGTGACTATTTGTTTGTTTCAACTAAAGCATTCATTTATTCACCTCTGCAGTATGCACATGACGAGATGCAGTGAAACATCCCAGGCAATAAATCATGCAACATATTCCTTGTGGTTTCTGTATTTAAATACTCTCAAGTAGTGTGGGTTCAGGAATCAAATTGTGCATGTATCTTGAAATCTGCCGAAGAAAAACCTACAGCATCATCAGAATCCCCTGGAAACAGCTTGAGATCAGGATCATCCATATACCTCAGACATTCAGCACACCTTTCGGGAAGAACTTTTGCCGGACTTGATGTCAGTGCTGGGGTACTTCTGTAAAATAAAAGATTAAAGAGAAAATGTATCAAAATTGAAATGAAAGCACTCTTCATCTGTATGCGACTTAGAATCACATACATATACAATAGTTCTATACTCGACCTCTATACTGTGATGAACTGACACTAAGTAGACTCAATCAGCTATTGATTATTTGCTGTGAATCCTCTGGAAGAGTTGAGTCAAGAAACAACATCACATCACTCAGGACATTCCCATACATGATCTGTCCTAATCTGCATCTGCCAGCGAAGAATCCCAATACAAATGGTACCAGTCGCAGTCTGATTATGCGTCCGTCTGGTTTCTCCTCGGAGTCCTGAGTGTCGAGCAGATCCTCTGGTCACTCCCTGCAGCACCAGTCTCTCCAAGCCGTGATGATCTATGTTCTTCTGTAATATACACACGATTCCAAAAGGCCCCAACCACATCTGCCTTATCATGCACTAATATCCCACCAAGTGGTGCAGACCCAGCCAATCTGTCCGCCAGCTCATTCCCCACCACACCAGCAGGTCCTGGGGAAAATACCCAAGAGACACTCTCTTTTTTATTTATTGTTGAATTGAAGTCTGCCACTTTACCTAAAGCCTATGGAAGACTAAGTCCAATGTATCATTGATAAGGTATTTCTAGTCTATTCCCACATGGATCTCACTTTCTCTAATCCACACTGCCATTACACGCGTGTGGGAACCCTAAGCTTACATCTCAAGACCAGATGTGTCGCGTTAGTTGTGTTATATCCATGTTTGTTTAATCTCGGTGTTGTCAATTAAATGCTTTCTTTGTCTTCATCTAGATCTGTATCCAGATCTTTGTTTTCTCTCTGGTTGTATGCTTTTATCAGTAGTTGATTGGGTTTCATTCTCATTAAATAACCAAACCTCATGCCATTTTCACCTGCCTCATGCACCTTCATGCCCGAGGTGTTTTCAAAGTCCAAAGTCCATCTTCGTGGTAGTGGGCCCCTATCTCTTCTTCCAGAAACCACGGCTTCCGTCACTGTTCTTTCCAATCTACTCTGATATTTAATATGACCAGGGTATTTTGGTTTCCAAGACACAATGTTTATGGGACAGTTTTATTCAATGTTCAGGTCTTGTAGAATGTCAGTATTTTTCTTTTCCTTTGTCCACGATTTTCTAAGAACTTCTCTGTAACATTCAAGTTAAAATCCAATCCATATTTAACACATAATTCTAAGATCTTCTCTGTAACACTGAAATTAAAATCCAATCCACATTGAACACACAAAGCTGATGAGTAAAGGCATGAACTTACATTTCTTTCAATTTCTTTTTCTCATCATCCTCCAACTTGACTCTCTTGCGGCTGCTCTCATCATCATCTTCAACATCTTCAGAACTCTTATCACACTCGCTTGTCTCAGGTACAGCTGTGTTGTCTTTGCTCTTCTGTGGCTCTACCTTAGACCTGGTTACGTTGAACCGATAATTTATTTTTCAAATATACAAATACACAAAATATTCAACATAAACAAATGGCAACATTGCTGTTCATGACTTCATTTGCTGAGATTATTACTTTCTTTGCATTTGTCATAGGCTTGTCAATAACCTTTATAAACCCTGTGTATTAAATTATAACTCGGTCTCTGGCAAAGACTAGATAGAAAATAAGAGTGTATGTGTGTGGTGCATGTACGTGCACATTAAATCATAACTCAGTCTAGGAGAAAAATCAGAAAGTGTGTGTGTGTCAGAATCAGGCAACTTAAGAATCCCTGTGTATTAAATCATAACTCGTTCCAGGCAAAGAGTTAGAAAGTAAGTTCAGTAAGTGTGTGTGTGTGCGCATGTATGTGTGTGATGTAAGAGAGGGGGGGGGGGGGGGGGGGGGGGGGGGGAAAGAGAGAAGGTTTGTTCCAGATGACAGAGAAAGTTTGTTCCAAGATTCTGACATACATGTATTGCATTGGTTTCTCATCAGCTATGTACATTCTCTTTCTCTCTTGCTTGCGCTCCCCCCTTCCCCCCACACAATATATATATATATATATATATATATATATATATATCTATAGAGAGAGAGAGAGGACGAGAGAGGAGAGGAGTAGAGAGAGAGCGAGACGAGGATGAGAGAGAGAGAGAGGAGATGAGATGAGAGAGAGGAGAGAGAGAGAGAGAGAGAGAGACGAGATGAGAGATGAGAGAGAGAGAGAGAGAGAGAGAGAGCATTGAAAACCTGTGCTTTTATATGGATGTGAATCGTGGACAATGACCAAAAGGCTGAAAATCATCTGATGGCCTTGGAAATGTGGTTTCTGAGGAAGATGAAAAGAATACCATGGGCAGACAGAGAAACCAATGACCAAGTCCTACAAGAAACAAATGAAAATCGTAAACTGATTACAGAAATTAGACGCAATTAACATTTTTTGGTTACGTTATGAGAAGAAATAAATTAAAGAACTTGGTGACAACTGGCAAGATTGAGGAGATAAGAACAAGAGGAAGGCAGAGAAGTAAATACGTGTATGGCTTGACCACATGGCATGGTCGAGACAAGAACACTAAGCTGATCCATGACTCTGGTGATCAAGTGTGCTGGTGAGATATGACTGCCCACGCTTACCGGCATGGCACATGATGATGATTGCATTGATTTATTATACCATGAGTTTGTATATTCATCCAGAAAATGAAAACAACTCACTTTCCAGAAAAAAGGGACATAATTGTGGGCTGCTTATCATCTGGAGTCTTTGAGCTCAGGCGGCTTGAATTCCTAGTGGAAGCTGGAAAACATGTTAATTATGTGCTCATGTTCTATACAACACAGCAGAAGTTGGTAAACATGTTAATTATGTGATTATATTCTACAGAACACAGCAGAAGTTGGTAAACATAATTATTAATTAAATCTTATCATTGGTGTTTGTTTATCATTGATGGAGTTTGTGCTCTGTACACCACCATCGCCAGTCAACTCTGCAGAAAGACTGAGCCATACGGGATAAAACCCAGTATAATAAAGTCAATCTCTTGCCTTGAACCTTCCACTGCCTTTATAAGCTGATCAATTCCACTTTCTGATTTTGCTAATGACCTCATTGGTAGGGTTAAGCGACAAGATCTTGCAAATGTTGAAAACAAAATGCACACACAAACCGAGTCAGTCAGTGTATCTCCCCCACTCGCATACAAAATTTCATTCAGGCATGCACTTGAGATCAATCCACCTATCACTACAAGCTAACATACTTATTCAGACAAGATCAAATGTTGTCCGCTCACCTCTTGTGGGAGTGCCTCTAGACTTTCTGCCACCTTTCAGTTTCTTCACAGGCGGAGAATCATCATCATCACCACTGTTTTCGCCATCATTATCTTTCTTTGCCTCAGACAGTTCTATTTCTTTTGCATTTTGCACTGATACGTGACCATTTTCCAGCTCGGTGGTGTCCTAATAACAGACCAAGATATGATATAATGATTAGGATATCCATCAAAATAGTAACAGTGATTAAATGCAGGTGCTGTAAATACAGGTATAAAGTGTCAGGCGTTCACATAAACAATACTACAGCAAGTGATCAGTTCCCGTCCTTGCTATTTTTCTTTCCCACAAAAATATCAACTTTACACATATCTTCTTCTCCTTCTGCGTTCGTCCGGAATGTTGTTTTAGACGTAACTGCGTTGTGCCTGTTTACAGGAAAGCTGCAATATTTGAACCTTTCGGCTGGCACATTCGACTTCTTCAGGCATTTGTTGGCCGGGTTACCTTCCCGGGTGTTTCGTAGGACATTTGACTCTCACTGTTGTGATATTATCCCCAATCCAGCTGACCCATTTAGAACAACTAAAGACATCACATTCAGCCCTCAAGGGAAGGCAGGGGCAGACCATGGGCATTCCCCACCATCCAAGGAGGCTTCCATAATTGCAGAGCCAACACACAGTACTCTGGTACTGGGCTCACCCAAGGAATCGTCATGTCCTGCACATGGCTGCTTAGCCTCACTTCCGTATATGGGCCTTCTGTTCACCATAGGCTGTTCTTCCGGAAACCAGAAGAATGCAGTCTGCAGATGACATCCACACAGTGAGCTTTTGATTCGGACTTTCCACGTAATGGATTTGCTATCTTTACACATATGAAGTACCTCAGAGTTGTACTTGGCAATAGCCCCACAACAGTGATTCATCTTCTAAAGTCCTGCCCAACTTATATCGAACACAAATAAATAAATATACCATCAGCCAACTTCATTCCACCAAAATCTGTACGGGAATTTCATAAACCTGAAACTAACTACTGCTTTTACTAGAGATGTGATGGAGAAATGATGCTTGATGGTGTAAGAGATGGCATGCGGGGATTTCATCAAATGAATCAATCCAGAACACAGAGGACCAAGGTCTGTCTTTGTAAAATGATGATGATCAAGACGGAGGTGTGATTGTGAATGAGGAAGAAGCAGCAGCAGTGGGCAGACAGAAGGTGGTTAGAATAGTGTAGACGAAACATAAAATAGAACAAATCAATCAAGTTAAATCTCCACACACAAAACTGGCTACAGTCACAAAATGCAGCAATCAGACAGTAAATCAAACAATTAGCAAATCAATCAGTCTGTATATCAGCCATTTCAGTCCATCAGTAAACCAATCAGCAGTATAGTCGTCTGTTAATAAATCAGACATTACATCAGTCAGTAAATCAATCAGTAAATGTCAAACAGTAAATCAATCAGTATATGTCAAACAGTAAATCAATTAGTATATCAGTCAAACAGCAAACCAATAAGTCAGTATATCAGTCAAATCAGTCCAACAGTAAGGCAGTCTGTTAATAAATCATACATTACGTCAGACAGTAAATCAATAAGTATATGTCAAACAGTAAATCAATCAGTAAATGTCAAACAGTAAATCAATCAGTCTGTATATCAGTAACATCAGTCCATCAGTAAACTAATCAGCAGTATAGAAGTCTGTTAATATATCAGACATTACATCAGACAGTAAATCAATCAGTATATCAGTCAAACAGTAAATCAATAAAACAATCAATCCATCAGTAAATCAAAAGACGTATATTTAAGAACAAGGACAGTCTTAATGTGATCCCTAAATACAATGGCTCAGAGGTTACATTGTCAGACTCTGACTTGTACAAACCCGGTTAATTCATCGCATGGACTATATTTTCACAATTTTGTATAGGATGGCATTCTCTGCCCTGATCATGTGGGTAGTGGCTCAGATATCTAGCTTTCTCGGACCAAGCCAAAAACTCAGAGGAAGAGGACCAGTGCGCATATTGCACACCTTTAAAAGTCACTGTACAGTTGGAAATCAAAACCAGCAGTCCAAATAGGCCGCTGCCAATGATAAATTTCAAAATTGGTATACCTACACACAAATGAATATTTATAGTGTTGGTGAGTCTGATATACACATGCAGATTCTCACCAGTGCTACAGAGTTTATGCACTGTGAGGAAATTCTCCTTGTGTGATCTGCGGGAGGGGACTGAAGAACTTGTGAAGATATCTGGTATGCAATTTATTTTTGGCGTCGCTTGCTTTGAACTCAAGCGTAGTCCACACATGTGTTACTACTTCTAGTGCACTGGACTGATTTTTGCGTGAGATTAGCTTTCACTATTCCCAGTGTACCTCACCATAAGGCGAACCCACTCCGACTTCTGATGTACTTGTAATTTACGTCCCCAAGTCAAGGACGAGAAGCCAAGATTTTAATCCAAATGATTGGCGTAGGGGTTGAACCCAGTACCTCAGCATCAGAACATTGGAAGTTTAAGAGCGAGCATCCTGATCCATTCGGCCATGCTGACCTTTTATTGTGCAATTAAAATTATCCTTGCTCAAGAACGCAAAGAACCACAAATACAACACAACATAAACCAAAACCACATACGCAACACAACATAAACCAACACCACAAATACAACATAACATAAACCAACACCACAAATACAACACAACATAAACCAACACCACAAATACAACACAACATAAACCACATACACAACACAACATAAACCAAAACCACATATACAATACAACATAAACCAAAACCACATATACAATACAACATAAACCAAAACCACATATACAATACAACATAAACCAAAACCACATATACAATACAACATAAACCAAAACCACATATACAATACAACATAAACCAAAACCACATATACAATACAACATAAACCAACACCACATAAACCAAAACCACATATACAATACAACATAAACCAAAACCACATATACAATACAACATAAACCAAAACCACATATACAATACAACATAAAACAAAAACACATACACAACACAACATAAAACAAAACCACATACACAACACAATATAAACCAAAACCACATACACAACACAAAACAAAACCACATACACAACACAACATAAACCAAAACCACATATACAATACAACATAAACCAAAACCACATATACAATACAACATAAACCAAAACCACATATACAATACAACATAAACCAAAACCACATATACAATACAACATAAACCAAAACCACATATACAATACAACATAAACCAAAACCACATATACAATACAACATAAACCAACACCACATAAACCAAAACCACATATACAATACAACATAAACCAAAACCACATATACAATACAACATAAACCAAAACCACATATACAATACAACATAAACCAAAACCACATATACAATACAACATAAACCAAAACCACATATACAATACAACATAAACCAAAACCACATATACAACACAACATAAACCAACTACACAACATAAACCAAAACCACAAATACAACACAACATAAACCAACACCACATATACAACACAACATAAACCAACACCACAAATACAACACAATATAAACCAAAACCACATATACAACACAACATAAACCAACACCACAAATACAACACAATATAAACCAAAACCACATATACAACACAACATAAACCAAAACCACATATACAACACAACATAAACCAAAACCACATATAAAACACAACATAAATTAAAACCACACACAACACAAACCAACACCACATATACAATACAACATAAACCAACACTACATATACAATACAACATAAACCAACACCACAAATACAACACAACATAAATTAAAACCACAAATACAACACAACATAAACCAACACCACATATACAACACAACATAAATTAAAACCACATATACAATACAACATAAACCAAAACCACATATACAATACAACATAAACCAAAACCACATATACAATACAACATAAACCAAAACCACATATACAACACAACATAAACCAACTACACAACATAAACCAAAACCACAAATACAACACAACATAAACCAACACCACATATACAACACAACATAAACCAACACCACAAATACAACACAATATAAACCAAAACCACATATACAACACAACATAAACCAACACCACAAATACAACACAATATAAACCAAAACCACATATACAACACAACATAAACCAAAACCACATATACAACACAACATAAACAAAAACCACATATACAACACAACATAAATTAAAACCACATACACAACACAAACCAACACCACATATACAATACAACATAAACCAACACTACATATACAATACAACATAAACCAACACCACAAATACAACACAACATAAATTAAAACCACAAATACAACACAACATAAACCAACACCACATATACAACACAACATAAATTAAAACCACAAATACAACACAACATAAACCAAAACCACATACACAACACAACATAAACCAACACCATAAATACACACAACATAAACCAAAACCACAAATACAACATAAACCAAAACCACATATACAACACAACATAAACCAAAACCACAAATACAACACAACATAAATTAAAACCACAAATACAACACAACATAAACTAAAACCACAAAACAACAGAAACCAACACCACAAATACAACATAACATAAACCAACACCACATAACATTCTCACCATCTTGCTGCTGTCTTCTTTGGCTTCCTCATGTGAACACCCATTTCTGACTTCACTGGTGGCTCCAGATTTATCAACATTAGACCCAAACGCAAACTTGGACAGTGCGGCAGCAGCAGCAGACGACCCATTTGTCACATGCTGGCCATTTGCAGTTATTTCAGATGCTGACCCATTAGCCTGCTTGTGTGTGGTGTCACCGGCCGCTCCATTTTCAACACCCGATGACAATTCACCATTCACGTGGCGACTATCATTATCGCCGAGGTTGCCACTAGTGTTATTACTGCCGGCACTGTTGCTTTTTCTAGAAGTTCCGGCACTTTGTCCCAGGAAACTTGCTATGATGGCATCTATTTTCTTGAAGTATCCTTTCTATTTAGGGGGAAAGAAAGAAAACCTTTTACAAAAACTTAAAAACTCTTAAAAGTCGAGAGGATCGACTTCACTGCCCAGGGTTTTATCCCATATGGCTCGGTCTCTTTTGACAGGATGACCTGCCGAAAGCTTTGCACAAAGCATGAACTACGTAGCTCCGGCTACTACCCCCAGGAGTCTCCGAGAAAAATTCACTAGTGAACCGAAAGAAGTAGCCCGGAATCAAACCCACAACCTTCAGAGCGCAAGGCAGATGGCTTGACCACTTTGCCACAGAGACTCTCTTACAAAAACTAAACTTACAAATGTACAAGCACTGGGAACCAAGGTGATGCAGTGCTTGAACACTTTGCCACGGAGACTTTCTTACAAAAGTACAAGCACTGGTAACCAAGGTGATGCAGTGCTTGAACACTTTGCCACGGAGACTTCTTACAAAAGTACAAGCACTGGTAACCAAGGTGATGCAGTGCTTGAACACTTTGCCACGGAGACTTTCTTACAAAAGTACAAGCACTGGTAACCAAGGTGATGCAGTGCTTGAACACTTTGCCACGGAGACTTTCTTACAAAAGTACAAGCACTGGTAACCAAGGTGATGCAGTGCTTGAACACTTTGCCACGGAGACTTTCTTACAAAAGTACAAGCACAGGTAACCAAGGTGATGCAGTGCTTGAACACTTTGCCACGGAGACTTTCTTACAAAAGTACAAGCACTGGTAACCAAGGTGGTGCAGTGCTTGAACACTTTGCCACGGAGACTTTCTTACAAAAGTACAAGCACTGGTAACCAAGGTGGTGCAGTGCTTGAACACTTTGCCACAGAGACTCTCTTACAAAAACTAAACATATAAATATACGAGCGCTGGGAACCAAAGTGATGCAGTGCCTAGCGCTGCCAGCTGGTGGGCAGGGGTCCAAATTCACGTCAAGGCCGATTGTTAAAGTTCGCCCGGTTTCCCAGATCCACTTAACCTAACATAGGTACCAGGAAATGTCTTGGGGAGGACAAGGTGATGCTGACATTCCCCTCAAAAGCTATTTTTCCTATATAAATATGGGGCAAGCACCATATGCCAATTATACATCAAGGCAAGTAAGAAGTCCTTTACTTATTTTACTTACGTACAACCTGTATTTACTTACGTACAACCTGTATTTACTTACGTACAACCTGCATGTACAGACTTACAGTAACCAAAGCCTGCAGAGAAAACATGACCAACCTAGGCCTATGTTCTGTACGGAATTATGAACTGGTTGCATCCTAATATGCCTTTCCATATGTGCAAAGTTCAAGTAGTTGTCTCCTTGCACACACAACTGGTTTCTGTCCTTGGAGAGGGAAAGGCGAGCTCTGCAACAGAACTCCAGTAAAGATGGTACTTTGTTACTGGACCAGGAGGAAAGTCCCTACACAAATCTCCTTTCGATGTGGATGTAACATCTACAATAGATATCTAATATACAAAAGATGAGTGGTTGGAAGGGACGATTGTAAGACCAGCGTGCATGCCCAATTTGTGACCCTTTGGATATACAATTTGTTTGTTTTTTCGTTCCTTCTGTTAAACGCAAGCCCCTTTTTTGGGGCTCAGATGATCTGAACAGCAATGCATGGGACGTAAAACTCTTAGGATTCATAACACATCATCATCAAGGGTCTTGCCAACTGGCGTGGGCAATCATGCTTCTCTACATCTTGTGATCAACAACATGCATCAATTCATGCGTCAACCTCCTTCCATGCCACAAGACTCAAGATTTTTTTTTTCGCTATCTCTCTTTCCCCAAATCTTTCCAGTTGCCACAGTATGTTTATACTAGAGACAACATTGCAGATATAGACAATAATTTTCAAGTAATATGACAGAAGTCACAATATGTTCTAGTTTTTGTCTTCTCATAATGTGACCCCAAAAAAATGATGACTACCTTTTTTCTGATGTTTGTGTTGTCTTTGTGATAAACAACCCCGCTGCGGAGCAAACATGGCAGGAGGGTTCTGATCATCAGAGGTAGACCCCCTTCTCCAAATGTTTCGGCCCATTTACCTATTTAACATTCTTTAGGGGCGGGCCCGACCGGATCATGACTCCGGGCATTTTTCCCCTGCCGTGCAAGACGTTCGGTCGCTTTCGTTGTCCTTGTCCCTTAGCTGTGAACATGTCCACTCTCAAGCCTCCCCTCCTTCAGTGAGGAGAGCCTTTTCAACCGGTGCTTGTGCCCTCACACTACCTTAGCACCTGTGGTTGTGGGGAGCCAGCTTCTTCCCCAGCCACGGCCTCTATCGCCTCCATTTATCTCTGTTGCCATGTTCCTTCTTCGTGTCCTGTTCACGGAGCTGCACTCGACTAGGATGCTTTAACCCTTTACCAGGCAAAACACCCGAGAACGTTTTTATCCCGGAACGGCGAACCGTCCGAAAGCGTCTGTGACTATTATGCATTGTAAAAACACAATCTCATGGCTTTCTGAGACTTCTTATTGTCTACTTTCGGTTTCGCTGATAGCTTGACAACGTGGCCGCCATTCGCAAGCATGTACTTTGAATTTGAACAGAATCTTTAAATAGTTTTTGGGGGTTTTACACTTTGTATTTCAAAATGAATTCCAACGATTCTTCAGTGATAGTGGAGATTTCGCTGGGTTCAATTTAAGTGACACTGAAGGGCACGAAGTTGACTATTAATCGGAGCTAGGTATCAGTGATCAGTGTTACTTTGCGTTAGCAGTCGTGAGTCGGAATTTAAAGAAAGTTTTTCTGATTCTGAAAATGTGTTTGTAAATTGCCCTATAAATGACAGATAATCATAAACAATATGTTGCATTTTGTAAATATTTGTGTTCATGTGTGGATTACCGGGAACATTCACGTGAGTAAAATAATCTGCATGCTTTTTGCTTCATTTTGTTTTTTATTTAAGTAAAATCGGTTGACTAACACCTTTTTTGTGATGATTTTACTAACGTGACTCGAAATTTTACCAAACCTCAAAATTCTTCTTGCCCATTCAGGGCTACAAAACAGACAAACGTCTGCCCTGTAAAGGGCTAGAACAATCAGATTACACATTTTGGCTGTCCAAGGAATTTTCAGCATTCTTCTACAACAACAAAAAACAACTCTGAAGCTTCTGGTGATTTCTTTGCTTGTTTACTTCTTCTTCTTCTTTCGTTCGCTTGAAATATGTCTATATCTGCAATGTCGTCTCTTGCATGAATTGAACTGTTTTTTTCAGTTCACACAGTGGTCCATAGAGTTTATCTTCCACTGTCGTCTCTCTAGGCCAGAAGGTTTGCCTAGATATGTTATATTTTGGGCAGTCTTGGAGTATGTGCTCTGCTGTCTGCGACGCCAATCCACATGTGCACATGGCTGTTTCACCAATCTTGAATTTTGTATACATGTGGTTGCGTAATCTATTGTGTCCTGTTCTGAGGCGCAGAATAATGACTTGTTCTGGTCTGTCCATAACGTGGTTAGTCATCTTGAGCAGGTTTTGGTGGCTTTCTGACTGATTTGATCATTCTTTTCTTTTGGTGGTATGTAACGGGCACATCAGGCTGTTCTTCTTTGGCTCCTTCCGTAGCCAATTGATCAGCTCTGTCGTTTCCGGGTACTCCACAGTGGGATGGTATCCACTGTATGGTGACTTTATGCTGACTGCTAAGTTCAGAAAGTAGTGTCCTTAGTACTGGCAATTTCCCAGAGAGGAGCGCCTCGAGTACTGATTTTGCATCTGTTAGTAGCACCACAGGTTGAGTACCATTGCTGTATTTAGTAATTTCTCTGTTGCTATCTTGATTGCCTCAATTTCGGCATCATAGTTATGGCAGTACTTTCCTGTGGGTACTCTGGCTGTGTCCCTAGTATTATTTGGGTATTCTATGTACACTCCCGCTCCTCCATTTCGAACAGCATTTTGTGCTGACCCATCTGTGTAGACTCGGATCCAGAGGTCCTGTGGGTATTCTTCATCAAGGAAGCTGAGAGTGGCTGTTCTGCGCTGCACACTGTTCTGTTCTTCCTTGTCAAATATTCCTCTCACTTTAGTCTGGATTTGTAACGATAGTCTATGCTCATCTTTCCATGGAGTTCGCTCTGGAATAGTTGTTAGGGGGATACCAACTGTGGGCAAATCAGTGGTTTCTCTGCAGAGTCGTTTGGCCTGGTGGATAAAACTACTTCTTTTCAACCGCTCCATAGCTAGGTTTTCAAATCTGTTCTTCATAGGGTGGCCTGGCAAGCTGAGGAACTTTTCTGCTTGTATTAGCGTTTTCGTATCTCTGCGCTCACTCAGTGCCTGTGTCCTCCCCATCTTCTCCATTTCCACTATAGGGGTTGATCTCATCCCTCCTGTGGTGACTCTAAGTGCTTGATTTTGCACCTTGTCCAGCTCTTGTAGTGTGGTATTTGATGCTGAACACCACGCAGTTGACCCATATTCCAGGTGTGGTCGTATCTGCTGTTGGTAACTTGCTAAGTATTTTCGTACTGGTTCCCATGTGGTTCCACTTAGCTTTCTCAGGATGGCTATTTCCTTCTGGCTTTTGCTACTGCTTTGTTGATGTGCTTTCTCCATGTCAGCTTGCCATCAAATGTTACTCCAAGGTATGTTGGTTCTTTATCTTCTCTTAGGGGTGTTCCATTTATCTGGATGATCCCTGCCTTTGTTTTTGGAAGAGAGGGTAAATAGGGTTGTGCTGCACTTGTCAGTGTTTATGCTGACACACCATCTATTTGCCCATACAGCAAATGTATCTACAGCTCTTTGTAGCAATCTGGTGGCCACTGATGCATATTCATTTGTGCTCCATAGAACCAGGTCATCGGCGTACATTGCCGCTTTAATTCCATGCGGTAGGTGAGCAACAAGATCATTGATGAAGATTAGAAAAAGTGTGGGGGACAAGACTCCGCCCTGGGGGACACCGTGACGCAAGTAGTAACTTTCTTGCTCTTGAGTCCGTCTATCTGTACTCGGGCTCTTCTGTTGTGCAAGTATGCTTTCACCCATTTGTACATTCTTCCATTGACTTTGCAGTTTCTCAGTTTCTTCATCAGACCTTCTTTCCAGACTTTGTCAAAGGCTTTCTTCAGATCTATCCATGCCGCAAGCACCAGCTTCTTCTCTTGGAATGCATCCTCAATTTCTTGAGAGAGGTAGGTTGTCTGATCTTCCGTAGAGTAGCACTGCCTAAAGCCAGCCTGCTGTGGCACAAGGATGTTTTTACTTTCAATGTACCACTGCAGTCTGTGATTGATGATGCGCTCCAGTGTTTTGCAGAGACAGCTGGTGAGGCTAATTGGTCTGTAGCTAGAGGCAATGGAACCATCTTCCCTGATTTTAGGAGGGGTATCATGATTGCTTCTCTCCAGGCTTGTGGAACACTGCCTAAGGTCCAGCTGTTATTGAAGATCTGCAACAGCTTTGTTTTGGCCTCTGTTCCTAGGTTCCTGATCATTTCATTGAGATACCATCAGCTCCTGGTGACTTTCTCATTTTCAGTTTTTGATATGGCTGCTCCAGTTCGCTGATTGTGATGGGTGCCTCCAGAACCTCATGTACTATTTCCTTCTGTCCTGTATGTTGTCGTTTCTCTCGAATCTCTTGTTGTTTTCTCTGGACTAATTTTGATATTGCTATCTTGTGCGAACGAGTCCGCAAAATGGTCAGCTGCTTGCTTTCTTGTTAAGATTTTTCCATCTTTATGTAGTGCAATTTTTGAGTTTCTCCCTGTGCCCTCGTCATTAAGCTGTTTTATTAGCTTCCACAATTTCCTTGTGTCTCTTTCAAAGTTCAGAGACTCTGTTTTCTCCTGCCAGCTTTTCCGTCTAGCCTGCAGCTTGGCCCTTTGAAAATTTTGGGTTTTGCATGCTGGAATTTATTGTGGTCTCTTGGCTGGGTGTGGCCTCTGCTTGCTTTCTACACACTTCAACATCATTATGCAACTGTTCCAGTTCACTACTCCAGTAGGGTTTATATTGTTTGTGGGCTCCTCTTGGTACTGTTTCTCGCGCTGCCTGTAGTATGCATTTTCCCCAAAATCTTCAACGCTTTTTTTATGTCTTTTTCAGTGTTCAGGTTTCTAACCCAGTATGCTGGTGCGATGCTTGTACATTGCCCAGTCTGCTTTCTTGTAGTTCCACCTCGAGAGGGTGCTGCTTTCCACTTACAAGCTCATTTTCTACGGTTAGAAAAACTGGCCGATGGTCACTGCCACCAAGTTGTTTTCCCCAAAAGTTCGTGTAATGTTCCACTCCAGGTCTGGTGAATGAAAAGCCAGGTCAGGTGTAGTTGTAGAGTGCCATGATCTCGAGTAGAAAGTATGTGGGTCGGACGGCTTGTTAATCAACATGAATCTATTCTCATCTTGCCAGTCTTCCAGTCTCTCTCCTCTCTGGTCCATGTGATTCATAGCCCCAGCTCTTGCGAGTGGCTGTTGAAATCGCCACACACAATCATTTTTTCTTTTAGTGGTAGAGCTTGTTTACTAAAGGGAGGCACTATTCGCAATGGAATTGTGAATAGCAAAAAATTATATTCGCAATCGAATTGCGGGAAGTAACAAACATGGCACAGCGTCTGCTCACTAGTCAATTTTAGTTTGGGCCATTAAGAAGTCTAAGAAGGTGGTTAATTTAAATAGGAATGTTCACTGTTGCGAGTTTAATTCTGCCGATTTTTCCGTATTTTTAATGAATCACTCTTCTTCTTACTTCTGTCCGTTCTTTTGGCATCCCGTTTTTATTTTTACATTACGTTAGTCCTGTTCTAAATATCAAGAATAATTTTTCAGAACAGGTATCCCCAATACAAATAACGATCCCTACAAATAATTCTGTCCCCAGGCGAGTTCAAGAATTGTTAACTTTCGTTTCTGTACACTTACTGTTACCAGGCATCCATGTTTGTTTACGTTACCGTCCTACTATTTATGTCCTGATAATATCGCAGCAGTGATGATTCTCTTAATTGACACTTTCTATGGCCTCCATTGCATCCTCTCTGAGTGACTCTGTTCTGGTCCAAGCTGACAGTAATATGCTTCGCCCAGAGAGACATGATTAGGCAATTCAAACACCAGGCTTTCGATTGACTGGCCTCATTAATTAATAAATAAACAAGGATAAGGAAATGCTACGCATAAAGTTGCAGGAAAACCTGGTATCTCTGAAGCAGGTGGAAAGAGAGAGGAGAGAGATAGATAACGAAGATAGTGTGAGAGTCAGAGATATGAGAAAGATGTATTGAAAGACATTAAAGAGTGGTAAAGACAAGAGAGAGAGAAAGACAAGAGAGAGAGAGAGAAAGAGAGAGAGAGAGAGAGAGAGAGAGAGAGAGAGAGAGAGAGAGAGAGAGAGAGAGAGAGAGAGAGAGAGAGAGAGACTCGTGTTCGGGTGGCTAAGCTCCTTTCCCAAGATAACAAAAATAGAGGACAGATAAGCACAGAAAGACAAGTGTACAGGTTCTTGTGGAGCAAGATAAACAACACCTAATACACAAAATCTGTAGAAAACATATGCCTAAAGCGAAATCATCAGACAAGCATTGGTGTCACCTCATTCCTGAAAATGGAAAAAAAAAGTCACCTCCCCGTTTGGGAATCGAACCTCGAGCTCCCGTGTACTAGGCGGAAACACTAACCACTATGCTACTGAGGACACGTTAACGGTTCATCAAAATATTGTAATGTGGACACACGCATAGGAATAATCATGTGACCTACTTCAATTGCGAATATAATTTTTTTCTATTCGCAATGGAATTGCGAATAGTCACTCCGTTTACTAAATGTCCAAGATTCACAAATTCAGAAACAACAGTTATTTATACACACCATGTTTAATTATCCTCCATAACACATGCAAGCAAAAGAAATGACAGCAGAACAGAGAAATAGAATCATGATAAAAGTTGTGATTTACCTCTGTGATTTCCTCATTCTTTAACTCTTCTTCCAGCTCCTCAATCTTCATCTTGATATCCTTGGAGAAAAGATTTTCCAAAATGGTGCATTTCTTTTTCCAGTAACCCTGAAGACATTGTCGTATACAAGACTTGAGTGTTTCTTGTCAAATATTGCCAAATAGCAGATAAAGTATCAAAACAGTATGACAGAATCAGCGTTGTGAAGCTCATGGAGAGAACTAAACAAATTATATATAAAATAACCGGGAAGGTTAACCCGGTCAACAAATGCCCGCAGAAGTCGGATGTGTCGGCCTAACGGCGAAGAACGCAGCTCTGCTGTAAACAGGCACAACGCAATCACATCCGAAAAAAAACTCCGGATGAACGCAGAAGAAGAAGATATATAAAATAACACAAAGTAATGCAGCTTTACAGAACAGTTACAGAAAACATAGGATGTTGCTGTGACTAGCTATCATCAGCAAACAAATACATACACAAAACACAACATATAAACACAGGGAAGACACTACTCCATCCATTGGCACCTTGCCGTCTTGACAGACGATAGTTTGTGCTTTAAAAAGGCATAATAACTTTTAACTATGGCGGTAGCGAGTGTGACTGATAAGGCCAATTTGCGCTGTAAATGTCCGTTCACAGTGGGTGCATCTGAACACGTGGTCATTTCCACCATCATGCACCATCTTACGTCTCAAACGCTTGGTGTGTGACTTTTCTGCAATAATTTTCTCCTTTGACTTTATTCCATTTCTGATATTTGCCCTCCATGCAACACGTTCAGCGGCGACTTGCTCCCAATGTGCATTATCAATGCCTGTATCAATCATGTCCCGCTAACACACATCTTTGTATCGTAGTAGAGGCCGACCCTGAGATCTCTTACCCATCTGTAATTCACCAAAAAAGATATCCTTTGGTATTCTACCATCATCCATCCTCCTAAGATGTCCTATCCATCTAAGTCTACGAAGACTGAGCATGGAATAAACTGTCACACAACCTGATCTTTCCAATACTTCAGTATTTGTGATTTTTGTCTTGCCACTTAATACCAAGAATTCTTCGCAGACACCGCATATGAAAGCTGTTTAAATTGTTCTCTTGGTGTGAGTAAGTTGTCCAGGTTTCACTGCCATAGAGAAGAGTACTAAGGACACAGGCTTGATAGACAAGGACTTTTGTTTTGGCAGTAAGCTTCCTGTTCTCCCAGACTCTTTTTCTTAACCTGTTCATTGTTGTTGCTGCCTTACCAATCCGGATGTTGATTTCCTGATCTAGGGATAATTTGCTATTTACCACTGATCCTAGATATGTAAAATGGTCTACTATCTCTAGTTCGGCGTCGTCAATAAAGATTGATGGTACCCCATGTGCACCTTGTGACATAATCTGTGTCTTCTTTTTGCTAATTGTTAAACCAAATTCAGAACAAGCATTGGAGAATGCAGATAGTAGACATTGCAATTCTTCCTCAGAGTGGGTCGTAACTGCAGCATCATCTGCAAAAAGCAACTCTCTGATCAGTACCCTCCTAATTTTGGTCTTAGCCTTCAATCTCTGAGCATTGTAGAGGCCGCCATCTGAGCGTGAGTGAATGTATATACCACCATCCTGATCACGAAATGCATATTTCAGTAGAAGTGAAAAGTATATTCCAAGAGGGTGGGAGCTAGTACACAACCTTGCTTAACTCCACTCTTGATTTCAAATTCTTCAGAAGTTGCACCATCAAACTTGATTATACCCTTCATGCCTGTGTGGAACGATTCCACAATGGACAGAAGAGTTGGTGGGCAGCCAATCTTCTTTAGTGCCTTGAACAGACCCTCACGACTGACCAAATCAAATGCCTTTGTGAGGTCGATGAAGGCAATAAACAGTGGTTGATTCTGTTCACGGCATTTTTCTTGCATTTGTCGCAATGAGAATATCATATCAGTGGTAGACCGGTTCTGTCGAAAGCCACACTGTGATTCGGGGTAGACTTGATCTCCTAGGACTTGAAGTCTGCGCAGAACAATTCTGGCAAATACTTTTCCAACAATACACAGAAGTGAGATACCCCTATAGTTGTTGCAGTCGCTCCGATCGCCCTTGTTCTTGTACAGTGTTATGATGCTTGAATCTTTGAAATCCTGTGGGACTTGTCCTTCACGCCAGCATAGCTCTATTAGCTGGTGGATCTGTATAGTGAGTGTGTCTTGCCCACTCCTGATAACCTCTATTGGAATCCCATCCTTACCTGGAGCCTTGCCAGATGCAAGTTCATTTATAGCACACTTAACTTCTGTTATGGTGGGAAGTGTGTCCAGGTGGTCAAGAGTTGGTAGAGCCTCTATGGCGTTGAGGGCATCATCCGCTAGTTTGGTCTCACTTGAGTAAAGCTCCAAATAGTGCTCTACCCATCTGTCCATCTGCCGTTTCTTGTCAGTGATGATTCTCCAGTCAAGGTTTTCAATGGTGCACTTCTTTTGATCACTGGACCACAGGCTTTCTTTATTCCTTCATACATGCTTCTTATGTCTCCCTTATCACTTGCGATTTGAATGGACTCACATAACTTGATCCAATAATCATTTGCACACTGCCTGGCAGCCTTTTGCACATCCTTCCTAGCTTGCCTTAGCTCACTCAGAGTGTTACGCGTTGGTCTTTCCTTGTTTCTTAAGAGAGCTTTCTTCTTCTTATCAATCAAGGGCTGCAGAGTCTCGCTGTTGGCCGCAAACCAGTCCTGCCTCTTATGATCCACAGTGCCGTAAACCCCTACGGCAGTTTTATAAAGAGTTTCCTTAATTTGACCCCACTTTTCATTTACTGTACAATTTTCTGGTGTATCAGTGAAAGCGTCTTCAAGTTGCTGTTGAAACTGAAAGCACTTTCAGGATCATGAGTGTTAATAATATTAATCCTGGGGCTAGATTTGTGTTTAGCTGTGTAGATTCTCTTTGGTCTCAGTCTAACCCTTGCAACAACCAAAGAATGATCCGTATCACAGTCAGCACTGTGGTAACTACGAGTCAATGATATATGGTTCAGATGTTGTCTCCGTGTGATGATGAAGTCCAGCTGGTGCCAATGGCCGGATCTTGGATGTTTCCATGTGACCTTATGCATCTCTTTTGTTTTAAAAAAAGAGTTTGTAATACATAGGTCATTACTGGTGCAATGCTCCAGCAGCCTTTGCCCATTTTCATTCATGCGACCGATGTTGTATTTTCCAAGGCACACTGGCCATGAACTCGAGTCCTTGCCCACACGAGCATTGAAATCACCGAGCATATAAATGTAGTCAGATTTTGGAACTGCCTTGATCACGGAGTCTAACTCCTCATAGAACAAATCCTTCACATCATCAGAGGAATCGAGTGTCGGTGCATATGCAGTAATAATGGTGGCAAACCCACAAGAGGTTGCCAAGCGCAGGGACAATAGTCTTTCATTTCCTCCTGCTGGAATTTCAATCATTCCCAGTAGCGAATTCTTCACTGCAAAGCCCACACCGTGTTGCCTTTTTCCAGAAAAAGGTGTAGTTGTTTTCCCTGAGTGACCCTTCCTCAGCGAGGCGAGTCTCCTGCAGGCCAGCAATATCAATGTTAAGACGATTGAGTTCGGCATCAATCACAGCCGTTTTTCTCACATCGTCAATATTGGTCAAGTCAGTGGAAAATCCTGGACACATGGTTCTCACGTTCCAGGTTGCAAGCCGTAGCTTGAGGTTTCTATTTTTATTTTTGTTTGTACCTGGTGCATTGGTTTTACAGCCTGCGATTCAGATTTTGTCCTAGCCCCAAGCACCCATTGAAGCAGGCAGGCTGTGGCGGATCAGCACCCAATTGGCTGGGGGCTGCCCAGCTTGAGGCGGGCGGTAGCTGATCAGTGACACCTATAGGTGTCTCCCACCGTCAGAGGCAACGCGTGGCGCCCCATGTCTACGCCAACTGACAAGGACTTATAACCCGTAACAGTTGCCTCTCGCTTTGATTCCGAGACCAGTTAAGACCAGGGATGGAGTTATTGCCTCTCCATAGCACAAAGCCTGGGCTAAAATATAGAGATCATGTGTTGCCCATGCAGCATGATCCCTCTCTCGGCCTGCCTAGTTCACTCCAGAGGAAAGGTAACACCCCTACATCTGGAACAAGACAAGCTGCAGAAGCTGCCAGATCAGCAAAGCAATGCTCTAACTGTCCGCCTGTCGGAGCTTCGATCCTAGACCAGTCGCCAACCAAGGCTTAGGGCCTGGTCTGCCATGACAATTTTGTCTTTAGCTTGCATTTCCTCGCACCAGGGTAAGGCTTGTACCCTCCCAATTGCGCTCTTCCGCCCGAAGCCGTTGGCACAATGTGGGGTGTCGGGTTTGGTAAGCGCCGCCCAACGTTCGGTAGTACCGTCTACTGTTATACGGTAGCTCAGTCATATCTGACTAAGACCTGACTGGAGGAAGACACTAAGTGACTACATTAAGGTATAAGAAAAATGAGAACAAAGAAGAGACAATGAAAAAATGTGCTACTTATCTTCGATTTCAAGGCTGTGATACTGGTACAGTAATATTAATTTCAATTACATCTCTATAGTCGAGGAACCAAGAAAGAAGAATCTGTGATATTGTAATCTTAATATCAGTTACATCACTACAGTTGGGGAATGAAGAAAGATGAATTGGTGATGATGTCAATGTAATCTTAATTTAAGTTAGTTACACCACTACAGTCAGGGAACCAAAACAGAAGAATTGGTGATGTAATCTTAACCCTCTGAAGTGTCTCCACCTTGTCGTGGTAGAGGCGTGCGTGTCCAAATGACCCCAAGAGCTCTGCCGACGGAAGCACAACTACATGTCGGACAGGCCTGGATAGGAACCAGACCAAGAGAGACACAACCTGCTGCTCTGCAGGTAGACTGAGGATAGGCAGTCAAAGACCGAATCAGGCGCACTATGCCACTAATTCTTGGTCCTGACACACACTCTATGGCTCTCCACTGAGGGATGTAACTGAACGTCTCTAGGTTAACATCCCCCGGATGTGAGAGCCGGGCCGTTACACACCCACTGCAAAATGGTGGTAAGATGCTAAGCCTGCTACATGCTTGGTCCATATACCTGATAGAAGGCTTTCATCCAAGGGATAAGAGGGATCCCTGGATGAGAGAGAGTGGCCGATTCTCGCTCTCTGCTGCATGGAGGTAAGGTGCTGAGCCGGTAGCACATGTAGCCTCCTCGAGAGTGCTACTAAAGGTGGAAAAGCGTCCCAATCACACTTAGTGGTTACGATGCAAGTCTGTACTAGAGCTCACTGAGTGAGCGTAGACAAAGGTGCAAAAACGTCTCATAAACATGAAATGGAACGCTTGCTAGCAAATCCATTATGTGGAAGTCCGAAAGCGTGGAAAGTCCAAAAGTGGAAGCGAAAGCTTGCTGAGTAGATGTATGCAGACTGACCATTTCTGGTCTGTGCGGGCAGCAGCCAGGGGCGAATGAAATGCCCAATA
The DNA here is from genome assembly GCA_014155875.1 of Cepaea nemoralis. Lineage (NCBI taxonomy): Eukaryota > Metazoa > Mollusca > Gastropoda > Stylommatophora > Helicidae > Cepaea > Cepaea nemoralis. Next base: position 410,599 of record JACEFZ010027699.1, on the reverse strand, counting down.
CATGGAAGTGAGGAATCAAAGCAGCCACGTGCAGGGCGTGGCGATTCCTGGAGTGAGACCAGCACCAGAGCGCTATGTGTCGGCTCTACAATTATGGAAGCTTCCCCGGATGGTGGAAAATGCCATGGACTGCTCCTGCCTTCCCTTGAGGGCTGACCGTGAAGTCTTTGACCGTTCTAACTATACCAGCTAGGATGTGGATGGCACCACAACAGTGAGAGTCCCCCAGGAATGCTAACCTGAAAACAAATGCATGCTAAAGTCGGATGTGTTGGCCTAAGGGTGCCTAACTTAGACACACCGCAACTACATCTGAAAAAACACTCTGGATGAATGCAGAAGAAGAAGTAATCTCATTTTTAGTTACAAGACTACAGTCGGGGAACCAAAAAAGAATTTGTGATATTGTAATCTTAATTTCAGTTGCATCACTACAGTCGGGTAACCAAGAAAGAAGAATTAGGGATACTGTAATCTTACGTTCAGTTATATCCTCATAGTAGAAGAACCAGGAAAGATGTGTGGCTGCTTGATCTTACTTTCAAAGTTATATCCCCACAGACAAACCTGGCCCAGAGAAACAACAGTGGAGGATAAACTCTATGGACCACTAAACTCTATGGACCAATGAGTGAACTAAGAAACTGAAGTTTAGTTTACACAAGAGACAACATTGCAGAAATAGACAAATTTAGTTTAATCTACCTTCCCCATAGTTAAATAACTAAGAAAGACTTAATTCTGGCTGTTTAACATTACCTTCAAAGTTGTATCTCCAAAGTTAAAGAATCAAGAAAGATTATTTCTAGCTGTTTAATATTAGATTTATTACTATTAGTATTATTATTACCTTCAGAGTTGTATCTTTACAGCAGAACAAAGACAGAAGATGTGGCTTACCTTCAGAGTTATATCCCCATCCGTTAATTCAGACTCAATTGCATTTAGTCTGAAATACAAAGTAGGTAAAAATAATTAAGATGCATACTTAAATGCTGACAGTGAAAGAAAACTAGGCACCTCATCCCACATAATCTATGCTGTGTGAGTGCACTAGATGACCTTGCACCATGACTGGCAGTGCAGTTCCAAGCCTGTTCAATTAGTGCTTGCTTTTGTTAGCACTAGACTCACTGACTGGCGATCAGTGTGAGTTCATTGGCAGATTATCCAGTACCATCAATCAACTGCTAATTGAAATGGGGGAGGGGCGAAGAGAGCGAAAAAAGGGAGGGGGTGTGTACATTGTGTAATGACAGAGACAGGGAGAATTTAATTATTTCACTTGCAGCCTATTATCTCTATTCAACATATCTCAAGTTTAAAAGATAAACTTGACAAATACATTAATATAAAACTGGATACAAATTACCATTAATATTATGGACGTATGGCAACCTTAAATATTAAATAAACTATATTATTAATAATTAATTTAATAAATTTAAATTTCATTGTTACCAACCAACATCAACCAATTGCCTTAATTTTTTGTGTGTTATGTATTGTTACATAGCTAAATAAATAATTAATTAAAAATATTCTACTTTATAAACACCACAACCAAAATTAAGATAATTATATGTGCTGTGTTCTGCAAACCGGATTTTGAAAAGCAAAATGCCTGTGTGGGTGGCTGACCAGATGACCAGTGCATTTCATTCCATGGTACGGACAGATTTCCCAGATGAGACATGAACATGAGATGAGACCGAAATTTTATTTCACAACAGTGTTTTAGACATTGAGGCAAGGAGATTACCTTTTCGTGCAGTCGGCATCAATAATAACGCCTTCTGCACTCGCAGATTGAGCTATAGACCCTGGCATGTCGTCTGAAGCTTGTATTGACCTTAATTATCAGTGACAACGATGTCTGAAAACGATACAAATCCACAAGATAGACTAGATGGGAGGCGAACTTCCCGCGATTTCAACCAGACCGGAACACGGCCACTTGCTGCTCTCACACCTGCTACTATCGACACGGAAAACGTTGGATTTTTACATTTCCTTCAGAAAGGAGAAGAATTACCAGAAGAAAGTAATTTAGAAGGTGTTGCTTGCTTCTTTGAAGAAAATAATGATCCGTCGAACTTTCTATTGGTTATATTTGAGACCCTTATCGTGTTCCTTTCTCTGCATGTGGAGATAGGGATGTGTCTGTTCGCTTCCTGGGTGAAAAGAAGGTCCACCTATTCTAAAAGAACTTCAAAAAGTCACTGGCGGTATCAAACATTTGAAAAAAAGAAAAACAACCGGACAAGACACAATAGAAGAATTAGAAGTACTGGGAGAATTTGAAGTAGACATAGTATTAGTAACCAACATATTGAATTATATTTAGAACAGTGGATTCTTGTGATCTGCCGAAATCTGTATTTGTAGCTACACCCCCCCCCCCACCCAAAAAAAAACAAAACCAGGAGCAATTGAATGCGAACATTTTCGTACACTTAAACTCATAAGCTATGTCTCTTGGCTTCTACTCAATTATAATGAGAAGAACAAGAAAACAATTAATAAAAACGAAAATTGGCGAAGAGCAGTATGGATTTGTGGGCTGAAAATATAGAAACATTGCAATATACACATTACGAGCACTGACAGAACGTGAGCGCCCCCCCCCCCCCCCGGGAAGGTTAACCCGGTCAACAAATGCCCGCAGAAGTCGGATGTGTCGGCCTAACGGCGCAAGAACGCAGCTCTGCTGTAAACAGGCACAACGCAGTCACATCCGGGGGAAAAAATCCGGATGAACGCAGAAGAAGAAGAAGAAGAAGAAGAAGAAGAAGAAGGAAGAAGAAGAAGAAGAAGAAGAAGAAGAAGAAGAAGAAGAAGAAGAAGAAATCTGTTCTTCATAGGGTGGCCTGGCAAGCTGAGGAACTTTTCTGCTTGTTTCGTATCTCTGCGCTCACTCAGTGCTTGTGTCCTCCCCATCTTCTCCATTTCCACTATAGGGGTTGATCTAAGTGCTCGATTTTGCACTTTGTCCAGCTCTTGTAGTGTGGTTTTTGATGCCGAACACCACGCAGTTGACCCGTATTCCAGGTGTGGTCGTATGCTCTGTTGATAAACTTTGCTAAGTATTTTCCCATTGGCTCCCCATGTGGTTCCACTTAGCTTTCTCAGGATGGCTATTTTCCTTCTGGCTTTTGCTACTGCTTTGTTGATGTGCTTTCTCCATGTCAGCCTGCCATCAAATGTTACTCCAAGGTATGTTGGTTCTTTATCTTCTCTTAGGGGTGTTCCATTTATCTGGATGTGATTATATTGATCTACATAAACATTTTATATTCCGGCGACACGAACATCATAACATTATATAACATGTCGTCAAGAGTTACGCAGTTACTGATGGTTCTGAGGATTTAATATCTTTATTGCAGTTAACGTAAATTTGAAATTTGAACTCAGATCACGAAAATTCGTCTTCACAGATACAGGAAAATATAGTTCAACGTGAAATAAATCGACATATAAACTGTTGTAGTCATATTATTAGTTGTGTTAAAGTGAAAGAAAGCGTACAAGGACAGTAAATTATTACTCTTCAAGACGTATGTGTAATAGAAGAGCATGAAGAAAGTTTGCACCATGATGTTGTTCGACGGTATTCGAAAATCTCGACTGTGATCAACGGTATTACTGGTTCATCAGTTGAATCCGTACCGCTTGTTCTCATCTAATTCGGTTGCTGACCTGGTGTAACAGGCACGCCGAAGGAGACAACTACCGATTATCTGATAGTAACTCGTAAAAAGGTGCTAATAACACGGCATCGAACTGTATGATCCACATGTCAGATTCCGTATACGCCAGTTCACATTTTTTGTCTCAAATACTTGAATGAACGTGCCAACATGTCTGTTGTTACACACAAGACTACGTCAGAAAAATAAAAAGACAAACAGTTGTCAGAGGAATTACATTTACACGCAGTTCTCCAAGAATGTTCGAAAGAAATTTCTTGAAGTACAACAACACAAGACTATAAATTTACAGTTAAACAGTCGAAATTCACTGAACTTTGAAAAATTGCAGTAATCATTGAATTCCTGGAAACGATAGTTTGGATGAAGTCAAATTGATACGTGAACATTGAGAAGTAAACACTTGGATGAAAGCAAGTGAATCTTATTTCAAAATTATGAATCAATATTCTCAGAACATTCAAATAATCAAATATTCAAATATTCTTCAAGGTTTGAGAAATCTCGTGAAAAAATATTCGACTATAACGAAATTCAATTGTTCATAACGGTGATAAACAATTCCTAAATGCATCAAAAATCAACCTTGAGAAACAGAACTTATGGAAACGTACACTAAACGTCATTAAGAAAAATTACATTTAAAAAAAATATACTTCACTTGAAACATTGTGAATTGCGTACACGAAACATTCTGAAATCATAATACAACCAACACTGACTAGTCTACATGCAGTCGAGATTAAGCTAAAATCGTAAGCAGATTTTACTGGTTGGTCAAGGCCGAGATACTCAGTCATTCATGATCAAATCACGAACTTCTTTGGCTACATTTTCAAATCCGAGGAATGTCCATGCATGTTTTAACGTTGAAGATAATTTTGCCCAAAAACGTTGAATCGCCAAACCCGCAGAGGATTACTCATCCACGTCCATTAGGTCAACCGTGTTCCTTTATGTCGAGTCCAGAAGAAATTCCGATCAACGTGTTCAGGATAGGCGATAACTTTTTGAGCGGGGCCAATCAGTCGCCCGAATCTGTGATACAACGTTTGAGACCTCCTTTATATGGATGCCCAATTACCCAGTCATTACATCAGTTGTCGAATACTAGAGGACAAACTTCTGTATCAACGATGGATAACAATTCATTTAACAATGACAAATTAGAAATACACGACGTTGTTAAATTGAATGAAACCATTACAGGGATCATACGCGCAGATACTACCAGAACCAGTCGGCCAAGATCTATCTTAAAGCCGAAAGTTATTCAAGCTTCATCGTTGATACCACAGCCGACTAAGTTTCTCTGAAGTCGGCCACGAACCACGTGGGTTCAGGGTATTAGTGCAAGGTAATTGCACTATCGTCTGAATACAGGAGCAACAATCACAGCTCCTCACTTATTGTCACTCAAACAGGATACCACTGATCGATTGCCATTTACGGATCATTACACATAATTATTCAATTATTACTCTACGTTCGTGAGATGCGTTAAAAGGCCAGTGATATTTTTCCTATTTGTTGACTGTTGTATACATTTGGTTAACGGGGTGCAACTTTAACGTTAAATAAATAACAATAGATAAGTTTACACAAAAATGAGTTAATATTATTGTGCGAATTTGAAGAAGTTCCAATCAACATATTCAACATAGACTATAATTTTTCGAGTAAGGCCAATCGATCGCCTTGGATACATCGTTCGAGACTTCGTTATATCAATGTCCGATTATTCAATCATGAAATCTTACTTCAATCGTTCTATACAGTGGAATATTCGTTTTGGAGGATAATCAACCTTGAATAACAATGAATTTATCAGTCATAAATTATAAACACACGACATTAGTAAATTGAGCGTAAACATATACAGATATGGTCGAAGAACTGTGTGGTAAGATGGAAATCTAGATACTAAAATATTAATGACAGTTAAAGACGTACCAGTCGTCGAATTCACACGAGGAAGGCTGAATAATAATTTAATTTACATCATTCATTTTCATAAATAAAAGAATTTCATGTTGTTCTCACGTGAATCCAGCACGTGATTAAGAGTGTTCCTTAGTTTAAGAATAGTAAACTAGGTGAATGGTGTTAATTTGTTGTCTTCGTTGGTGATAGGTCAGTTAATCTGTTGTATTTAGTGCTAAATTTTAGTATACAGATCCTTACATATTGTTTTTAGGACTATTCATGTGGACTTACAAATTAGTTTTGATTTACTGCTTGATCATACGCAAAGGTTTGTCATGTGTTGTTATAATAAAGGTACAGAGGAAAACACTCGCGGTGTGAGGGTGCAGTGAGGTGTACTGGGATAGAAGCAACTCCCCTGAGCGGATGTAACAGTACACTAGAATTGTACCAAGATATGCGTTACATCTTAGACGAATATGGAGGTTTACTATGGACTAACCAGCGTCATTAGTCTAAGAGGTTTGGGGAAACTCTCTTTGAGCTAATGCGAAGGCAGTCGATATCATACCGAGATATGATCGTCAGAAAGTTAAAGATGATTTATGGATACTAACTTATATGGTTATAGTCAGCATTTTACAAGCACCGATGGCAGATTAAAGCATTATGAGTTAGCTTCTCTACATACATGTGTGAGCATTGGGCAATGATACCACATTACAACAGTCGATTGAAGAAGAAGATTTATCAGGTTGGAGTATGAAGAGTATTAGTTTATCCTTGAATATTTACGGAAATATGATTGGTTAATTGATCATTATTTACACAAAGAGAGCTGGTACTATTATAACATTGCTGCTTTAATGAATTATATTGTTGTATTATTGGTACGGCACTTAATAATATTAGAAATATCCCTTAAATTAGAATGTGATCAGCGACAGCCTCTACCTCACCTACAGCCATTAAATGATAACGCAAGATATATGCATAACCAGCGACAACGAGGATCGGCAACTGATACAGACGGCATGATACCGATTGATACTCTCGTCCACAACTCCGGGTTTTGACCTAGAGTGAGGACAAGTTAGGGACTAATGGTATCATTAGTTGGTCCGGCCCTCCCATAGGCCGGCCACATGACGTTCACCGTGGGTGTGAGCAGGAGGGCATGCCCGTCAGTAATTTATTTTTTTTTTGAGGGTTATTAACGGGAACCATAATGTCATGTTCAGCAATTGATACTTAGGTTGTCAGTGATGCTATTTGTCATGGGTAATGAATGTATATGAATTAAATGATAATATCATTTAATTTGTAGGGCGGGGGGGCATAATGCCACATATCAGTCACTGACACACAGCAGACTGAGAAAGGCTGAAGGGAGCTTCCCTAAAAGATGCACCGAAATGTACAATTATAGAGTGCACAGGGAAACTAGGGAAGCGTCACGAAAAACGTCACTGGGAGGAGTTGGACTTGGGCTGCCGTCCAGTACGGACGCGGCATGTCTTCTGGGGCATGGCTAACAGTCAGTTATGCCGCTCTTTGTGTTTAGCAGTGTGTATGTCAAATGTCAGGTATATTACGTTCCTGTGGAAAGATTAAGTATCAGAAAATCGTCGACCGATCAAAGTCAATGTGCGAGAGGAAAGTCTTTGTGGAGTTTTATTCCAGTGGCTGTTTTGGTCTTCAGTTAATCAAGGAAAACTAGAAGGTATCAAATATTATTATTGTTATTATGTCAAACCCTAGATGCATCGGTAGCCTCGATAACTTCGCTTCTTGACAGTCGTGAGTCTTAGGAAATTACCGAGACAAAAGAGGAGTTTACTCACTCTACAAATGAAGTTTCACCCCGTGAATTCTCCTAAGCCACTGGAAGCTCAGTCCAAGAAATATTACAAGGTTGTAATATGTAACAATTGGCCAACAATCAACAATGCTGAAACATAATCAACAAGTAAATGTACTCAAACTCATAATTCATTTAAGAAATCTATTGAAATAACTTTCTGGAGGTGCTGGAATATAAATGATCTTGTGATGATGAACAAACAAACAAACAAACAAACAAACAGAAAGACAGACACACAAACAAACAAACAAATATATAACCAACATGACGCCACCACATATGAAAAAAAAATCATTCCCGAAATCAATCACCAAAAATCATGTTCTTTATCAAATCAGTGTCTCTCCCCCGATGTGTCTCCACCTTGTCGCGGTGGGGGAGCTTGTGTGTCCCTCTGACGTCATGTGCTTGCCGATGGATAAAAACTACATATCGGACAGCTTATGGGATAGGGGCCAGACTAAGAGAGACACAATCTGCTGCTCTGCGGTTAGACTGAGGTGAGGATAACAGTCAGAAGTTTAAATCAGGCGCACGAAGGCAAAAGATTTGGTCCGGACAATACTCTAAGGCTCTCTGTCGAGGGTTGAGGCTGAACGCTCTAAGCCACAAACCCTCGGATCTGAGAGCCGGGCCGATACCCACCCTCCGAAAATAGAAGTGAGATACTGAGCAAGCTACAAGCCCAGGTCTGATACCTGTTCGACGGCTCTCAGCTGGGGGATGTGAGGGATTCCCGGATGAGAGGGCCTGGCCGTTTCTCGTTCACTGCTGCACGGAGGTAAGGTGCTGAGCCGGAGCACATGTAGCCTACCTCGTGAGCGAGTACAAAGTAAGAAAAGTGCCCCAGTCGAATGAAATGGTTACGAAAACTGTCTGTGTCTAACTCATAGAGAGTGTAGACAAAAGTGGAAAAACGTCTCAATAACACGAAATGGAACGCACGGCTAGCGAATCCATTGCGTGGTCCGAAGCAACAGCAAAAGCTTACCGAGTGGATGTCGCCCGCAGTCTGACCGTTCCTGGTGTGCGCTTGAGCGACCAGTGGCAAGCGAGATGCCCAACACACGGAAGTGAGGAACTAAAGCAGCCATGAGCAGGACGTGGCAACTCCTTGGGTGAGCCCAGTCTCAGAGCAATATGTGCCGGCTCTGCAATTATGGAAGCCTCCTTGGATAGCAAGGGAATGCCCATGGTCTGCCCCTGCCTTCCCTTGAGGGCCGACCACGATGTCGTTGATCGTTCTATCTTGACCAGCTGAGATGTGGGCGACACCACGACAATAAGTCTAACGTGCCTCGAAACCCGAGGAAGGCTAACCTCATTAAAAAATGCCCGCCGGAAGTCGGAAGTGCCGTCCTACGGGTGGCAAACTAAAAATTGGCACTACGCATTTACGTCCGAGTGAAATGTCTCTCGTGCTTGGAACAGCTCTGACTACCTAGTTTCCGAATGCCGCTCTTGTTCGGAACAGCTCTGACTAGGTAGTTTTCCGGATGTCTGTCGTGCCTGGAACAACTCTGACGGGCGCAACGACAAGCACATGTCCGAAAACTCGCTGAGTGGATACCGTCTGCAGACCTGTCTGGTTTGTGCGGGAATGGCCTGGGGCGAACAAAATGCCCAATATACTGAAGTGAGGAATTAAAGCAGCCATGAGCAGGACGTGACGATTCCCTCTGTGAGCCCAGCATCAGAGCGTTATGTGTCGGCTCTGCAATTATGGAAGCCACCCAGGATGGCGGAAAATGCTATTGACTGTCCCTGCCTTCATTTGAGGGATGACTGTGCAGACTTCGACTGTTCCAACTTGACCAGCTGGGCTGTGGACAGTACCACAAAAGTGAGTCTCCCAGATTGCTAACCTGGTCAAAAATGCACGCTAAAAGCCGAATGTGTTGGCCTAAGGGTTTCGATCCAAGGGTGCCTAACCAGACACACCGCAATCACATCTAAAAAAAACACTCCGGATGAACGCAAAGAAGAAGAAGAAGAAATCAGTGTCTATATTGTCCAATATAACTCAAACAGAGAGTTCAATAACTCTTGAGAAAAAATGTTGGTCCACTATCTAGTTGCTTCTAATAATAATGTTAATAAGTCCATTGCCAGTGGGCATCAGCAATAGTTCCTGTAATAATTCTGCTGGAACATCATTATTCTCCAATTACCATGTGGGAGCATGGTAAATTATCCAGGATGAATTGAAGATGGTTCCTTTGGAATAACTAGTGTTGGAATTCATAAAGTGTATGTGTATGGTCTAAATCACAATTTTGCAAGTACTTATCTTCTTAGTCTAGACTCTCTCACGTGGATGCGGATTGGAGGTCGATAAAAATAACGAGGATCCACTCTTTAGCTGTCCCAAAGGTCGACCACTCAATCATCGGTCACAATGAGGGAAACAATCCGTCCCATGATAGATGTTCATATACCAACAACTCACCAGTCTTCAGCAGTCAAGCCAGTACGCAAAGTGTTAGGTTAGGATGAAGACGAAAAAAGCCAAAAACCCATCATCTAGCTCTCTGGTGATGTGAAACAAAAAAAAAACCAACCCCTATATTCTTGAAAAATATACTCAAATGTTATGATATGATAACATCACCAAAAACATATAATTAGACAAAACATCATAATGTTATAAAGATGTCATAAGAAAATAAGGCATCAGGATGAGATAAATATGTCACAATAAGACAACCAACATCCAGTATGGAGACAAAATGTCTGTTGAGTCAACAGTCCGTTGAGACAACTCGTCCATAGAGATAAAATCTGTTGTGATAAACATATGTTGTGATAAACGTCTGTTGAGATAAACACCCGTTGTAATAAACGTCTGCTGAGATACACGTCTTTTGAGTTAAACGTCTGTTGTGATAACAACATATTGTTGATATGACGTAAAGGAAAAGACGAATTGTCAAGAGGATACAATGACAGCCGGTAGAGATAAAGACGTAAATGATAAACTGAAATGTCATCATCAGAAAATAATGAAATCAGAATAAGACACACGTCATTGTAAGATATGGTCGCCGGCCAGACCAGAACATCAATGATAAGGTAAGTGACGTCTTGAGAAATGCAAACGTCTTATAAAATCTCATAATCTCCCGTCATGTCTGTAACTCCCCAAAATTACCAACAACTCAATACTCACAGGTGATACATTCACAAACAGAAATAACACATAGATCTTTTCACAAAATCATGATCATGCGTTTTATTGAGAGAGGCATTAGATATATATCTCATAATATCAACAAAGGTTCGAACACTTGAACGTGATTTTGCCCTTCCAGCCTATCTCCATTGAATAGGGGTTACAGAAACAATTGGAACTTCTGTCCTTTTCACAGGCACAACAGTTGCACCATAAATTCAGTAAAACTGGTTTATGGCATTCACTAAAAATTGGCAGAAATCTGAACGTAAAATTCCGTCAGGTCACTACCAGCAATGAAATCATGTTGGTCTTGAGTGCAACGTCCTGCAAAATAATGCACCATCCAACTATTGTTTTTATCACATGAGTAATCATCTCCGACAAAAAGTGTGTCACTCACTCTAATATCTCAGAACATATTTAAGAAAAGATGTGTGAAATTTGATATTCCATTGAATATTGAATAAGTGCACATGCGTAAAGATAGCAATTCATAAGAGCAGTCCCTAATGCATAAAGAAGACTTCATATAAAGTGCAGTCAGCAAGAACATGTTTTTTACTGCCAAGGATTAGCACTTATAGCGAATTCTATAGTACAAGGAATACAGTTTAATGATGTACTGTTATAGCTGCATAAAACTCATATAGCATGTAGAAATTGCATTAACAAGAGATGAGAATTTGAGCATGGAAAATCATCAGTTGACATAGCATTGTCACTCTGCAGAAGTCGATTTTCAGCGAGCGAAGAAATCAGTTTATATGTTCTCAATGAAACAACATTGTCACATCGGCACACGTTTACATATAAAATCACGTGTTACCCGCCTTACAATATTCTCACCAGTATCGTCAAAAAATGTTTGAAATGATAAACTCACCTTGGATCCCAGAGAGCACAGAAAATAGTACTAAAATGTACGAAATAGGACAGAAATGTAGGGCCTATTGGAGAAATCCTGACATGTGTCTCTCTCCAGTACCATTGGTCTTGAAGATGATAATTTGTTACATTGTGCTTCAAAAAGACATAATAACTACAACCCATGGCAGTAGCGAATGAGGCCGATTTGCGCTGTAAATGTTCGTCTACAGTGGATGAATGTGAACACATGGTCATTTCCACCATCATGCACCATTTACGTCTCACATGCTCGGTGTGTGATTTATCTGCAATAATTTTCTCCTTTATTTTTATTCCATTTCTGATATTTTCCCTCCATGCAACACGTTCAGCGGCGACTTGCCCCAAATGTGCATTATCAATGCATGTATCAATAATACCCCGCGTACACACATCTTTTCATCGTAGTAGAGCCCGACCCTGAGATCGCTTACCCATCTGTAATTCACCAAAAAAAAAGATGGCCTTTGGTATTCTACCATCATCCACCCTCCTAACGTGTCCTATCCATCCAAGATTACGAAGACTGAGCATGGAATAAACCGTCACACAACCTGATCTTTCCAATACTTCAGTATTTGTGATTTTGTCTTGCCACTTAATACCAAGTATTCTTTGCAGACACCGCATATGAAAGCTGTTTAAACGTTTCTCTTGATGTGAGTAAATAGGCCAGGCTTCACTGCAATAAAGATGAGTACTAAGGACACATGCTTGATAGACAAGGAATTTTGTTTTAGCAGTAAGCTTCCTGTTCTCCTAGACTCTTTTTATTAGTATGTTCATTGTTGCTGCTGCCTTATCAATCATGATGTTGATGTCCTGATCTAGGGATAATTTGCTATTTACCATTGATCCTAGATATGTAAATTGGTCTACTATCTCTAGTTCGCCATCGTCAATAAAGATTGATGGTAGCCCATGTGCACATTGTGACATAATCTGTGTCTTCTTTTTACTAATTGTTAAACCAAATTGAGAACAAGCATTAAAGAATGCAAATAGTAGACGTTGTAATTCTTCCTCAGAGTGGGTCGTAATTGCAGCATCGTCTGCAAAAAGCAACTCTCTGATCAGATCAGTACCCTCATAATTTTGGTCTTGGCCTTCAATCTCTGAGCATTGTAAAGGCCTCCATCTGAGCGTGAGTGAATGTATATACCACTATCCGGATCACGAAAGGCATATTTCAGTAGAAGTGAAAAGTATATTCCAAAGTGGGTGGGAGCTAGTACACAACCTTGCTTAACTCCATTCTTGATTTCAAACTCTTCTGAAGGTGCACCATCAAACTTGATTGTACCCTTCATGCCTGTGTGGAACGATTCTACAATGGACAGAAGAGTTGGTGGGCAGCCAATCTTCTTTAGTGCCCTGAACAGACCCTCACGACTGACCAAATCAAATGCTCTCGTGAGATCGCGGAAAGCAATAAACAGTTGCTGATTCTGTTCACTGCATGTTTCTTGCATTTGTCGCAATGAGAATATCATTTCAATGGTACACCGGTTCTGTCAAAAGACCCACTGTGATTCGGTGTAGATTTGATCTTCTAGGACAGTGGTTCTCAACCTTTTTTGGCCCATGCCCTCCTTTACCATATGAACGGCAGAACGTCACCACCCCCACCCCCACTTTCGAATTTCGTCCCTATAAATCCTACCCATCTTTACACAGTATACATACAAATGGAAGCTAAATTTAATAAGACATACAAGAACAAGTCTACATAAAACGTGATATGCGGGTCTACTTACGTTATAAAACGAATTTCATTACGGTGAGAAGTACAGAACCGTAAAATTTAGAGGGAAAAGCAATATCAAGTAACTGGTTCTTGTATTAATGCGATCTTGAAATAATCTAAACCCCCCCCCCCACCCCAGGAAACCCTAAAATTCCCCCCTTGGGGATTCCCCACCGGTTGAGAACCACTGTCCTGGGACTTGGAGTTTGCGCAGAACAATTCTGGCAAATACTTTCCCAACAATACACAGAAATGATATAGCCCTATAGTTGTTACAGTCGCTCCGATCGCCCTTGTTCTTGTACAGTGTTATGATGCTTGGAATCCTGTGGGACTTGTCCTTCTCGATAGCATGGCTCTATTAGCTGGTGGATCTGTAGAGCGTGTGGGCCCTGCCCACTCCTGATAACCTCTATTGGAATCACATTCTTACCTGGAGCCTTGCCAGATGCAAGTTCATTTATGGCACACAAACTTCTGTTATGGTGGGAAGTGTGTCCAGGTGGTCAAGAGTTGGCAGGGCCTCTATGGCGTTGAGGGCATCATCCGCTAGTTTTGTCTCACTTGAGTAAAGCTCCAAGTAGTGCTTTACCCATCTGTCCATCTGCTGTGTCTTGTCAGTGATGATTTCTCCAGTCAAGGTTTTCAGTGATGCACTTCTTTTGATTATTTGACCGCATGCTTTCTTTATCCCCTCATGCATGCTTCTGATGTTTCCCTTGTCACTTGCATTTTGAATGTACTCACATAACTTGATCCAATAGTCATTTGCACACTGCCTGGCAGCCTTTTGCACATCCTTCCCTGCTTGCTTCAGCTCACTGAGAGTGTTACGCGTTGTTATTTCCTTGTTTCTTAAGAGAGCTATCTTCTTTTTATCAATGAAGGATTGAAGTGTTTGGCTGTTTGCCACAAACCAGTCCCACCTCTTATGATCCACAGTTTCGTAATCCCGCTCCGCTGTTTTATAAAGAGTGTCCTTAAGTTTACCACATTTTCACTTGCTGTACAATTTTCAGATGTATCAGTGAAAGCGACTTCAAGCTGCTGTTGGAACTCAAATCACTTATCAGGATCGTGTCTTTTAATAATATTAATCCTGGGGCTAGATTTGTGTTTAGTCTCAGTCTAAGCCTTGCAACAACCAAAGAATGATCCCTATCCCATTCAGCACTGTGATAACTTCGAGTTAATGATGTTTGGTGTAGATGTTGTCTCCATGTGCTGATGAAGTCCAGCTGATGCCAATTGCCGGATCATGGGTGTTTTCATGTGACCTTATGCAGCTCTTTTGTTTTAAAAAAGGAGTTTGTAATACATAGGTTATTTCTGGTGCAATGCTCCATCAGCCCATGCCCATTTTCATTCATGTGACCGATGTTGTATTTTCCAAGGCACACGAGCCATGAACTCAAGTCCTTGCCCACTTGAGCATTGAAATCACCGAGCATATAAATGTAGTCGGATTTTGGAACTGCCTTGATCACAGAGTCTAACACCTCATAGAACGAAGCCTTCACACCATTAGGGGAAGTGAGTGTCCGAAGAAATAAGATCAGAAATGAAGAAATCATGACTAAAGTAGGGGTTATAGCTGCGCTAGATTTTATTAGATGGCAGCAAGTCAAATGGTTTGGCCATACAAGTAGGTTACCAACTAACAGTATACCACAACAAGCAATGATGTACAGACCAGATGGAAGCAGAGGAAGAGGCCGACCACGTAAACGATGGACTCAGGGAATAACAGCGTCCATGGGAATATCGATACATGAAGCCCATAAGCGGGCACTCTCCCGCTGTTTATACTTCACCTCGACACCGCAAGGTACACGAGGAACATGATGAGACGAGAACAAATTAATAAAAACATACAAGGACACAGTATCAAACACTTGACATAGATCAACCATAAGATATCTGTCACAGACCCGAATCTGGACTGCCACAGTATTACAACCTTATATCTGAATTTTAGACATGCATGAGACGTTCAACTATGGAGATCTTTTGAGACACCCCTCTGTGGGCGCGTCATGTTTGGTGTATGTGTCAATGAAAGCGTTTGTCACAGCCAAGGTCTAGTCTGTGGTCTAAATCATCATCATCATCATCATCATCATCATCATCATCATCATCATCATCATCATCATCATCATCATCATCATCATCATCATCATCATCAACAGCATCATCAACATCATCATCAACAGCATCATCATCATCATCATCATCATCATCATCATCATCATCATCATACCATTAAGAGTCTAGATAATGAAGATCGAATGAAGCAGGAATAAATAATTCTTCATGACAAGCTGTCAGATTCAGGGTTATATTGATCGTCGTGATCTACTCACCTCCACGCGGGGTAATACTCGAACGGTGGAGAAACATGTACCCTCTGTGATGAAACCTACCGATATATCAAATTCTTCACATTGCGAGAGTGAAAGAAGTATAGGGTGTTTGCGATATTGAAAGAAGTATAGGGTGTATTTAAACAAAAATGTGTGAAAATATGTGTGTGGGTATTGAGTTTTTCGTAACAGGTATGTGGCCTGTTACTGTTACGTGGTGAATGTTGTGTGGACGCTGTTCGGAATCCAACATACACGCGTTAGAAACACATCTGCGGACGATTTGGCAACAGAACGCCTTGCGTTGGTTTATTTACCAATTGGTATGGGTGCTGGTCGTTCAGAAAGCAATGGCAAACTACTGAACATATACTTGCCAACACGTCTCAAACAACCAACGAATGCTGCGGTGGACTGCGACGTCCTGTATAAAATATAGAACTAGCTTTATTTTTGGCCTGTTAAACAGACCGTTTTTTTTTTTTAATACGTTTATTTTATACAAAGCAATGTATATTTACAAGGTGCAATGCGTGTTTCTTTGTTTGTGTATATTACAGAGCGTTGCCGTTTGTTAGTGTTATGTCATATGCGTTAATGAAACAAAAACATACATATACAGTTATGATAATGACGTACGCTTTCAGTCATCCCATTCTAACGTGATTGATGGTAATAGTGATGATAATGGTGATGATAATGATGATGATAATGGTGATGGTAATGGTGATGATAATGGTGATGATAATGACGGAGACAACAACGACTATGGTGTGGTGATGATTCCTTCCGCTCGTTCATTCTAAACCCATCTTTCTCACACGCTTATAAACCTTCAACACACATCACGCGTTCTCTTCCACACCGAAGATATATACATTAAAGGAAATGTTGGTGTCAAGGTCGAAACGGCAAAAGCCGCCCCACGTTTTACACTGCAGGCAGTCTCATGCAAGCTTACTTCCTGTAAGTGGATTCAATATTATTGCTGAATGACAGCCCTCGACTTAATCGCAAGTGCCCAGGATTTGCCTTGTGGTGGGGTGGGTTGAGACCAGGAACGCGGTCAACACGGAGGGAGGGAGAGAGAGGGAGCTGGGGAGGGGGAGAGGAGGGGGAGGGATAAAGAGAGAGCGCGCGTAAACAGATTGGAATTTGTTAAGTTGTCCATTGCGAATTCAGCGTATACATAAATACCCCATTTATTATGTACAAAAACAGGCTTTTACATTGCGAATACAGCGTATAGTCATTCATGTTTGGGGTGTGGGGGGGGGGGGAGAAAGAGAGAGAGAGAGCGAGAGAGAGAGAGAGAGAGAGAGAGAGAGAGAGAGAGAGAGAGAGAGAGAGAGAGAGAGAGAGAGAGAGAGAGAGAGAGAGCTGTTCAGACCGAGGTCAAACTTCTGTCGACAAGACCACTGACTCACAAAGGCCACCGTCCCATTGTTCTGTCTAGGTTGGGCTCCAGGACTCAGTAACAAAGAAAGGCCATTTATTCAGTTATTTGGCCCTGTGTTCCTCAATGATTGGGCTTAGTGGTACACATGCGGAGTATAGAAATATACTGTGAGAGTGTGTTTGAACATGTATGTTATGTAGTGTGAAATTTGATGGGGGTGGCTCTTGTTTATTAATCTGCGAATAGCTGGGCGATTTTTTGTTGAAAAATCTTTGCTAGTGTGTGTGGTTGTATTGTTTGGTGATTGTGTGTGGCCGAGTTTCTACTCGACCATATTACGTTTCTATACTCCGCCAGTGCAACAAGAAGTTTAGTGTGTTTGTCTTTTGTGGCTGTGGGTATTGTATTTAAAAAATGGCCTTATAAGCGTCAGTTTTCTTGTTTGTGTGTGTTTCTATTAATTGTTGCAGTGCAATCTTAGTGGCTGTGATTGCTGGGCATTCATAGAAGAGATGATCCTCTGTTTCCTGAATATTTTGTCTACATAATTTGCATGGGGCTATTTGTTTGGATGTTTGTGCGGCTCTCTCAGTTGTCGGGGTCATATTATAAATTAGCCTGTATGTTATTTCTTTGGATTTTGATGTGATATGTTTGCTGTGTAAGTTAGTGAAGGTGCAACTATAGTCTTTCATGAGATATTTGTATCCTCTTTTGATTCTCAGGTGTAGTGGTGGGGCTTGTTGTTGTACTAAATATGTGTATATCTGCTTGGTTGTCTGTTGTATTAAGTGTTCATTACCTTGAATTGCTTGCATACATGTTCTGTAGAAGTGCGGTAGTGTGCCGTAATAGTGCGGTGTTGTTTTGTCTATTTTCTTAATTCTGTGTAATCTAATTGCAATATAGTATAATGCTAGCGAGTGTTGATCTGGATGATTGATGATGTGGTTGATTCTTAATGCTTGTATTTTTGTGTTAAGGTCCTGTAGTGAAATTTCCCCTCTAGTCTTCTCTTGTATTAAAGTCTTGTGCTTTATACTGTGGATTGTGTTTTTAAAGATGAATTTCCTGATGTGTTTGTTTATGTCTGTGATTGTTTGTTTTGGTGGGTCTAACACTGTGGCTAAATATAGTATTTTAGGAAAGATGAAGGTGTTTACAATAGTGCTTCGTATAAAAATTGTTGATGTCTTGTATTTGAACCTATGTAGTATGTCTATAATTTGTTTTGTCAGTGATTGCCATGTTCCTGTGTGTTTTTTTTCTGGGATTGGATGGAAAAGTGATCCCATAAATCTTTATGTTATCTGTGACTGTTAGATCCGGGGGGAAATCTGCTTTATTCTTCCACTTCCCCAGACCCATTATTTTAGACTTCTGTATGTTTATTTTGGCCCCACTTCCTTCACCAAACTGTCTGAAGGTGTGAAGTATGTTCGTTATGGAAGTGTTGGTTGTAGGGAAGAAAACGGTGTCATCTGCATAAGCAATTAATTTCCGCTCTCCAGACCCTTGTATAAATGTACCTTTAATGTTAGTGTCCTGTCTAATTGCTTCTAAGAGTGGTTCTAGTGTGAGTACATATAGGACTGGTGATAGTGGACATCCTTGTCTGACAGATCTATTGATTCTGAAACTGCCAGTGAGTGAATGATTCACCAGTACCTTACTTTCAGGATTTTTATACAATATTTCTATCCACTGTCTATAGTACTGTCCTATGTTGCAGTGTGCTAGTGTTTTGTGTAAGTATGAGTGTGAGATTCTGTCAAAGGCCTTCTCCTGGTCTAAAGATAAGAGAGAGGATTGACAGTCTTTCTGGTGGGTGTATGTAATGAAATCCCTAATGAAGTGTGTATGTTGGTGTATGTTTCTGTGTTGAATACTGCACTGTTGGTCTGGGTGGATGAGTGATGGCATGAAGTGTTTAATTTTGTTTGCAAGTGATTTTGCTAGAATTTTGTAGTCTGTGTTTAATAAGGAGATGGGTCTATAGTTTTTCAGCTGTGTTTTGTCTGTGTTGTCTTTAGGTATGAGTGTTATATATGACATGTTGCAAGTGTTTGGGAGTTCTTGTTTATGAAAAGCTTCTTGGTAGACTTTTAGAAGGAAATTGCCTAGGATAGGAAAGAAGTGTTGGTAGAATTCTACTGTGAGTCCATCTGGTCCTGGTGTTTTGTCTTTTTGCATTTGATTGAGTGCATGTGTTATGTCGGCTAATGTAAGCTCTGTGTCTAGTGTGTCTTTATCTGTGTCTGACAATTTTTTTGTGTATTTTAGGAATCTATTTTGTGTTTGTGTGTTGGCGGGTTCTGCTGTATATAGGTCAGTGTAGTACTGTTGGAATGTTTCTAGTATATGTACTGTCTCTGTTTGTGTGTTTCCTTGCATGTCTGTTATTGCTCCTATTTGTCTGTTGCGTTGAATGTTTTGCTCTAATGCAAGGTGCTGTCTATTGGGACTTTCTTCTGATATGTTAGTAAGTTTAGTTCGAAGGAGTGCACCGCGGAGTGTGTGTTGCTGGTGTTGTTCTAATTGTGATTCTAGTGTGTTTAGGTGTGATGCATTTCTGTCAGTCTGTTTTGTGAGTTGTATTGCTGTCTGTATGATATGTTCTTGTTGTAGTCTGTCTTTATGTATGATGGATGCTAACTGTTGTGTTCTATACCGTATTGTATTCTTTAGTAAATCCCAAATTTGTGTTATGTTGTCCGTGGGTGTACTATTAGTGTATGTTAGAATAAGTTGTGTCACATGTTGTAAATAACCTGTATGTTGGAGTAAGGAGTTATTGAACTTCCAATGTGATGTTCTTTTTGATGGCCTTGTGTTTGTAGTGTCTGTAGTGATATGTGTTAGTACTGCTTTGTGATCTGTGTATTGTAATGTCTCTTGTAGATGTTTTGTGTGTATTATTTGGTGTGTTGAAGGTGAGTATACTCTATCTAATCTGGCTGATCTATTGTAAGCCCTATTTTTGTGTGTTGTTGCAATGTTATTAGGGTGTCTGTATCGGAAAGCGTCTATTAGATTGTGTGTGTCTAGGGTATTCTTTAGTATATCCAGTTGATGTATTCCACTTCTGTCATTTCTCCTTAATTGTGTCTTGATTCCTGCTTTGCCTGCCCCTACTATATCCAAATCTGAGAGTACAAAATTGAAATCCCCTGCAAGGATAATATTTTGCCCTCTGTATGTTTGTATAAGTAAGGTGTCTAATTCTTGGTAAAAGTTTGGTTGGTGATTGTAATTTGGTGGTGCATGTATGTTCACTATGGTGTATGCTTGTATAGTGTTTTCTACCTGTATTATGGAGATTCGTCCATGGTTATCCGTGTGTGTTTTAATTATGTCCCACCTGTCTGATGTCTGCAGAATAGCTGTTCCTGACCCAATTTTGTGTGTGCCTAAACTAAAGCATGAATGTCTGAGGCATAGCTGTGTGGTGATATGTTGTGCGAATGTTTTTGAACATATATTTGTTTCTTGTAGTAGTAGAAAATCTGGTTTGTGTGTGTTTATTAGTGTGATAATATGTTGTAATTGTGTACGTATACCACAAATGTTTAAAGTAATAATAACTAAATCACTAGTCATTATAATTTAAGTAAAATCAAATGAATGAGATATAATAAGTGTATAGAATCACACGCAAAATTATTATCCTTGTTGAGTACATTTAGGCGAGCAGGTCTGTAGCGTCAAAGGTTTGTGTGGGAGGATCATCTTGTTCCTCGTTCTTATCACTTGTGTCTGTGTCTACGAAGAGAGTGTCTGGTATGCTGTATGTGTCGTCTTCATCTTGTACTTGTGTCTCCTCTTGTTGTTCTTGTTCAGTTTCCTTTGTCTTGCCTATAGTGTTTTTGACTTTTTCTTTCTTTGGCAGTGATAAATCGTCTGTTTCTGTGTCGTCGCTGTGTTTTGACTGCGGTCTTCTGTTAGCCCATGTTCTCTTCTTTGGTTTGCTGACGACTTGAAAACCGTCAGAGTCTTCATTCCTTGGATTTATGTCTTGTGTATTAATTTCTTGTGTGTTATTTTCTTGTGTGTTGATTTGACTGTTGAAGGTTTGTGTCAGTTCGATCTCTCCCTGTGGAGAGGTTTCTCTTTCGAGCGGTGGGAAATCTTCTTGGCTTTGAACCCTTATTGTTGCTGCTATTGGTGTCGTCGAATGTCGTCGACTAGGGCATTTATTTGCCCAGTGGTTGTTTTGGCCACAAGCTGGACAATCGGTCTTTCTCCCCGGCATCGTGATCAACACTCTGTGGTATTTTTTTTGTAATGACAGGAGAGTGAAGCAGGCAATAAATCGTGAATTAGTATGTTTGTGTCTTCGTTATTCATACATTTATCTGTCTATTGACCTCTAATCTGTGCATGACACTGTAGTCTATATAAGACATTCTAATCTCTCTATAGGCCTCTAGTCAGTGCATGACACTGTAGTCTATATAAGACATTCTAATCTCTCTATAGGCCTCTAGTCAGTGCATGACACTGTAGTCTGTATATGACATTCTAATCTCTCTATAGACCTCTAGTCTGTGTATCACACTGTAGTCTAGTGGTTCTCAACCGGTGGGGAATCCCGCCCCCCCCAGGGGGAATTTTAGCGTTTCCAGTGGGGGGGGGGGGGGGGGGGGAATTAAGATTATTTCTAGATTGCGTTAATACAAGAACCTATTATTTGTTATTGTTTTTCCCTTCATACTTTAGAGTTCTGTACGTATTACCCTTCTGAAATTCATTTTTAACGTAAGTAGATCCACAAATAACGTTTTATGTAGATGTCTAGACATGTTTTAGTATGTGCTATTAAATTTAGCTTCAATTATTATGGAAGAAATACGAAAGGGGGGAATGACGTTCTAAAAATATGGTGAGGGGGGAATGACGTCCTAAAAATATGGTGAAGGGGGGCACGGGCCAAAAATGGTTTAGAACCACTGCTGTAGTCTGTATATGACATTCTTATCTATCTATAGACTTCTAGTCCGTGCATGACACTGTAATCTGTATATGACATTCTCATCTCTCTATAGACCTCTAGTCAGTGCATGACACTGTAGTCTGTATATGACATTCTTATCTATCTATAGACTTCTAGTCCGTGCATGACACTTTAATCAGTATATGACATTCTCATCTCTCTATAGACCTCTAGTCATTGCATGACACTGTAATCTGTATATGACATTCTTATCTATCTATAGACTTCTAGTCCGTGCATGACACTTAATCTGTATATGACATTCTCATCTCTCTATAGACCTCTAGTCTGTGCACGACACTATAGTCTGTATATGACATTCTCATCTGTCTATATGAATAAAAGTTGATGGAACTGTGGTAAATCTGTGAAAATGTAAACAATATATATTGCCTTCATCAGCAAACACATTCACAAAACATAACATATAGCCAAGGAGATCTCCTGTGACAACATCAACACTATATCGTCACGTGTTAATGTAGTCACAGGAGATCTCCTTAGTTATATGTTATGTTTTGTGAATGCGTTTGCTGATGAAGGCTAATCGCCACAACGTCCTGTATGTGTCGTGTAGTTCTGTTATGTAAAGCTGCACTACTTTGTGTCATCTCTCTATAGACCTCAAATCTGTGCCTGCAACCATAGTCTGTTTATCGATTGATTGATTGATTGATTGATTGATTGATTGATTGATTGATTGATTTAAGAACCAACATCACAGCATTCGGGACATTCCCATAACCGCTCCGTCCCCATCTTCAGAAGCCAGCGAATAGTTCCAACCCCAATAATACCAGTAGCAATCTGATTATATGTGCGTCTCACCTTTCCTCTAAGCGTCGAGCATCGGCCAGATCCCCTCTCGTCACTCCACGCTGTCGCATTCTTGCCTCAACCAAGTAGGGCCGCAACCACGTCTGCCTTATCATGCATCAATACTCCACCAAGTTTTGCAGAGCCAGCCAATCTGTCTGCCTATTCATTCCCCAGCACACCAACATGCCCCGGAGAAAAGATCCAGATGATGCTTGCCACACGTGACTTCCGAAACGAAGCAAGCCACTCTGCACGAAGCTTGCCTGTCCTCACCCTACTCAGCATGCTTTCTGAGTCAGTTACAATCACGATATGTGTGTGTATCTTATTCTCCATCCAACGGAAAGCTGCACTGACTGCCTCCACCCCCATTCTTAAGCTAGATTTTGTGGTATCATATGCCAAGCTCTCCTGCACCAAACGTTGACCATTATCCTTTGCCAAGAAACCCCAGGCACTTCTACTACCTCTCACTACCGAACCATTTGTGTAGATAATCACATCACCCGGGCTAGCATTATCCTGAATTAGTTGCTGGATTTCCACTTCTGTGGCCCCTGCTGGCCATTCCCTACACTCCCGGTTCAATGTGATTATAACTCTGCACAAGTCTGACTGCTCCGCTGGCACTCTGACCCACTCCTCTCCTCGCCTAATATTCTCCAAGGGGCACACCTGTCTGATCGTATCCTCCGCCTGAGCCATCCGTGATTTCCCTCTTATCAGTCTCTGACCCTTAACTGCGTCCAGCGTCTCATGCAACGGGTGATCTATGTTAGCAGCTACTCTGGGGTATGCCTTCGCCTGCATCACCTTGAGCCTACCCGCAACAGTAGGCAGACCAAGGATGTAACGCATACACACCACTGGGGTGTCTTTGGTGCATCCCAGAATGACCCGCATAGCCTTGTTCTGTATGCGCTCCAATCTCGCCAGCTGACTCTTTGAGACAGTGAGAGTCCTAGTCCATAATCAATCACTGAGAGGATCAAGTGCTGTTATAGTCTGAAAAGCATTCTCAGCTCTATGTATATATATGCTCCATAGTCTGTATATGAAATTCTCCTCTGTCTATAGACTTCTAATCTGCGCATGCAACCATAGTCTGTATATGAAATTCTCCTCTGTCTATAGACTTCTAATCTGTGCATGCA
Organism: Cepaea nemoralis; assembly: GCA_014155875.1. Taxonomy (NCBI): domain Eukaryota; kingdom Metazoa; phylum Mollusca; class Gastropoda; order Stylommatophora; family Helicidae; genus Cepaea; species Cepaea nemoralis. The sequence continues at coordinate 386,540 of JACEFZ010027699.1, read as the reverse complement.
ACCATAGTCTGTATATGAAATTCTCCTCTGTCTATAGACCTCTAGTCCGCATGACACTGTAGTCTGTATATAACATTCTCATCTCTCTATAGACCTCTAGTTTGAGCATGAAACGGTAGTCTGTATGTGACATTTTTATCTCTCCATAGATATCTTTTCTGTGCACGACACACAAAAAGTCCATGATGTCTAGAGTATATGAATTGTTTATGATTTCCGTGTATATATTTTTCTATTCCTCAAAATAAACCGTTCTGTGTCTCTACAGTTTAAAGATCGGAAGGAAACATCCCACTAAGTGTAAGTCGTATTCTGTTTGCCCGTTTCCCGGAAGCGAACGATTGTTTCAAACATCTCTCCTTGCATTGTTTACACAGCAAGAAATAGATTGTCACTCCTAAAACGATCAGAAATATTTTTTACCCTTCTTGATAAAACATTTCCTACAAGCGGAGCGGCCATTTACGCTAATGCATTTCGAGGCCTGTATTTGATTTATGCTCATTCCATTTGACACTGCCACCAGAGGACGCTACAGTCTCTGTGTTCGGGCCAATTCACATTTCCACGTCTTAGAAATCTCCGGCAGAGGTCATGTCGTCCGCTGCCATATTCCTGATGGGCTTGATTTTATTTTTCGGAAAACTGCTTTTCATACTGGGTTGATGTTCTCCTTCTCTCTTCTTTTATATTTGATTTACGAATATTTCTCACAACCGTCACCCATTTATGTTTTTGTCCTTGCCCATCTTAATGCCTGTTCTCTGGCTTCCGGTTCAGCCTTGAGGCCTGACGTGCAGATAGCTTTAGTGATTAGCCTGCTGAAACAAAAGCGTTAAATTTATTGTCTGGTCCAGCCTGATGAACCAACAGGTCAAGCTTGATTGTCTCGCGGCGTGGACTAACCTTTCTTACAGTCTGTATAATTTACAGGATTGAAAGCAAGCGACAAAATATGGAGATCGTACCTGATGACGCAAGCCTAGTTAATGAGGCAATTATGTAAACAAAGGGGCTTAATGGACCACGTTTTAAAATGTGTGCCCTGTACCAATAGGAGGGGTCCTCGTTAGACATGAGATTGTCGCTTTCATAGCAATATTATTTCGGTAGAGACTCCAGTGATGGGTACCTAAAATGTTTTTGTGTACTGTGTGGTTTAGGAGAAGATGGTATGGAAGTCATTAGCAAGTCATAACGTTACAGGAAATCATAAACTCTAAGGAGTTTGAACAATATCACAGCGGTGTCAAGATTCGGAGACAGGAAGATGTTATCTGTGCTTTCCTGGGGTAGAAGAAGGTGTAAAACTCGAAGACAGGAGGATGTTATCTGTGCTTTCCTGGGGTAGAAGATGGTGTCAGGATTCGGATACAGAAGGATGTTATCCGCACTTTCCTGGGATAGAAGATGGTGTCAAGATTCGGAGACAGGAGGATGTTATCGGTACTTTCCTGGGGTAGAAGATGGTGTAAAATTCGAAGACAGGAGGATGTTATATGTGCTTTCCTGGGGTAGACGAAGGTGTAAATCTCGAAGACAGGAGAATGTTATCCGTACTTTCCTGGAGTAGAAGATGGTGTAAAACTCGAAGACAGATGGATGTTATCCGTACTTTCCCTGGGGTAGAAGATGGTGTAAGATTCGAAGACAGGAGGACGTTATCTGCGCTTTCCTTGGGTAGAATATGGTGATAAACTCGTAGACAGGAGGACGTTATATTTGCTTTCCTGGGGCATAATAAAGGTTAATTACATATTCTTTACAAGAAGTCGCAGTCAACCCCAGCATTGTTTACTGTGATTTATTAGCAAGTTTACGTTCAGTAGTTTGTCTTTGCTTTCTGAACGACTGGCACTAACACTTTTGTTTGGGAACTAACACAAGGCGGTCTGCTGCCAAATCTCACGCAGCTGTGTTTCGCACGCGGTATGCAGGATTACGTATTGCGTCAGCAACCCCTACGTCACAGGGTCGCTCAGGGGTAGAAGTAGTGTCAAAACTGGAAGACAGTACAAATGTTGTCTGCACTTTCCTGGGATAGAAGATTGTGTTCAAGCTCTAAGACAGGAGGGAGTTATCTGCACTTTCCTGTCTCAAAACTCGAAGACATAAAAGATATTATTTGCGATTCCGTGTGGTAGAAGGTCGAGTTAAAACTCGAAGACGTGAGGAAGTTATCTGCACTTTTCTGTCTCAAAACTTGAAGACAGAAATGATATTATTTGCACTTTCCTGGGGTAGAAGGTAGTGTCAAAACTCGAAGATATAAAATATATTATCTGCACTCTCCTGGGGTAGAAGGTAGTGCCGAAGTTTGAAAACAGAAACTATGCTATCTGCACTTTCCTGGTGTAGAAGATTGTGTCAAAACTCGAAGAAAGAAAGATATCCCGACTTCCCTGGATTATAAATCAAGCAATAGACCAGCGATGTTGCAAAGACAGTTAAGAGAACTGAGTATCCGCCGCAATGCGTGCACAGCTCTGGGGTGCTATTGAATAGCTTAGGGAGAGCACTGAAAAGAATGGTAACTATATATCTCAGAAACTTGAAGTATACGACTACAAGAGGTAAAGAATACCGTCAAGTGGATTTGGACACAAGGGGGAAACTACCACATCAGTCTTCTTAATTAAAGATAAGCTCAGAAATGTGTTTCAAAAGTAATGTTCCTTGGATGTGTCAGATCTCAAGCCTGGAAGAAGTGCATGTTTGCTCAGACCGCCATCAGGCGACATCCTTGCCTACATATGGAATGTAAGAACAAACATATGGAATCTGGAAATATATATATTTTGTAACACATGAGAAAAACTAAATATTAATGGACATAACTGAGTGAGGCCAGAATAAAGTAGGTAGAAGAATATCAGAGTGATGATTGTCGTAAGTCTTTCTTACTTACTTTAGTGTCGTCCTTGGAGTGATGGGAATCCACACCACATTTTTATTACCCCAATATTGTTGTCTTAGAGAAACCACCAGACTCCGTCCACAAAACTCCGTCGGTCTGCAAACCCCTTTTTCTTACTCTCACTCACCCTTAGATCATGCCCCCTCTCACTCCTCCCCAACATAACATACTCCACAACTCTAGCTTTAACAAATAAATACAAAATAATTTATTAAGCAAAGAGTATAAGTGTGAGAAGTGTGTGTTAGTAATGTGTAGAATGTGTGTCGAATATTCTAGTGGGTGCAGACTTAGACCAGGTAGCTGAAGAGCCCAGCCCGATCATCCCAGAAAGGATCACACCACATCTTCATTCAGTCCACGAAGACCTCACCCAGGTATGTGTCCATCCTGCTAGATGTAGATTTCCACCGGTGGCTGTTTGATCACTCAAAAGAACTAGTCACAGTCCGACCCTAAATCCTGTCTGGATCACACAGTTAATATATGTCTAATTTGTTCCTATACTTATAACACCCTTGTCTAGTGAGGACACGAACATACTGTTCTTTGAAATAAATGTACTTCCTGTCTCAAGTGTCTACTGTTCACAAGACCATTGTTATACTAACTTCCTAATAAGTTTATACTGATTTATTCCCATGTGATGGGGAATAACTGTATCTCTTTGTTTGTTCACCTGTCGTGTAAAACATACTGCCACTGGGCTGTTCCCAGGTGGTGTAAAAGAAATTCACTTTTTACTATTCTGTTCCCAAGTGATGTTTGAAACATTAATTTGACGATTGGTCTTCCTCCAAACTGGTGCGGAGAAAACAATTTCTGGTCTTCTGTTAATGTGTGACGTTTGATAATCCCTCTTATGCTTGTTCCCGTAAACCCTTTCTATCATGGGCTAAGTGCAAAAGATGTTGACCAACTGCCTGCACCAAGGTCTCCATTCTCAGTGACTTGAGTGACCTAAAGGAACCTGTCAACGAGAGAACAACACATTGGGTGATAGCAACTGTCCCCAACCTCCATTGGATGGGGGGGGGGGGGTGTCCGCCTCACTCAGATACATGACAGTGAACATTCTCTGTCATGGGCATAGGAGTTCTTCACTCCGGTCTGCAGTGGGTTAAGATCAGGACAGAGCAAAATGTAAAGTGTAGACCCCTAGCAGACATCACTAGAAGATCCCATCATTGTACATTCTCCCCATCCCCAATTTCCCCAATATCACCCCACTACACAATTCTCACTAGCAGAGCTAATTCTATCATTACTCTAGCAAGTTTTACCGAGGCTACTGCTTATATTAACTAGGCTTAAATATACTCTCTACAATACCTTAAGCACAACACAACAGTGTCTTCGAAATCATATCCACATTTTGCCATAACAGGCACGTGTACAATTAAATCTAATTAATTTCCGCACACGGTAGATATTTTTTTTAAATCCACTGCAGTGACAAACACGTCCGTGCAAGTCAATCCTCAGAGTTACACTACTTGTAAACAAAGCATGTTTTTACCCAACAGCCTTGAGTGGCCACGTGACGTTCTTTTGATGTTAACAAAGGTGGTTCAAGGGCAGATTATCCATTTCTGAATAAATTCTTTCCCTTGGGTTTCATCAATGTCACAATAGTAGATTATCTCCCCCTTTTGGACAATCCATGCACAAGTCGCTTCCCCCTTTTTCTCAACATATGCCTACAATTTCCCGTCTTGTGGGGATTGTCAAAGAAGATTTCCTTGTTTGATGTTGGCGACTTAGCGGTGTCCTTGATCTAACTGGTAAACAACTGCAGATGTACATTCCGACTTTGTTTTTCTGTCCCGGTTAAAAAACAAATGTAGCTTTGCACACAGGCCATGAATTTGACCGTCTGTATTGTCATTATCTGGTGGATACACAGTGAAATCATGACATAGGCCCCCTCTTAAGAGAGTAGTCCATCTCACTCTTCTCCACTGTGAATTCAATCCAGATGATTCATTCCTCTTCTTCAGGAGCTGGGTGTCTTGATAAGAAGTCCGCTCCAACATTTTCCTTCCCAGGAATATACTCAACTGTGAAATTGTAGGGTTGAAGTAACAACGACCACCGCATCAAACGGGCGTTGAGCTTCTGAGAAGTAGCCAGGAACATCAGGGGCTGATGATCTGACTGGACCCGAAACTTAACTCCATACAAATAGGGCTGGAATTTTTGCACGGCCCATACGAGAGACAAACATTCTCTCTCGACGGTCGAATAATTCCTCTCAGCCTGGAGTAGTTTCTTGCTTGCGTATGCCACAGGTTTCAAAACCGAAGCATCGTCTTTCCCTTCCTGTAACAACGCTGCCCCAATCCCAATCCCACTTGCATCCGTTCTCAACACAAATGGTTTGGAAAGGTCCGGGAGCTGTAATACAGGTTTACTGACCAAGGCCTCCTTTAACTGACTATAGGCAGTCTCACATTCTGGTGTCCAAATGATTTGGTCCGGGAATCCCTTTTTCAAGGTTTCCGTCAATGGAGCTCCCAGTTCAGTGAAATGTGGGATAAATTTCTGGTAGAATCCACACAACGAGAGAAAAGATCGCACGTCCTTCTTCGTTTTTGGCCTTGGGGCATTTCTGATTTTCTCTAGGTTCTTCTCTTCTGGGACAATGTGTCCTGGAGTGATGGTGTGACCTAGAAATTCCAGAGTCTGGTAACCAATCATGCACTTGGTTGGACGAGCGGTAAGCCCTGCTTCCTTGAGTCTATTAAACACTCTCTCCAAGGATTGCAAATGGTCATCCAAGCTGCCACTGGAAATCAGAATATCATCCATGAAGGAGATGATGGCCGGATCCTGTAAAGGATCTAGTAAAGTCCTCATCATACGTGTAAACACACTAGGTGCGTTGCTGAGACCAAAGGGCATGACCTTGAATTCGTAGTGTCCACTGGGTGTACTGAAGGCCAGCAGTGGTCGAATCTCCGGTTTGACTGGTATTTGATAGTACCCCCGACTCAGATCCACCTTTGAAAAGTACCGAGCCTTATGGAGCCTAGCGAATAACTGCGTTGGATTCGGCAAAGGTTCCACCTGAAATTGTGTATGACTGTTCAGAAGTCGGTAGTCTATACACAACCGGTGTTCTCCACTTGGTTTCCGTAACAAAAGCATTGTATGGGGATGTGGATGGTGCAATCACGTCATCCTCCCGCAGTTTTTGTATTTCCTCCTCCAGGGCCTTTTCTTTAGAGAAGGGCACTGGGTAAACCTTCTGGCGAACAGGCTCCTGTGTAGTCAACGTCATCTCGAACTCCACCAACCTCGTTCGTCCTGGTTTATCAGTCAGTATCTCCTTATGAGACCTGAGAACCTGGGTTATCTTCTCCCTCTCCTGGGAGGTCAGATCAGGGTTCACCTGCACATCCTTGTAGGTTTCCTGGTGTACCAGGGGATATTCCCTGCCCTCGCTGGTTCCAACTTCTGTCTCCACTGCAACTGCCATTGCCATGAGGTGAGCTGCTTTTTCTCCGGGTCTCTCTTCGTATTTCCGCAAGAGATTGATATGGAAAATCTTCGACTTTCCCCGGATCCGGATCTGATAGTTGGTTCTGGATATTACCCTTTCCACGGGAAATGGTCCTTGCCAACCTATCTCCAGTTTGTTGTTTCCCGTTGGGAGTAGCAACAAAACTTTGTCTCCCACCTCTAGAGATCTGTCTTTAGACCTACGGTTGTAGTAAGCCGCATGTCTTTTCCTGGCCTTTTTCAAGTTTTGATTTGCCAGAGTCCATCCTTTGTGGAGTTTTTCTTTCAGTTCCTCCACGTATTGATAGGATGAGATTACTTCTTCTGACGTCCCCTCTTCAGTCCAACTCCTCAACATGGCTTCCAACGGTCCTTTGATTGGACGACCAAACAGCAACGTAGCGGGTGGTAGTCCTGTTGAGCCATGAGGAACTTCCCGATAGGCAAAGAGTGCTGCAGGGATATATTCATCCCACCTATCAGGTTTTTCCTGCGCTAGTTTCCTGAGCATTGTCATCAACGTGCCGTTGAAACGCTCTACTTGTCCATTGGCTTGAGGATGGTAAGGGCTGGTATGTATGTGGTTAGAGTGAAACACTCTAAATACCTCCTCCATGAGTTTTCCACAAAACTGGGACCCATTGTCCGTCAGAATTTGATCTGGGAAGCCTAATCTTGTAAAGGCCTCCATCAGTGCATCCGCCACTCGTTTCGAGTCAATCGTGGTCAACGGTATGGCTTCACCCCACATTGTACAGCAATTCACCATTGTGAGTATATACATGTTCCTCTTCCTAGTCCTAGGAAGTGGACCCACGATATCGATGGCTACCCTCTCGAAAGGAGAGTTCATGATGGGCATCTCACCAAGGACCACCGGTGCTGTCCAGTGTTTCGGTGCCACCCTCTGGCACTCAGGGCATGACTTCACATACCGACGCACATCCTCTGTCATTCCCGGCCAATAGTAGTGGCAGGAAATCCGCTGCATGGTGGCGGCAATACCCATATGTCCACTAAAGGAGATGGTATGCCCTATATGAAGAATCTGGGACCGGTGAGCTTTTGGGACGACCAACTGACCGTATAGGTTGTCTCCCCTTCCTGCTCTCCTGTAGAGTATCCTATTCTTCATGTAGTACTGCCCCCGTCCTGGTGGATCAGCACTTTTCTGCAGCTTTTTGTAGCAAGGACGTAAAGTATCATCCTCACTCTGGGCAGTTCGTAGCTCCCCCGGCATTGGGTTAGTCACAATTGCGTCTGCCTCTTCCGTTCTCGTCTGAGAGCGAGTCTGTATTGCTCCCATATGGATTGGCTCCCTGGGCATTCCCAGAAAGACATACCGGCAACCTAGGATTACTGGGAAAATGGGATCGGTCAATACAGCAGCCTTGATTGTGCCGGTGACATATCTTGACCGAATCTCCACGTTAGCAATGGGCAACTTCATGGCCACAGCACTCTTCTGTGCAGGCTGTATTTCCATGGTCTCACCTGTGAATTGTTCTGGGTGTACCAGATCCGCAGAAATCACGGCCTCCCCGTCCAGTCCTGTGTCGTACAAACACTCCACTTGACGACCGTTAACCTCTACCAATTCCACTACAGGTGGTTTTTCCTGGTCTGGAGTTTCTTCGTCGGCCTCGACCTGTTCAGTGGGCTCCACCTTAGGTCTCCCGGGGCACACGATGAATTTAGATTCTCCTGACTTTCTCTTGCAGTCAATAGCATTGTGCGTGTTTGACTTGCATTGGTTGCACCATTTCTCTGTCCTAGATTTTCTTGTGCCGGACTTGAGTGAGCTCTCCTGATGGTGAGCTATCTTGCTGACCTTGGCATTCTCCGTGACAACCTCCTTGGAAGTCACTTGACATGCTGCGAAGTGAGGGCTCTTAGCCTTCGATTTGCAGTCCCTCGTATTGTGAGAGGGTGACTTACAAATTGAACACCACTTCTCCGACCACTGTCGTTTTGGTGTAGAGCTCGAAGAGCTCTTGCTTCCCTCCTTCGTCTTCTCTGAACTATCCTCTGATTTTTGCACATAAGGTTCCCCCTTTTTTGTTCCAGAGCTTTTGGCTTTCTTCTTGTCATGTTTCTCCTGACTTTTGGTATTGGTGGGAAGGTTTTCCCCGGCCTCCCCATGTACCTCTACAAACCGTTCTGCTAATTTTGTCACGAGGTCAATACGTTCCGCTCCTTGTTCTCCCAGGAATGTCCTGAGAGGTTTTGACATTTGCTTCTTCAGCTGGTCGACCACCATGAGTTCTTCCAGACTCTCATAGTCATGTGCGAACCCAGCCAAATCCATCCACTTATGGAGATAAGATTTAAGACGCAAACTGTAGGCGGCAAACAACTCCCCCGGTTCTCGTTTCGCTGCTCGAAATTTTTTCCGGTAGGTATGTGACGTAACCTCGAATCGTTTCAGCAGAGCCGTCTTTAACTCATCATAATTGTTCTCATGTCCTGGTGGCAGGCGAGTATAAACTTCGTATCCCGTCCCGCGTAATCCCTGGGATAGCTTAAGATTCCATTTGTTACGCTCCAGACCCATAGCAACTGACATAGCCTCGAAGCGTTGAAGGTATTGGTCAATCTTCTCTTTGTCCTCCTCGTAGACCGCCAAAGGAAACTTCATAGCATGGTACCCCTGTCCACCTACTGGTGTTGAGCCTGGGACTGAGGAACCTCCAACTGCTCCCTCAGTTTCCCCATTAGATTGACTCTTGAGCTCGAGTTCCCGCATCCTGTACTCGTGCTCCCTTTTCTGAGCTTCTTGTTCAGCTTCCAGTTTCCTAGCTGCTTGCTCAGCTTCCAGTTTCCTAGCTGCTTGCTCAGCTTCCAGTTTCCTAGCTGCTTGCTCAGCTTCCAGTTTCCTAGCTGCTTGCTCAGCTTCCAGTTTCCTAGCTGCTTGCTCAGCTTCTAATTTCTTAGCTGCCTGCTCAGCTTCAAGTTCCATCCTTCTAGTGGCTTGCTCAGCTTCTATCCTCTTAGTTTCTAACTCCATCTTCCTCAATTCCAATTCGGCCTTCCGATCGTCTCTTTCTGCTTGACGATACTCTCTCTCCACTTCCTGTATGTAATCCGTTAAAGCTGAACCAGACAAACCCATTCCTTCCCCCTTTGCCCTTAGTTCTGCCCCAGTTAATTTAGGAGTGGCCATTTTTCAGACAGGTAAGTCAGCAGATAGGGTGCAGATTATCTCCAAGAGGAATATATATATAATGAACAATCACTGTTAATCTAATAATTAAGACCACACACAATACAATCACTCAGTGACAAGAGAAGAATCAGGACCACAGACCTATGCAGACGTGTGAGGTGTGAACAGGTAAGATATGTATCCTAACCCCTATCCACATTCACTCTAGCTGGATTCTCTCTCCAACAATATCACCGTCCTCTTAGTAAAGATCCCGTGTCAAAAGACCCCGTTGTCAGGAGATCCCACTGTCAAAGGATCCCGCTTACAAGAGATCCCGCTTACAAGAGATCCCGCTGTCCAAAGATCACGTTTACGAGCCCCCAATAAATGTCGTAAGTCTTTCTTACTTACTTTAGTGTCGTCCTTGGAGTGATGGGAATCCACACCACATTTTTATTACCCCAATATTGTTGTCTTAGAGAAACCACCAGACTCCGTCCACAAAACTCCGTCGGTCTGCAAACCCCTTTTTCTTACTCTCACTCACCCTTAGATCATGCCCCCTCTCACTCCTCCCCAACATAACATACTCCACAACTCTAGCTTTAACAAATAAATACAAAATAATTTATTAAGCAAAGAGTATAAGTGTGAGAAGTGTGTGTTAGTAATGTGTAGAATGTGTGTCGAATATTCTAGTGGGTGCAGACTTAGACCAGGTAGCTGAAGAGCCCAGCCCGATCATCCCAGAAAGGATCACACCACATCTTCATTCAGTCCACGAAGACCTCACCCAGGTATGTGTCCATCCTGCTAGATGTAGATTTCCACCGGTGGCTGTTTGATCACTCAAAAGAACTAGTCACAGTCCGACCCTAAATCCTGTCTGGATCACACAGTTAATATATGTCTAATTTGTTCCTATACTTATAACACCCTTGTCTAGTGAGGACACGAACATACTGTTCTTTGAAATAAATGTACTTCCTGTCTCAAGTGTCTACTGTTCACAAGACCATTGTTATACTAACTTCCTAATAAGTTTATACTGATTTATTCCCATGTGATGGGGAATAACTGTATCTCTTTGTTTGTTCACCTGTCGTGTAAAACATACTGCCACTGGGCTGTTCCCAGGTGGTGTAAAAGAAATTCACTTTTTACTATTCTGTTCCCAAGTGATGTTTGAAACATTAATTTGACGATTGGTCTTCCTCCAAACTGGTGCGGAGAAAACAATTTCTGGTCTTCTGTTAATGTGTGACGTTTGATAATCCCTCTTATGCTTGTTCCCGTAAACCCTTTCTATCATGGGCTAAGTGCAAAAGATGTTGACCAACTGCCTGCACCAAGGTCTCCATTCTCAGTGACTTGAGTGACCTAAAGGAACCTGTCAACGAGAGAACAACACATTGGGTGATAGCAACTGTCCCCAACCTCCATTGGATGGGGGGGGGGGGGGGGTGTCCGCCTCACTCAGATACATGACAGTGAACATTCTCTGTCATGGGCATAGGAGTTCTTCACTCCGGTCTGCAGTGGGTTAAGATCAGGACAGAGCAAAATGTAAAGTGTAGACCCCTAGCAGACATCACTAGAAGATCCCATCATTGTACATTCTCCCCATCCCCAATTTCCCCAATATCACCCCACTACACAATTCTCACTAGCAGAGCTAATTCTATTCATTACTCTAGCAAGTTTTACCGAGGCTACTGCTTATATTAACTAGGCTTAAATATACTCTCTACAATACCTTAAGCACAACACAACAGTGTCTTCGAAATCATATCCACATTTTGCCATAACAGGCACGTGTACAATTAAATCTAATTAATTTCCGCACACGGTAGATATTTTTTTTAAATCCACTGCAGTGACAAACACGTCCGTGCAAGTCAATCCTCAGAGTTACACTACTTGTAAACAAAGCATGTTTTTACCCAACAGCCTTGAGTGGCCACGTGACGTTCTTTTGATGTTAACAAAGGTGGTTCAAGGGCAGATTATCCATTTCTGAATAAATTCTTTCCCTTGGGTTTCATCAATGTCACAATAGTAGATTATCTCCCCCTTTTGGACAATCCATGCACAAGTCGCTTCCCCCTTTTTCTCAACATATGCCTACAATTTCCCGTCTTGTGGGGATTGTCAAAGAAGATTTCCTTGTTTGATGTTGGCGACTTAGCGGTGTCCTTGATCTAACTGGTAAACAACTGCAGATGTACATTCCGACTTTGTTTTTCTGTCCCGGTTAAAAAACAAATGTAGCTTTGCACACAGGCCATGAATTTGACCGTCTGTATTGTCATTATCTGGTGGATACACAGTGAAATCATGACAATGATAATATATTGTTAACTGGGGAAGTGAAGACAGAACGAGTGGCTTGTCCTTGGTGTTAAGGAAGTGAACCAATAACGTTATTCTAAGCATAAAAGGGTCGGCGTGGCAGAAAGATTTAATACTCTCGTGTTTAAATTTCTATTATGACGATGATGTGATGGGTTGATTTCACATTTGGATATAAATGTTGACTTATCGTTATAAAAAAAATGGCAAAATACTGAATGCAAAATTGCCTAATAAATCACGAAAAACAAGTAAAGGCTAGGGTTGATTGCAACGTCCCGTAAAAGGACATGCAGTGATTTTAAAGAGTAAAGTTGCATGACACAATTGTGGTAGCAATGTTGGCGAGAAAGCTTCAGATGCAGTGCTAATATAAATAGCGAACGACAACAGAGAGTGACGAACCACGACGCCCAACCACGACGCCCGAGACATTCAATGGGAAGCCAATACCACACCAGACATCCGAAGAAACCCGACGACGGCATAGAGGACGACCCGTTAACGCCAGCATGGCACGCAGAGATAACGAGGAAATACGACCTCAAGTGCGAGGAATACAGAAAGCGCATGGAAGAAAAAGAAAAGAAGTACAAGAAACTCATCGGGAAACCAATGCCCCGCCATACCGCCACATTACCAGATTTAAAAGGCCTCGATGACGAACACCCATGGCAATACTATATAGAGGACGGAGAAATCATCCCATGGCTGACCACGGAGGAAGCAATCAAAAGACAGCAAGAACTCAAACGCGGGAAGCGGACTGAAAGAAAGCGCAAGGAGGCATATCACATCGAAAAGCTTCTACAGGCAACACACAAATGAGAATGTAAAAATACCACATAAAAAGTCCTTTTAAGGACTGTAACCAGTCAAGCCAGACGAGCTAGGAGCCTGCACCAACAAAAACAACCACAAGAGGAAACATGCACAAAGGACAGCCGCCGACCGACCCCTCTGATGACGTCACAGACACAAACGCTACATAACCAGTCCGAGATAGGACTTACTAGTAAGAGCGCACAAGACAAGAATTAGGTTGAATGAACCCACAAAAACCACGGACCTCAACAATAACCACAGCTGAGGAAGCAGGTTGAACGAGGCCGAATTTTGAATTTTTGTTTTGAAAATTAGAATTGGAATAGGATGGTGACGAAGAAATCGAAGAGAGACATTTTAGACAAACTGCCACACATACATCAATAAGGATATTTCCCCTATGTGAATAAATGCAAGTGCTGAAGAGTGCCCTTTGGTGGCATGGTAGGTTTACATTGGAGTTAAATATTCTACATTCAGTGCTAAGTTTAACTTTCTTTGACAATGTGTCCTAGTGCTATGAAATCGCCTCTTGTCTTTTGTCCTCTTATTTTAATACCTCTATCTGTTCTGCAATCTTTGTCCACATTATTACACAAATAGGTGTAGTCTTTCCTGATGATATTACATATTTATGATATTTTCCCCAGTTGTTGCTTCCAGTTCACTCGGTGCGAATCCGCCCCCCCCCCCCTTTTCCCCCACCCGGTCCTGGACTAGTCATCTGACCTTATATCTGCCAGCGACATACGTAGAACGTGATGTCCAGAGCCTATTCTCGTCTAGAACTTCATTCGTTAACTTGACCATGTCTTTATTATTATCTTTACCGAACTCATGACTATCACCCAGTGGTGAGAAACATTGGCCCTATGACAGTTTTTCGAAACTTCTCACTAGCATCTCCATCATTTCTTGACTGCTATAGTTTTTAAAGCATCTCTAAAGAAAGTGACCTGTCACTGCTTTCCTTCTGGCAGTTATGAGAAATGTAATGGGTTGAACTGCAGTAACACTGTAAAAATACAGTGAGTAAATCCACAGCGGAAAGTGAAATTGGTCTGGTTTACAAGAACATAACCATAGATTACAGTGTGAACGTTACGGATATAAAACCTACGTCAGCACGCACACACACACACACACACACACACACACACACACACACACACACACACACACACACACACTAAAATAATTTAACACACACAAAAAACGGGCACTGATATGACCACACTAAACATTAACAAAAAGTAACTTAACAGAGGTCCTTGAGTCTTCGGAACCAAAACTGGATTTTTTGTCTAGGATTCAGTTCCAGATTTCTGCCCAACGATTTAGTGACATTTTTACATTCCAGTTCAGTGCATTTTTTTTTTTTAAATTTAATATTATTATTATTATTATTTTGTAATTTGTTCAATATAGTTGTTTATTTGATCAGTGTCATTTTTGTGAGTTGACAAAGGCTTTCTAGTCGAAACGTTAATTCTGTCACTTGTGTGATTGTATTCTTGTATAGCTGACGAATTCCGCGTTGTATCTGTTTATATACTCACTGAATTCTTATCAGTGACAATATTGGTCGGTGACCGCATCCACTGTCTCCGTAAAGAGATACTCTACGTACCATAACCAAGCTGTCGACTGGCCTCAAGCTCAGTTCCACAAGTGTCGGTACGGTTTCATATTACCCATTTCTAAACTACTGACTCATAATACTAACAGTACTTATATAACAGTACTTTTGAAACATTACTAATATTACAGAACTTATGTAACAGTACTTATGCAACCGTACTTATATAGATGTACTCAGAAACCACATTTCCACAGCCATCAGATGTTTTTCAGCTTGTTACAACAAGCTGAAAAACATCTGATGGCTGTGGAAATGTGGTTTCTGAGGAGAATGCAAAGAATACCATGGACAGACATAAAAACCAATGACCAAGTCCTACAAGAAACAAATGAAAATCGTACACCGTTTGAGAAATTAGACGCAGACAGTTACACTTTTCTAGACATGTTATGAGCATAAATAAATTGGAGAACTTGGTGGCAACTGGCAAGATCGAGGGGAAGAGAACAAGAGGAAGACAGAGAAGTAAATACCTGGGTGGAATGGCCACGTGGCATGGCCGAGACAGGAACACTGAGCTGATCCACGACTCTGCGAGTGAAATAGCGAATCAAGACCGCCCGCGCTTACCGGCATGGCACATGAAGAATGGATGTAACGTTACTTATGTAAAATTACTTATATAACAGTACTTATCTAAAAGTGTTTATGTAACAGTACTAATGTAGCAGTACTTATATAGCAGTACTTATGGAACATTGCTTATATAGCAGTGCTTATGTAACAGCACTTATGTAACAGTTCTTATGTAACAGTATTGATGCAACATTAGTTACCTAACAGTACTTATGTAACTGTAATTATGTAGCGCTATTAATGTAACAGTGCTTATATAACAGTACTTATGTAACAGTGCTTATGTAGATGTACTTATATAACAGTACTTCTGTAACATTACTTAATTAACAGTACTTGTGTAACGGTACTTATCGTACTGAGATGATGTTTAAAAGTCAATGTTTTCGTATTTAGCGCTTAAAATACATTTCGCTTCATCCTTAAATGTACTATATCTAAATACGTGTTCTTTTTCTAATATATTTCTTGTTATTGAGCATTAAACACAACGGGGATTTTATGAATTTTTAGACTACTCTACCTTTTGTAAACAAATAATTATATGTCTGACGCAAATTCAAACAATGTCGATGGGGTAGAGAAGTTAATCATGTTTGTCAAAAGACACAGTGAAGATCAAAATATTTTTGTTTTCTTAAACATAAAAAAATTATGTCCACAGACAAAACTACATGGCAACAAACAATTGCAATTAACAATGTAGAAATTGAACATGTGTCCAACTCTGAATACCTTGTCTCTGTAATTAACAACAGCGGGATCTTTTCAAATAGAATCTAAAAGAGACCAGCCTGGTAATGAACATAAGAATATATAGCCAAGAGTATACAAACAGATAAATGTAAACATGTGGAGAACATGCATCTTTACTGTGGCAACAAACAGATGCGATTCGCTGATCATTTCGCAATCACTAAAGAACATAGAGGCTATTTAACTAAATGTTCAACATTCTTAGAATTTGTGCAATCATTAAAGAACATCGAGGTTGTTTAACTTAAATGTTCAACATTCTTAGAATGTGTGCAATCTGCTTCTTCTTCTTCTTCTTCTTCTTCTTCTTCTTCTTCTTCTTCTTCTTCTTCTTCTTCTTCTTCTTCTTCTTCTTCTTCTTCTTCTTCTTCTTCTTCTTCTTCTTCTTCTCCTTCTTCTACTTCTTCTGCTTCTGCTGCTGCTGCTGCTGCTGCTGCTGCTTCTTCTTCTTCTTCTTCTTCTTCCGTGTTCATCCGGAGTGTTTTTTTTTCCAGACGTAATTGTGGTGTGTCCGGTTATGCGCCCTTAGGCCAACACATCCGACTTTGGCGGGTGTTTGTTGATCCCGTTTGCCTTCCCGGGTGTTTCTCGCTGTTGTGGTGTCGTCCACATCCCAGCTGGTGAAGTTAGAACGGTCGAAGACTTCACGGTCAGCCCTCATGGGAAGGCAGGAGCAGTCCATGGGCATTATCCGCCATCCAAGGAGGCTTCCATAATTGCAGAGCCCACCGATAAACGTAGGCTTAGTGTGGCTTAGAAAGAACAGTAATAGAAGGCGTGATTTGGCATAGAAATAAAAATAACAGATGGCATAATCAGGCTTAGAAAGAACAGTAATAGAGGGCATAATTTGGCTTAGAAATAACAGTATTAGTCTGCATAATTACGCTTAGAAAGAACAGTAATAGAAGGCATAATTTGGCTTAGAAAGAACAGTAATAGTCTACATAATTTGGCTTAGAAATTTGGCTTAGAAAGAACAGTAATAGTCTGCATAATTTGGCTTAGGAAGAACAGTAATTGAAAGTATAGGTCCTCAACAAACTCACCCCAAGACTCACAAGCACATTACTTGCTTCTTAATGATTATACTGTCCTCGTAACTGTCTCTGCCAAAAACATCTTTCCTTACTTGTCCTCTCTGTAAGACAGCAGCCACTGTGGTATTGTACTCTAGGTGATTTGAGCCTATGCTAGCCGTTCTAATACTTATTATCACTTCGGAGTTTCTCCCTGACTCAGCAGTATTAGATTATGCCTGCTCAGGGCAGCACATTACACCCTGGCTTCCTGCCACTATAACTTTGGTCTCACCGTCAGAGATTCCTGGCTAAACTCTGGAGTCGATCTTCTCCCGGCCCAGCTCGTCTGCCAAAGATTGCAATAAACTTTCTAACACAACTAAAGACACTTCATAAGAAAGAAAGAAAGAAAGAAAGAAAGAAAGAAAGACTGAAAGAAAGAAAGACTGAAAGAAAGAAAGACAGAAAGAAAGAAAGACAGAAAGAAAGAAAGAAAGAAAGAAAGAAAGAAAGAAAGAAAGAAAGAAAGAAAGAAAGAACAAAGACACAGACAGATAGAATAAAAGAAAGAACAGAGACACAGACAGATAGAATAAAAGAAAGATAGAACAGACAGACAGACACTCAGACAGACAGACAGACAGACAAGCAAAAACGCAAACAATTGTGTAGATATTAATTAGCGTGTGTGCACTGTGGTACTCCGACAACAACTGGTTCACATTCAATGAATTTAAATTATATGCAAGCCGTTCTAATAATTATTTTCGCTTCGGAGTTTCTCTCTGGCTGAGCAGTAATAGATTATACCCTACTCAGGACAGTAAATTACACTCTGGCTTCCATAACAGTATAACTTTGGTCTCCCAGTGAGAGGTTCGTGGCTAAATTGTCTGGAGCTAGTCTCTTCCCGTCCCTGCTCTGTTTCAAAAACACGGCAGAAACAGCTGTTGAAGTTGTTAATACACCCGAAGACATGTCGAAAGTTGACTTCATATTGCACGTTGACTATCAGTGCTCAACAGTGCTTCTGAAATCTAAGTTTCTACTAAGTTATGTCCCGGAGGTACTCGACACAAGGATGACACGGCCAAAACTTGTGTCTCGTTCTGTCTCAGCTGTAAGTGAGATTTATCGAGTATCGCCAGGGCGTGACATCCAATGACTTATTTCATTCAGCACTGCGTCATCCCGTCTGGGAGACGTTTTACCGTAAATAAAGACAAAAAAGATGGAAACAAAACGAGAAGCAGTCTGGAAGCACAGTCGGCAGCTACTGGCACTGTCACGTCACGTTTCTGTAATGTCAGCAGAGTATCTTTATCTTCAAATCTTCTGTTTTGAAATTGCCATAATCAGCATTTTGACACTCGCGGGTCGTTAGGCGCATTGACACATAGAGCTAGACCCATATATGTATAGACCAATCGGCAGTTGGCGTGTGATGCGGTCAATATGGCGCCGGCCTCTATTACCTCCTGTCACAGCTTCCCTGGGGTGAAGGGAACATGCTATCACACTTATCTCTGTGTGTGTGCGTGCGTGCGTGCGTGTGTGTGTGTGTGTGTGTGTGTGTGTGTGTGTGTGTGTGTGTGTGTGTGTGTGTGTGTATATATATATATATATATGTATATATCGGGATGTCTTCAGATCTGGGACCAGGACAATTTCAGTCTACTCAACCCCACCAGTCTCTGGATACCTATCTCTCTCACAACCGACCAAGGGACATTACCCTTTCAAACATCGTCCTGAACACCTGACGCAACTCTGGTATCTACAAACTCAACAACAACAAAAAGGTATTGTACAAAAGAGTGAAGATAATATGGTTGTAGTGCAGATCTGCCTGGTGTGAGCTAATCGCTACAAGACAGAGCCTATTGGAGGCTGCCTCAGGAAGGATGTCATCATAGTACACAGGCTAGAGCACCACATAACATGGGAAGTCACTTAGCTTCTCGCGAAAGGTCCTCAGTTCTCGGCCAGATATCACCTCCTCCGAGTTGACAGCAAATCAGTGTAATGACACCAGGATACCAGAGTATGTGTCTGAATGATATTCAGAGTTCCCATCCACGTCCGACCAGATAGATGCCTCTATCATAGTTATGACGTACTTCTATAATGTTAGTTGGGCTAATGCACCAAGTTCTATCAGCCACCCAAGGTATGCTAAAGTTCATGTCTTCCCCAACAGTGGCACCAACCAAACTATCTATATCCACAGTAGCAGTTGATGTTCATAGAAGCACAATGTCAATGGCTAGATTTCCAACAGAACACTGTCTATGACTAGATTCCCAATCAAGAACATAATTCGAGTGGACTAAGTGTTGCCTGATATCACACAAAGTTTAGTGGTAGTCGGGTAGGTAATCAGTGGCAAAGCTGGACGATCACATGAATATCATACTTGCCCAGACGCCTTCGTCATAACATGGTGGATAACTCATCCTGGAACTACTCTGAGGGTATAGACGACTGACCGGGTGATGGGCAGTAGGATCACCTCACGTTGGCTGGTCAGTCCAGACTGCTGACGCTGGCACAGGACTATGGTTTAAACGACCGTCCATCACTCCTCTCAGGAAGGTAGAATCTAGGCAAAGTGACAAAGACAACCCTCTGTGAGAATCGCATGACCATGACCTACCATATGAGGATACACCGCCTCTCGGTACTCAGACAGGGAATCACCTCCCTAAAGGGGGTTGTGGTTCAATTACAAGCCATGCCTCACGGCCAGAGGAAGAATAGGGTCTGGGAGTCTGACAAGCAGCCGAATGGACCATCTGTTTCCCTGGACTGGGGATAGAGTGAACCCACGGTAATTGGTCATGAGTGTCTGCGCCCCAGTTCCCCCAGGGGAAGCCTTCCAATGACATACAGGGCTAGATGGTCTACAGTACCCATAGGCAAGATAGCCCTGAAGGAGAGCCGTTGGCAAACCCCCCAGCCCTTCCCAGGTAGTCCTACTCTCCCCAGTTCATCAGCCTTGTAACCATCAGAACATGTCTGTCGCATCATTCCTCTTTCTTCCCCTCCTTTTTGTCCTCCTCGCAGGAACCCACTATAGATTAGGATGGTAGTCCGTTAAGGAGACTTAGACCATAAAGTGTATGAGGAAAGCAAAGAAAAACCAGTAGTCGCCCCGCCAAAAGATGCGAACTTCGACACACGAGGGATCTTTCAAATGACCTCCGATTCGATAGAGGACATTCCCACGAGATTCGTCTTGTCTGGCCGATTTGCCCGATATCTCACACGATACCCTTTAGTTACGCCCTCACCTACTTCCGGTTGTGTAGACTACGACCGGAGTTCAAAGACGGCCTAGGAGTGCACTCACATTGCTAACACTCGGGCCAATCCTAATTTTTCCCCAACCATTTGTGGCGGGTGAGACTAGGCGTTCAATACCTGTACCTTCACGACAGTTCAGACTGTTCGAATCAGGCCAGAAATTGGGTCATGATCAACAAGCCTGCTTGATGGGGAAAATTACAGGCGCACCTTTGACCTCCGGGCGACCGTCGCTTATGCAATATACAACTTCGGGTGATCGCGTTCCGACACCAACCGATTTAAGAATGGTGGCACTCTTACCTTTCATTCGTTCATGCAATTCGAAGTATGGGATCTCGTCCAACCTAGGGACTTAATGTCGACGATCTTTAAACTGTACTTTGACACTGGGCACCATTTCTTCATATTAAACTGCAACCACACAGAACCTCTTGCCAGCTGGGCCAGAACAACAATCATTTCCCCGGTTCCTAGCCATGTCACTGCGACTGCGCGGCCGGAACAAGAGTCCTTGTACAAACATCTCTCGAACCTTCCAGAAAACAAGGGCAATGTCTTTCCCTCCCTTAGTGGTAAAAGATTACTAGGATCATTCCCCTTTGACTGAAAAAGTTCGCTGTAGGCCGAGAGATGGGTGTGAGTCTTTCAAATCGAGCATCTCCTGGTCGAATCCTCCATGAATTTTGTGACACCTTCCCAGCCATTTCTTGCAACCCATCTTAGACCATCTAGCGGGAAGCACAGGTCAATTTTAGAAGTCCAAATCCACCCCGATGGGTATCGAACCCACAACTACCGGGCCGGCAAGCGAACGGTAGCCACTACGCTATTGCCCCTATCAGTCCTTTCAGTCTCCTGTATTTTCTTGCCAGTATTTCTTCTTCTTCTTCCACGTTCTTTCTGAGAAAAACGTCGGTGATGTTGTATCTGTTTGTAGCTAACATGCGATATTTGCGCCTTTCGGACTTCAGTACGCGATTTTCTACACCAGGTTCGATTTTACACTAATTATTAATAATCAGTTTAGCTTTGTTTTTCTCATTGTGACACTTAATCAGGTTGCTACTGGTACTATTGGTGTTGGAACTCTTCGCTGGCTGCTGAGGATGGGGACGGAGAGCTTATGGGAATGCCCCGAATGCTGTGATGTCGATTCCTAAATCAATCAATCAATCATTGTGACACTTTGCCAAGGCGGTAGTACTATGGGCACACTATTTTCAGTTACCATCTGGCGAGGAGAAGCAACGAGCACACGGTCTCGTCTAGTTGCTATTATACTCCCAAAATGTTAGGCATCTCATCCAGAGACTGGGGGAGGGGAGGGGGGATTTTTGTTTACTTAGTTAACTTGACTGTGAACTCGACACCTTAGGAGCTGTAGACAGACGTCCTGCTGAGCAACAACATTCTGATAGCCATATTTAAACATCTTAAATCAATAAGACGGCCATTATTCCAGCGCCACCAAACCACCGCGACAGTCATTTCAGCAATGCTTTTTTTTTTTTTTTCATATCCTATTTACAGGACATCGCTGTTAATATCAGTAATTTACTGCTGTTGTTGATGTCTTGGCAAGATTTACATTCAGTAGTTTGTCATTGCTTTCTGTACGACCGACTCCCATACCAACGCGTTAAAACCCCAGAGCGTCACGGTCTGCTGCCAAATCGGTCGCCGCTGTGTTTCGAACGCGTGGTAAGCGGCTCACGAATCGCGTTTGCAAGCTTAAGGCCACGGAGTCCGGCTTCAGCAATGTTAAACAACACAAATTAGGTATCAATCTGCAATTGCTGTGCTACAACGTACATTAGCACTGAGTGCTTCATGGGCACTCCAAGACATGCTTACTGGCCCACGCAGATACTCCCTGGATAATTATAAACACAATATTCATTCTAGACATCTGTTACTGAGCCACCATCCCTTGACAGCAGAGACATAGTGGTTGAACTGAAGGGTGGTGCAAGTAAGTGATTTAAGTTAACTACTATTTTACAAATCTGAAGGCGCTTTAGACATATGGTGCTGGTTCCATAATTGTATAGAGCAACCGGTACTCGGTGGGTGATGTGAAGAGTATCACACCGACTGGTTTTACTTCGCAGTACAATTTCTGGTACCTATTTTAGGCTGTGTCGACCTGGGAACCCAAGTCAATTTTCTAAATTCGCCCTGATGCTGAATTGAGCCTAAAGTGAGGCGACAGGTGGGTGTTTAGCTACTGCACTACCACGGTTCCAAGACATTGGTTAGATCTCAACCACAAACATATAATTTCATAGAGGAGGAAATCGTCAAACAGATCGTAGAGTTTAATCAGTTATTGTCATTCCCAAGACTTCTCCTTAGCAGCGTCTATACGTTGGCTATCAGTGGAACTTTTACCTGTACTCAGTCAAGTGCATCATAAACCTTGACACTATGAAATATTAAATATCTATCAGTAGTCACAAGATAAGAAAACGACAGGCAGGCAGAGAAGAACTGAAGCACTGAAAATATCAAGCATAAGTGAAAGAAAAAAGAGAGACTGTCAGACTCAGAAAAAGAAAAAAAAGAAAGATAGAATAAATGAAAGAACAGATCGACAGACAGATAGACAGTACAAAGTGAAGCAAACAAACACGCAAATAAGTGTCTAAACATTATTTAGCATGCGGGCGATGCGACATCCAGACAACAATAGGTTTAAATACAATAAATAACCTTGTGCTACCAAGTTCACGGAGTGCCTGTGCCAGAGACTTAACACTTGGGAACATAGATCATCTCAACAACATAGAACTTCTTCGATGAACACCTTTCAGCTCTGAGACACGATACCACATCTCTATTGCCGATAATATCTGAGTCGCCACCATGATGTTTTCACAAAGGGTATAATATAATGTCTGTCTGTGAAATGTTTGTGGGGGTTTCACTGCTACTTTATAGATTTTTTATTTTGCTATACAAATATCCTTGTAGTTATAGCAATAAAACTACTTTTATAAGCTCATCCTACATATATTTCTAATGGGCGTTTAGTTTGCTGCACAAATTGGAAGCAGCAGTTACAAATTCATGTGTACTTATATTTTTTTTTCACGACCTCACAAAGGCATTTGATTTGGTCAGTCGTGAGGGTCTGTTCAAGGCACTAAAGAAGATTGGCTGCTCACCAACTCCACTGTCCATTGTGGAATCGTTCCACACAGGCATGAGGGGTATAATCAAGTTTGATGGTGCAACTTCAGAAGAGTTTGAAATCAAGAGTGGAGTTAAACAAGGTTGTGTACTAACCCTCACCCTCTTTCGAATATACTTTTCACTTCTGCTGAAATGTGCCTTACGTGATCAGGAGGCCGGAATATATAAGGGTCGTTCATTTGAAACCCGTTCCAATGGCTTTATTACAAAAGCACGAAAAAGAAAAACATTAACAGATGTGGTAAAATTAAACAAAGCATTAATTTTGGATGAATTATGCACCATGTGTTGGTCACAAGAAGTCGCCGTAGGCATTCAGGCAAACATCCCATTGCTTAGGTAGGCGGTGAATGCCGTCCGCAAAAAAGGATTGTGGTTGCTCACTCAACCAAGTGTTTACCGCGTTCATTACGTCTGCATTTGTTTGAAATCGTTGCCCCTTGAGATCTTTTTTTAGAGGTCCAAACATATGAACATCACATGGTGATAAATCGGGACTATAAGCTGGATGTTGCAAAATTTCCCACTTCTTCGAAGCTAATGCAATCTTTGCGACATGCGTACGAGCATTATTGTGCAACAAAATCACACCGCGGGAAAGCGTGCCGGGTCGTTTATTCTTGATGGCTTTTTGCAGCGTGTCTATTGTTTGCATGTAGTGAGTATAGTTGATGTTGACACCAGGTTATTTAAAGTCGGCCAACAATATCCCTTCATGGTCAAAATATGCGCTCAGCATAACCTTATCAGCGGAAACCTGTAACTTGAATTTTTTGGCTTTTGGTGATCCAGCATACTTCCATTGCATACTTTCTCTTTTGCTGCTCGGCTCAAAGTGGTGATACCATGATTCATCGCCTGCCACTATATGGAAGAGAAATGCATCACCCTCCAATCTGTATCGCAGCAAGTGGTTCAAACATCAACCCATGCGTTCCTCTTTTTGGTGGTCGGTCAACATCCGTGGTACCCACTGTGAACACACCTTCCGATATTGCAGTTTCTTACGAACGACCTTTTGAATTGTCCCAACTGACACATCAAATTTTTTCGCTAGCGAACGTATGCTTCGACAACCGTTCATCTGTACTGCTGCATCAATTTCGGCCATGGCTTTTTTTCTGTTGCAACAAAATGCGCTTGACCCGGCCGTTAAATATATGTCGTGAACTGACGTCCTTTCCGAAACATTCGTGCCCAGTCTGTCACTGTTGTCTTCAACACACATTTGTTACCGTACGCTGCCTGTATTCTTCGATGAATGTCCACTGGTCGACATCCTTCAAAGAAAAGAAACTGAAACACGGCTCTTTGAGCTTCTTTGGACGGATTTTGTATCAACCCGGCCATTTTCTCAACGGTCAGAAACAGAACCTATGCAGCATGGGACGAAAAGCACGAGCTCTTTTATTCATTGGTCAGTACTTATCACATGACTATGGCATGATCATGTTCAATGTACGCAATTACGCGCGGTGCGGCACGAACGGATTTCAAATGAATGCTCCTAATACATTCACTCACGCTCAGATGGCGCTCTCTATAATGCTCAGATATTGAAGGCCAAGACCACAATTAGGAGGGTACTGATCAGAGAGTTGCTTTTTGCAGATGATGCTGCAATTACGACCCACTCGGGGGAAGAATTACAACGTCTACTATCTGCATTCTCTAATGCTTGTAATAATTGTTTGGTTTAACAATTAACAAAATTAAGACATAGATTATATAACAAGATGCACATGGGGTACCATCAATCTTTACTGACGACACCGAACTGGAGATAGTAGACCATTTTACATATCTAGGATCATAGGTAAATAGCAAATTATCCCTAGATCAGGAAATCAGCATCAGGATTGGTAAGGCAGCAACAACAATAAAGATGTTAGCAAAAAGAGTCTGAGAGAACAGGAAGCTTACTGCCAAAACAAAAGTCCTTGTCTACCAAGCCTGTGTCCTCAGTACTCTTCTTTATGGCAGTGAAACCTGGTCAACTTACTCACACCAAGAGAAACGTTTAAACGGCTTTCATGTGTGGTGTCTGCGAAGAATACTTGGTATTAAGTGGCGAGACACAATCACAAATACTGAAGTATTGGAAAGACCAGGTTGTGTGACGGTGTGTTCCATGCTCAGTCTCTGTAGACTTAGATGGATATGACACGTTAGGAGGATGGATGATGGTAGAATACCAAAGGATATCTTTTTTGGTGAATTACAGATGGGTAGGAGATCTCAGGGTCGGCCTCTACTACGATACAAAGATGTGTGTAAGCGGGACATGATTGATACAGGCATTGATAATGCACATTGGGAGAAAGTCCCGGCTGAACGTGTTGCATGGAGGGCAACTATCAGAAATGGAATAAATACAAAGGAGACATTTATTGCAGATAAAGCACACGGAGCGTGAGAGACGTATGGTGGTGCATGATGGTGGAAATGACCATGTTTTTACATGCACCCACTGTGGACGAACATTTACAGCGCGAACTGTCCTTTCCAGCCACACTCGCCACCGCCATGGATCGTAGTTATTATGCCTTTTTGAAGCACAATGTACCAAACTATCGTCTGTCAAGACGGCAAGGTGCCAATGTATGTAGCATATTTTTTTTTTTTTAACTTGTCTATTGCCTAAAGTTCTATCTGGTACCCGCTTCTTTCCTTTACTTGAATGAGTGTCTATCAATACTTCTAAAATTACTTCTTATCATAATCATCATAATCATCATTATCAGCATTTCCGTTGCAACACTTTACCCCGCATAACAGGATTTTTTACTTAAACTTCTCTCCGTCCTAAACCATATGTCATGTCTTTGTTTCTGTCATGTGTAAGTCAACTCTCACATCATGAATCTATCCACACTGTAGTCTCCCTCGTCAGTTATCTTTTCCAGACATTTAAGTCTTTTTACATGCTCAAATTATTTTATTTCCAAATTTGTTATTTGTATATATAACCCCCCTTTTCCAATACACAGTTCTTATTGGATATTTGTTAACTTTTTTTTTCCAACGAAGTTTAACTCTTCTGAAACGCTTATTCAAAGGCGCATGTATACTGCTTACCTGATTTGTTCAACGTCCAAATTTCACATTCATACTTGCCACAGAAAATGTGCATGATGACATTACTCTGACTGTTGTTGTTCTACGTGTCCCAAATCATAAAGGTTTTAATCGCTTTAGGTTTTGCAGGGCAATGTTTGTTTTTATTTAATCTTTATCATAAACATTTCCTTCGCCCGTCAGCTGCAGAACTAGATGTTCAGAACTGCTCACATTCTATAAATTATCCCTTTGATACATGTATCTTGGAGCATATTTCTTTTATAGATTGCCATGATCTATTTCTCACAGTGCCCTACATGAATGTCTGTCCTCTTTTAGGTGCCTGGACTGGTGGTTCTTTTATAGATTGTCATGTTCTATTTCTCACAGTATCTTATATGAATGCCTGTTCTAATTCAGGCGACTTGTCTGGAACAGGCAGCGGTTAACGCGACTCTCCTTTATCGTCTCCACCATCTCTTATTTTAAAGAAGTTAGTATGGCTAATATTATAATTTGTTGCCCAACTGTTCAAACTTTCAACATAATATTCATTTGCCTTCCTCTGTCAACCTTACTTACTTTTCCCCTACATAAGGCTAAGTTCTCTAGTCCACCTCTTGTGTTGATATGGTACATATATTTTAGTGTCTTCCGCGTATGCTTTTGGTGAGTGGTCATCTAATAATCACCTGTTATTACCTTTTATCTGATTAAGTGCTATGTTATGATTAATCGTCTTAAGAGATTTCCCGTATCTGTCATGGTCTTATACTAATATATCGCCGAAATATTGCCATTGCGTTATAATACAGCATGTCTGCTACCATTGTAACCATTTTGAAGTCATAACTGCTACACACTCCTATTTCCCAATTTACCGCCATCCACTTTTCTTTGGTCCAAATCTCCTTTTTTTTTTTTGCTCTGAAACTGTTAATTTTGTTCATCTTAATTATACACTTCAACATGTAGCAAGTTCATTGCTTTCATCACACTCGCCGAAAAGATTATCAATCCTTGAACAGTTCTTCTTCTCCATGCATGTTTATGCCCATGATGTCTTTTACGTCCTGTCTATACCTTTGTGATGGTCGACCTGTTTCTTGCAGGAACCATCCCTTTCATCGCTGTTCTTTCTAGGCCGTTACGGCATTTAATATGGTCGCAAAAACTTGTCAGTTTCCTAGACGCGATGATATTTGCGGCCAATTGTCTTCGATATCCTTCCTTCTCGTGTAAAAATGTCAGTATTTGTTATTATTATTCTGTACCAGCCATATTATATGAATAGTTATGTAAATTTTAATTCGAACGTGGAGAAATATATCTTAAGTAATTGTGACATGGGTCCTGAATTATATACGTATGTATATACATACAAATGCAAAATTATAGAATATTGATTGATTAGTTCTATTCTACTTTCTCTAAAAGAAAGTAAGCTGGAAATCTGCGTTCTGCTGCTACAAGATATCACTTTCAGGAAACAAAAACAAAAGCACGTGCAGTTCTAATGTCATCAATATCCCAGAACTGACGTTCATCTGAAATCAATACGTTAACCGCCGCAATATTTAATTACGTCATTTCTAATAACCACAATGAACTAAGCCGTTCAGAAATGTTCTACAATACAATTCAGCAGCGGTATTCACCCTATCAGCTGCGCGCCACTGGTAGCCATAAATGACGGTCAAAGGCGTCGTAGATTGTTGTAGATTTTCATCAGTTTAGCTGGCTTTTAAAAAAAATATATTTACGTGAATACTACAATGTCTATGCTGTTTTGCTTTTTGTAGAAAGCGTTTTTAAATATCACTTTCTAAATTTTGTTTCATGCTTGCGGATTATCTTTCACATAATGCAATTACAATTTTGTAAAAGCTGCATTTAAAATTTTAATATATTAAAGGTATTTTCAAAGGGAACACACTTTTTAAAAAGACAAACAAAATATCGACATATCGTTAGTTTCGGCCAGTAATTTCACAGGGGAGCCGCAGGAAGCTTATAGTTGGTCAAAGAAGGCATACACTCAAAACAGTTGAAAACCGCTGGGCTAAAGTTACGCCAGTCTAGAAGATACTGCTAAAAATGGTTGGGGTGATATGACTAGGTCGCGATGCTATGATGCAGAATAACATCGTTTTCGCACTTTTACCTTTTCCAGAAAATGCTTTTATTTAACAAACACTCGGAGCTGCATTCATTCATGATGTGATAGATGACCTAAACACAACAGCAACAGAGACACCAAATCTGACTTATGATGGAAAGGAAAGTCTAACGACTGATATGGAGAATATCTCCGCGAGAAACAAATCAGTGGATGATGATTGTGGTGTGGTAAAGAAGATGATAGGTAAAGACTCAAGAAATTTGTCTAGGGCAGTGGTTCCCAAGCTTTTCAAGCAGAGGGCCATATCTACTATTTTCGGCAGCTAAACGGGCCACAGCGTTATAAAATTATAAAATTATAAAAGCCGTGCAATATCATTCTTACCTTTCTTAACTTTCGTCAACAAACTTCTAAAACTTTAAAGGCAGTCAGTGTCAGCACTACATGCGGTCATTTATTTATTTATTTATTATAATTTTATTTTTTTTAATTTTTTTTTTCATTTATTTTTTTTTTTTTTTTGGGGGGGGGGGGGGGGGGGGGGGGGGGGGGGGGTTTAAAATCACAAAGTTCATTTAGCAATACATTTTAAATCAGTTTCGAAAATCACTATTAATGAATTAATTTACAATTGTAACTGTTCTTCACAACCAGTTACTTAAGTTCAGATGGAATTACATGTTTGTGGTTGACCAAAACCATTGTTTTGGAACCGCGGTAGCGCAGTAGCTAAACACCCACCTGCCGCCTCACCTTAGGTTCAGTTTATCAATGTCTGGTCACAAATCTGTCGTGCCCAAAGTCATAAGCGCATCTAGGTTACTGTCGGTGAGTCTGGAATGTTGCTTCTTTTCTTTTTTTTCTTTTTTTTTTTGTAATAACGATCATTGCGGAAATGACTGCTCGCATGTGTAAGTCGTGCCAAAACGACAAATGTATATCTCTGGGCGAATGAACGCAAGTGTTCAAATTGTTCGACAGGCAATAGTCGTTAGAATGAAATCATATGATCAGCTGAAGGTAAAGCAGGCAGCTCCAGAAATTTACATCTCAGTGCAGAATTGCATTTCAAATCAATTATCCCGTGCTGAAGGTTTTGCTGTAATTGACAGAGCTTGGAATCAGGAAATACGAACGGATTTATGAAGAGGGCAACATTATCCTCCTCTATTGTGAACTCTTGAAATCTCGACTGAAAGATATCCAGAAGACTTTCAACTTTTACTTTGTTCTGTAACAAGTCACATTTCTTTTCCACCACAAGCGTCTTCAGAGTTACAAATGCTTCTAAAGTCCCTTCAGTCAGCTTTCCGATAAACATTGTCATCATTGGCACCTTGCCGTCTTGACAGACGATAGTTTGTAAGGGATGGAGTTATTGCCTCTCCATAGCACACATTTGTGAATAGTTTGTTTTTTCCCCTGGATCCTAGCATTTAAAGAGTTATATTAAATAACGAGGCCTCGCGTGCCACTTTCTGACATCTGACGGACCACAAGTGGCCCGCGGGCCGTGGTTTGGGAACCTCTGGTCTAGGGTTTAAGATGTCTTAGGTCTCAAGTAGAAATAACCTGATCAAATTGCCCTTGTGACAGAAGGCTAGCGAATGGCTCAAGCCCACAAGAGTATATATATATATATATAGAGAGAGAGAGAGAAATATACTAAGATAATTTCCCACTCTAAATTTATAAGATAAGTAGAATGAATAAATATGCTGAGCTTCCGTGCACAGGGTCTAAGAAGTCTTGGGAAATCACTGGGAAAACCGGAGGATTCAACTTAACTCCACTATTGTTGTTTCACCCATGTTGTAACCCAAACACAATGGACTTTTATTTGTTAAAAAAAGATTTAAAAAATACTAGTTTCTGAACATCTAGCCACAACAAGTAACTAACAACTTCATAAAACTGGAAATAAACACAATCACAATTTGTGTATCTTTCTCTTCAGTATTTAATATCCTTTCTTCTGGTGGAGTGATTATGCCATGTATAAGCACAATAAATCACAAATCAATATTCACAAAAAGTCCACCAAATAAATCAATTGTTTTTCTTTAGTCCAGCGATGAAATTCCAGATTGTTCTTGTGTGCGTGATAATGTTCGTATATTCTAATCATATTTCACTGGGCAATGGATAAGTGTTGTGTGTATAAATTATTGCTGTGTTACTCAGTAATATTACTCAGCTTTTATAGCAGCAGCAGACGGCAGCAAGGACAAGTTGGCTGAATAAGGTGGTGGAGGTAAAATTGGGCAGATATCCACTTCAAAAATGGCGAAGGCAGTCACCCGCATCACTGTATCATGATGACAAAATCTTCAATGGCAGATTCCGGTGAAGCATAACCTTCTCCAGTTCTCAGCTCTTGCGCCATACGTCAATGTTGCGTAGGCCAAAGCAAAAAAGCCCACCAGCCTGCAGTCCTCTATCAAATCAAACAAGACAAATAGCTATATCTCTGCAAAGACTATCTAATCGTGTGGTGTATGTTAGTGTAAATTAGGGGATTCTCTGAAATAAACAAATAGGAATTATTTGGATCTTCCATGGTCTCTTATCGAAATTGGGGAGAAAAGTCATGTTACATTATTCTCAAACACATCATATGATGATAACATATGTTTTGAAAATCAAATCATTGTAACAATCATCTATAGCAAGTAATTGTTAATAAATAACAAACAAACAGTGTGGTAAATATCCGTTAAGAAAGATGATTAGTTATAATGATCATTGGTTGTGGCAATGTTCATTAAATTACCATGTGTTGTGTTTGTAGCGTAGCGTATACTACTAAGATAGAAAATAGATCAAAGTAGACACAAAATAGACTTCTACGAATAGAGAGTCTAACCACTGCTGAAGAAGCGATCAAAAGGCTCGCAATTCTAGAAGGATGATTTTAAAAGTCCCAGAATGGATCACTACTTCTAAACAGTGCCAGGCGGAAAGTTATGACAACCCACCGTACTTACAAAAGAAGACAGTATGTCAGGTGATTCCTGCTAACGTGCCTGGATGAAAAATGAGCTCCCACGTCTAATTCATTCTCACAACAAGAAGCGAGACAGATGTATATGTATAGATACAGTCCTTTCACTCCTCACACAATCTAGTGATACTATTAGATTTACTTTGATAATGACAAAGGCTAGTTGTTATGTTTGCAAGTACAACAGAAAATATTTTAATTCTAACAACACCTACGTAAGACCCACGGGGAACTCACGGACACATAAGAGATACGCAGATCTCTGGTTAACTTAAATTCCTATCGTGTGGAAGTGTACAGCTGAAGGCAGTATTAATCATCAACATGTATGCATGGCCAATAGCTGACAAGATTTTGTGAATGCTGTGAAGTGGCAAACGGGTTGTCAGCCACTTATCTGTTGGTCCTTGGCCTCCTGGATGGTAAGCTGAAAGGTGCTGACTGGTTAGTGGTATGGACACCACACTCGGCTGTATCAGTGTGAGTGGTGCGTAGCTCAGTCACCGGTCGTGACTACGACTACTGTTCATCAGGGTATAGGCTCCTGCAACTTGGTTTTGACTGGGTCTATCGGGTGCGGAGACTATCACTGGCTTTTCACTGTGTTTTTGTAAGTTGTACGGCTTAACAAGAGCCAGAAAAAATGTCTAAGACACAGGCGAGTGTTCTCTCTTAGCCAGTTGACGTGATAGATCCTGCCACCTTCAAGCCAAATTGTCAAATGCCAGATTTTAGGGTTTTTACAGGAGAGTTCTCTTCCTGAACGGAAGAGCTCTCCTCGACTTCCTGTGGCCAAATTAAATTCAAGCCAAACTGAATATTATTTTCAGCTTGACTTGATTTCTTGCGTATAAACAAGTCCTACACTGCCTCGACTTCTAACTATTCTAATAAATATTATTTTATATCTAGATATATACTTATGTATATTATTTTTATTCGCATATCCTTTACAGGACATCGCTGTCAACAGCAGCATCTTTCAGCTGTCTGTTGATTTCTTGGCAAGATTACGCTCAGTAGTTTGCCAATGCTTTCTAAGCGGCCGGCTCAGTTATCCCGCAATGTCACCAGCGGGGGTAGAACCGCTCCCAGTTCTCGCCCGCTACGAGACTCTGCGTGATAAACGGGATTAAGGAGAAAGTGTGTATATACATACACCAAATAACGACTATCATATATAATATATTAATATATAGACCCAAAAGAAATTAAACCAAAAATACATAAAGGGGTTGCGGAGGGCTATTCCAGTCTAATATAAAACGATATGAGATTCGGGCCACCTCGCCACAGTGATGTTGCTTGATGTTGGTAAAATGTCAAACAAACAACATCAAGACGACATGAAACACTCAGTTGAGAAAACTGGCAGACAAGAATTGGTTGTTCCGTCAGTGAAGACGAATTGTCACTCCAGTCATCAAGAGCCTCGAACATGCATAACCGGGACCTCCAGCACTCGAGGCGGACACCTTACCTCGAGACCACTCAGCTCCTCCCACCCCCCCCCCACAGGAAACAATTAATGAGAGGGTAGTGCCGGTTAATATAGTTATAGAACGGCTCGCCTGCCACCCCATGGTAGATTCCGTATCGAAGTTAGATCTCGTTAAAATCTTACTGGGATCTCAGGTTGACGGAGCAGACAAATGTTATTGAAAGTAAAGGCGGCAGGTGTGATTTGGGTTGCATCGTCCATCGAATGCCGAGTGGTGCCATAAACACATAGGACTAGCACCATATATCAATACAAGTTTAGTGAGGACAGCGGTCTTTATATATATTACTTTATCTACTATTAACGAGTAATGGCACAACTACAGAATGTAAACTGCAAAGAAATGTCAAGCAGCCGAAAAAATGATGGGGTGATTGCGACGGTCTATAAAGGATATGTAACTAACTTTTTACCATTGACGCAACATGCCTTGTTTTTAAATCAATCAATTAGACTGCCGTATCCATAAAGAAGGCTGGCTGCAATGGATCTTCAACACCACTATTGTCTCTAGTCTTGCTTGCACATTCTGTCCAGACTTTTCCTGTCCATCTCCTGTGGTCATTATCGTTTCAGTTGTATTTTGTTATACTCTTGCTTGCTTTCCTTAAACCTGTTGCCTCCATTATGTTTTTTTATAAGAAAGATATGTCTTTTAAACGTGGAACGCATTAGTATTGTTTTAGTTGTTCTTCGTGTTTATTATCCACACAACAGTACCGATTTGACATTGGAGTATCCCGCAACTCCCTGGATGCCCTTGCCATAGTATTTATCTCCGTCTGTAATTCTATTTGTCGTATGCTTTCAGTCTTCCTCTGTTTGATTGATCTGTTGTTTCCAGACAATAGGAACAGAAGTAAGAACAATGTATTACATAATCAGCATGTGCCCTGAGTATGCTGCATATGTTCAGGAAGATAGAGATGGGTGGGTCCAAAGACAATGGTTGTTGTCTCTGTGGCGGTCACAGCTGGCAAAGATTAGTTTCATTTTGTGCCAGGGCATGAAGGTGTACAAAGAAATGAGCGGAATGACAAGCTTGCAGGTAAAGCTACTGTATAGGGCGGATGAGCCATGGACCAGACTGAAATACTGAATGCTCTACAAGAAGTAAGAATGTTGCCGAGAACAAGTGAGACTGTAAATCTGCCAACCATGGTCAGATCGAGAACAGCAAGTTAAAAGAGGTGGGCCAAACAAGAACGATGCAGGGAAGCCACACAAAGAAGATTAATAAACTAACACAGAACTGGTAGTCGTGAGCTGTTACCGCTGCGGAATTTACCGAGGGATAGGGACTCGAGCACTTATGGACTGGAATGGTTCGATGTGCAATGAGGATGATCTGTCGACGGAACTAACTTGTTGGGACTGACTCAGGTATCATGTGCAGCCTACCAATTGTGTTAGACGTTAGAGTTCAAACAGTTTTCGGTCTTTGTGTCCTTGGATCAACTCTGCTGGTGATATTATCAAGGCCACCTTCTTAGTTCAAACCATCACTTCCCTCGTTTACACTCTGACGCATCTCCCTTCATATTTTATAATTGCCCCTAAGAATTTAAATTATCAGTTGGGTGAGACATTTTCCATTCTATTTTTATATCACATTTTGGTATTATCTTTTCATCTGAAATACTAGCTTTGTATTTCTGATTCGTGATATTCAAGAAAAGTCCCTCTTTTGCACTTTCCTAACGTCTACTACCTATCAGGTACCTTTGCGGGGCTATGAGGGGTAGGAGATTGGTGGGTCGATTTGCCCCGCGGAAAGGGAGGGAATGATCTTGAGCCATGACTAGTACAGTCGAAGCTACTGTGACATGCGTTAGGGTTTCTTTTTTGCACCGACAGAACAAAAAATTTCACATCTTACCAGAGAGACGCGAACCTCGGCTTTCTCCCGACATGAGAAACCGGTGTTCTAGCACTCGACCAGCCGCTTCGCCTTTTACACTCGCTTATAACTACAATATCCACAAGTTGTAGATGTTTTGCAGTTTTCAGCAATTCAATATTGACATTTCCTCATAGCTTAGGTCCTGTTCAATTATAACAAGGAACTTAATATACTTACCTAGCGTGATCTCTCTACATCCTTTTTTTTTTCTTATTTCCTTTATCCCCTTCCCATCCCCCCCCCGCATCCCTCCCTACCACTATTAAAACATCGGCAGAGAGAGAGAGCGGGGGGGGGGGGGAGGAGAGAGAAGAGAGAGAACGAGAGTGAGAGAGAGAGACCAGAGGAAAGAGAGACTGAGAGAGATAACGAGAGTGAAGAGAGGAAGCGAAAGGGAGAGAAAGAGAGAGAGAGCGAAGAGATGACGAGAGACTAGAGCCACGACTACGTCTTGAGACGCTCTTCACCCCCCCGAGACCGAGAGAGAGCGAGAGAGTAGAGAGGACTGCAGAGAGTAAGTCGCGATATAACACCTATACTGTTTATACACATGTGAAACAAAAATCATAAACAGACAAGCTGAGAAACATGCAAATGGCAAGATAATGCGGTTTCTGATAGGAACATGCCAAAGAATAGCAGAGGCTGACCTAGAAGAAACGAGGACTTGGCATGAGTGGTGAGCGGCCTATGTTGCATGGCGGCTAAGGAACAGAATAAAAGTTTTATGTCCACACCAATCTTTACTCCCCTGACGCGTTCTTTCCTTGGTTGCTGTACATCCTAAGTTCAATGGACAGTTTTCAAACAGTTTAAGTGCCCTGATATGACTCTTTATTGTGCAGCTCTCCTTTGATCAGAGTTGCAGAATGGAAGCAACTCTCTTGCAGTCATCTATACTCGCCTGCCCTCCCAGAGGGGCTTCAGGATGTCAGCCTGGACAGCCCGCAAGCCTATCTGCTCTTTCGTTTCCTTTTACATCCGAGTGTCCTGGCATAAACATGAAACAAACATTAGTCAGTGTCGACCTCCTTTAATATACAACTTGTGTGTGTATATATGTGTTTATGTGTGTGTGTGTGTGTGTGTGTGTGTGTGTGTGTGTGTGTGTGTGTGTGTGTGAATGCGCGCTTGTGTGCGCTCGCGTATATGTTGTTTGTGTATTATAATGGTGTTGTGGGTAGGATGCTATTCTGAACTCGCCAGGCGTGGCCCAAATATTTTAGTGTTGACTCTGAGGATTCCTATTATTAAATAACTTACGCAGTACGCTGGTTAACAAACACGTGTGGATAAATGACCTTCAGTGTAAACCTTGACCTTACCCAGGAAGTCTGAATGATATCTTTTGACAGACTGCATGGAACCGCCTTATCCAGAGCCGCAGTTTCTACCCAGACTCCTCAATGTCACAGCCAGGGAGGCAGTAAGGTGGGTGCTACCGTGTGCAGTGCTCTACTTGGGGACAAAACAGGTATGTCTTTGATGTTGACAAAACTTAGATCTCCGCTGTCTCCAACATAATGTTAATAACCGTAAACATTATTGTATGTTGTCTCCTCTATGTGGCACTAAAACTAAACGGAGCAGAACTGTCTTATCATTGTAATGTTACTAACCCCTATATCCTATATCCAATTGTAGTACTCCTTAATATAATGTTACTAAGCCCTATAGCCAACTGTAGTACTCTTCATTGTAGTGTTACTAAACCCTATAGCCAACTGTAGTACTCTTCATTGTAATGTTACTAACCCCTATAGCCAACTGTAGTACTCTTCATTGTAGTGTTACTAAACCCTATAGCCAAACTGTAGTACCTCTTCATTGTAATGTTACTAAACCCTATAGCCAACTGTAGTACTCATCATTGTAATGTTACTAAACCCTATAGCCAACTGTAGTACTCTTCATTGTAATGTTACTAAACCCTGAAGCCAACTGTAGTACTCTTCATTGTAATGTTACTAAACCCTATAGCCAACTGTAGTACTCTTCATTGTAATGTTACTAAACCCTATAGCCAACTGTAGTACTCTTCATTGTAATGTTACTAAAACATTCAGCCAACTGTAGTACTCTTCATTGTAGTGTTACTAAAACATTCAGCCAACTGTAGTACTCTTCATTGTAATGTTACTAAAACATTCAGCCAACTGTAGTACTCTTCATTGTAATATTACTAAACCCTATAGCCAACTGTAGTACTCTTCATTGTAGTGTTACTAAACCCTATAGCCAACTGTAGTACTCTTCATTGTAGTGTTACTAAACCCTATAGCCAACTGTAGTAGTTTCATTGTAGTGTTTCTAAACCCTATAAGCCAACTGTAGTACTCTTCATTGTAGTGTTACTAAACCTATAGCCAACTGTAGTAGTTTTCATTCATGTTATTTTAAACCTTATAGCCAACGTAGTACTCTTATGTACCACATTAATCTCTATATGGCTATGGTAGCAAACAGTGAAGTAGGGGATGGAAGAAAACTATATTTCTCTAGCATGTAGATAGGAGAGGAAGTGGGTAGGGAGGGCACATAATCATATGGTTGTGGTAGAAAAACATGAAGTAGGGTAGGAAGGGCACATTAATCTCTTATATGGTTGTGGTAGACAAACAGTGAAGTAGGGGTAGGGAGGAGCGCTTAATCTCTCATATGGTTGTGGCAGACAAACAGTGAAGTAGGTGTGGGAAGCACATTAATCTCTCATAGGTTGGGCAAAAACAGTGAAGTAGGGGTAAGGAGAGCATATAATCTCTCATATGGTGTGGTAGACAAACAGTGAAGTAGGGGTAGGAGAGCACATTAATCTTATGGTTGTGGCAGACAAACAGTGAAGGTGGGGGGGGGAAAGAATAATTCTATATGGTTGTGGTAGGCAAAAGGGTGGGGCGGGAGAGCACATTAATCTATATATGTCTATGATAGGCAAACAGTGAAGGGGGGTGGGGAGAGCACATTAATCTCATATATGGTTGTGGTAGACAAACAGTGAAGTAGGGGTAGGAGGACATTAATCTCTCATATGGCTTGTAGGGAGACAAAAAGTGAAGTAGGGGTAGGAGAGCACATTAATCTTCATATGGTTGGGAGACAAACAGTGAAGTAGGGGTAGGGAGGCACATTAATCTCTCATAGGGTTGTGGCAGACAAACAGTGAAGTGGGGGTAGGAGAGAACATTAATCTCATATATGTTGGGGGGCAAACAGTGAAGTGGGGTGGGAGAGACATTAATTTTTATAGGGTTTGGGGTGGGCAAACAGTGAAGTGGGGGTGGGGAGAGCACATTAATCTCATATGGTTGTGGAGACAAACAGTGAAGTAGGGGTAGGGAGAGAAATTAATCTCTATATGGTTGTGGAGACAAACAGGGAAGTGGGGGGAAAGGGAGAGCAATTAATCTCTCATATGGTTGTGGAGACAAACATTTAAGTAGGGGTAGGGAGAGCACATTAATCTCTCATATGGTTGTGGAGACAAACAGTGAAGTAGGGGTAGGAAGAGACATTAATCTCTCATATTGTTGTGGAGACAAACAGTGAAGTAGGGGTGGAGAGCAAATTAATCTCTATATGTTGTGGGAGAAAACAGTAAAATAGGGGTAGGGAGAGCACATTAATCTCTATATGGTTGTGGTAGACAAACAGTGAAGTAGGGGTAGGAGAGACATTAATCTCTCATATGGTTGTGGTAGACAAACAGTGAAGTAGGGGTAGGGAGGGCACATTAATCTCCCATATGGTTGTGGTAGACAAACAGTGAAGTGGGGGTAGGGAGGAACATTAATCTCTCAATGGTTGTGGTGGGCAAACGGTAAGTGGGGGTGGGAGAGCACATTAATCTCTCATATGTTGTGGTAGAAAACAGTGAAGTGGGGTAGGAGAGCACATTAATCTCTCATATGGTTGTGGTAGACAAACAGTGAAGTGGGGGTGGGAGAGCACATTAATCTCTCATATGGTTGTGGAGACAAACAGTGAAGTGGGGGTGGGGAGACACATTAATCTCTCATATGGTTGTGGTAGACAAACAGTGAAGAAAGGGTAGGGAGAGCACATTAATCTCTCATATGGTTGGGGCAGACAAACAGTGAAGTAGGGGTAAGGAGAGCAATTAATCTCTCATATGGTTGGGTAGACAAACAGTGAAGTAGGGGTAGGGAGAGCACATTAATTCTCATATGGTTGGGGCAGACAAACAGTGAAGTGGGGTAGGAGAGCACATTAATCTCTCATATGGTTGTGGTAGACAAACATTTAAGTAGGGGTGGGAGAGCACATTAATCTCTCATATGGTTGTGGTAGACAAACAGTGAAGTAGGGGTAGGGAGAGCACATTAATCTCTCATAGGGTTGTGGTAGACAAACAGTGAAGTAGGGTGGGGAGAGCACTTTAATCTAAATATATGGTTGTGGTAGAAAACAGTGAAATAGGGGTAGGGAGAGCACATTAATCTCTCATATATGGTTGTGGTAGACAAACAGTGAAGTAGGGGTACGGAGAGAAATTTAATCTCTCATAGGGTTTGTGGTAGACAAACAGTGAATTGGGGGGTAGGGAGAGCCCCTTAATCTCTCATATGTTTTGGTAGACAAACAGTGAAGTAGGGGTAGGGGGGCACATTAATCTCATATGCTGTTTGGTAGACAAAACAGTGAAGTAGGGGTAGGGAGAGAACATTAATCTTCAAAGGTTGTGGTAGGAAACGGAAAAGTGGGGGTGGGAGAGCACATTAATCTCTCATAGGGTTTGTGGCAGACAAACAGTGAAGTAGGGGTAGGGAGAGCACATTAATCTCTCATATGGTTGTGGTAGACAAACAGTTAAGTAGTGGTAGGGAGAGACATTAATCCCCATAGGGGTTCGTGGCAGACAAACAGTGAAGTAGGGGTAAGGAGAGCCATTAATCTCTCATATGGTTGTGGCAGACAAACAGTGAAGTAGGGGTAAGGAGAGTATATTAATCTCATATATGGTTGTGGCAGACAAACAGTGAAGTAGGGGTAAGGAGAGCACATTAATCTCTCATATGGTTGTGGCAGACAAACAGTGAAGTAGGGTTAAGGAGAGTATATTAATCTCTCATATGGTTGTGGCAGACAAACAGTGAAGTAGGGGTAAGGAGAGTATATTAATCTCTCATATGGTTGTGGTAGACAAACAGTGAAGTAGGGGTAGGAGAGATACATTAATCTCTCATATGGTTGTGGCAGACAACAGTGAAGTAGGGGTAGGGAGAGAACATTAATCTCTCATATTGTTGTGGCTAGGCAAACAGTGAAGTGGGGGTGAGGGAGAGCACATTAATCCTCTCATATATGTCTATGCTAGGCAAACGTGAAGTGGGGGTGGGGAGAGCACATTAATCTCATATTGGTTGTGGTAGACAAACAGTGAAGTAGGGGTAGGGGAAACAATAATCTCTCATATGGTTGTGGTAGACAAAGAAGTGGGGGTGGGGAGAGCACATTAATCTCATTGGTTGTGGTAGAAAAACAGTGAAGTATGGGTGGGAGACACATTAATCTCTCATATGGTTGTGGTAGAAAACAATGAAGTGGGGGTGGGGGGGCCATTAATCTCTCATATGGTTGGGTGGAGACAAACAGTGAAGTGGGGGTTGGGAGAGCACATTAATCTCTCATATGGTTGTGGTAGACAAACAGTGAAGTAGGGGTAGGGAGAGCACATTAATCTCTCATATGGTTGTGGTAGACAAACAGTGAAGTGAGGGTGGGGAGAGCACATTAATCTCTCATATGGTTGTGTAGACAAACAGTGAAGTAGGGGTAGGGAGGAACATTAATCTCATAATGGTTGTGGTAGAACAAAGTGATAGTAGGGGTAGAGAGAGAACATTAATCTCATGGTTGTGGTAGGACAAACAGTGATAGTGGGGGTAGAGAGAGCATTAAATATGGTTGTGGTAGACAAACAGTGAAGTAGGGGTAGGAGGAAATTAATCATCTCATATGGTTGTGGTAGACAAACAGTGAAGTAGGG
This sequence comes from Cepaea nemoralis, assembly GCA_014155875.1. Classification (NCBI taxonomy): domain Eukaryota; kingdom Metazoa; phylum Mollusca; class Gastropoda; order Stylommatophora; family Helicidae; genus Cepaea; species Cepaea nemoralis. Next base: position 345,697 of record JACEFZ010027699.1, on the reverse strand, counting down.
GTAGAGAGAGCACATTAATCTTCATATGGTTGTGGTAGACAAACAGTGAAGTAGGGTAAGGAGAGCATATTAATCTCTCATATGGTGTGGTAGACAAACAGTGCATAGGGGTAGGTAGAGCACATAATTCATATGGTTGTGGCAGACAAACAGTGAAGTAGGGGTAGGGAGAGAACATATATTCATAATGGTTGTGGTAGGCAAACAGTGAAGTAGGGGTAGGGAGAGAAATTAACTCTCAAATGGTTGTGGTAGGCAAACAGTGAAGTGGGGGTGGGGAGAGACATTAATCTCTCATATGTCTATGATAGGCAAACAGTGAAGTGGGGGTGGGGAGAGCCATTAATTCTCATATAGGTTGGGTAGCAAACAGTGAAGTAGGGGTAGGGAGAGAACATTAATCTCTCTATGGTTGTGGTAAAACAGTGAAGTAGGGGTAGGGGGGGAGACATAACTCCATATGGTTGTGGTAGACAAAACAGTGAAGTAGGGGTAGGGAGAGAACATTAATCTCTCAAATGGTTGTGGTAGGCAAACAGTGAAGTGGGGGTGGGGAGAGACATTAATCTCTCATAGTCTATGTAGGCAAACAGTGAAGTGGGGGTGGGGAGAGCACATTAATCTCTATATGGTTGTGGCAGACAAACAGTGAAGTAGGGGTAGGGAGAGAACATTAATCTCTCAAATGGTTGTGGTGGGCAAACAGTAAATAGGGGGGGGAGGCACATTAATCTCTAATGTCTGATGGCAAACGTGAAGTGGGGGGGGGAGGCACATTAATCTCTATATGGTTGTGGAGAAAAACAGTGAAGTGGGGGTAGGGAGGGCACATTAATCTCTCATAGGGTTTTGTGGAGACAAACAGTGAAGTGGGTGGGTGGGGAGGCACATTAATCTATCATATGGTTGTGGTAGACAAAACAGTGAAGTAGGGGTAGGGAGAGCACATTAATCTCTCATATGGTTGTGGGTAGACAAACAGTGGAAGTAGGGGTAGGGAAGAGAGCACATTAATCTCTCATATGGTTGTGGTAGACAAACAGTGAAGTAAGGGTAGGGAGGAGCACATTAATATCTCATATGGTTGTAGGTAGACAAACAAGTGAAGTAGGGGTGGGAGAGGCACATTAATCTCTCTATATGGTTGTGGTAGACAAACAGTTGAAGTAGGGGTAGGGAAGAGCACATTAATCTCATCATATGGTTGTGGTAGACAAACAGTGAAGTATGGGTAGGGAGAGCACATTAATCTCTCATATGGTTGTGGTAGACAAAACAGTGAAGTAGGGTAGGGAGAGCACATTAAGATCGCATATGGTTTGGTAGACAAACAGTGAAATAGGGGTAGGGAGAGAACATTAATCTCTCATATGGTTGTGGTAGACAAACAGTGAAGTAGGGGTAGGGAGAGCACATTAATATCTCATATGGTTGTGGTAGACAAACAGTGAAGTAGGGGTAGGGAGAGCACATTAATCTCTCATATGGTTGTGGGTAGGACAAACAGTGAAGTAGGGGTAGGGAGAGGCACATTAATCTCATATAGGTTGTTGGTAGACAAAACAGTGAAGTAGGGTAGGGAGAGAACATTAATCTCTCAAATGGTTGTGGTAGGCAAACAGTGGAAGTGGGGGTGGGGAGAGCACATTAATCTCTCATATGTCTATGATAGGCAAACAGTGAAGTGGGGGTGGGGAGAGCACATTAATCTCATATATGGTTGTGGTAGACAAACAGTGAAGTAGGGGTAGGGAGAGAACATTAATCTCTCATATGGTTGTGGTAGACAAACAGTGAAGTGGGGGTGGGGAGATCACATTAATCTCTCATATGGTTGTGGTAGACAAAACAGTGAAGTAGGGTAGGGAGAGCACATTAATCTCTCATATGGTTGTGTAGACAAACAGTGAAGTAGGGGGTAGGAGAGCACATTAATCTCTCATATGGTTGTGTAGCCAAACAGTGAAGTGGGGGTGGGGAGAGCACATTAATCTCATATTGGTTGTGTAGACAAACAGTGAAGTAGGGGTAGGGAGAGCACATTAATCTCTCATATGGTTGTGGTAGACAACCAGTGAAGTAGGGGGGTAGGGAGAGCACATTAATCTCTCATATGTTGGGTAGACAACAGTGAAGTAGGTGGGTAGGAGAGCACATTAATCTCATATATGGTTGTGGTAACAAACAGTGAAGTAGGGGTAGGGAGAGCACATTAATCTCTCATATGGTTGTGGTAGACAAACAGTGAAGTAGGGGGTAGGGAGAGCACATTAATCTCTATATGGTGTGGTAGACAAACATGTGAAGTAGGGGTAGGGAGAGCACTATTAATCTCTCATATGGTTGTGGTAGACAAACAGTGAAGTAGGGGTAGGAGAGCACATTAATCTCTCATAGGTTTGTGGTAGACAAACAGTGAAGTAGGGGTAGGGAGGAGCACATTAATCTCTCCATATGTTGTGGTAGACAAAACAGTGAGTAGGGGGTAGGAGAGCACATTAAATCTCTCATAATGTTTGTGGTAGACAAAACAGTGAAGTAGGGGTAGGGAGAGAACATTAATCTCTCATATGTTGTGGTAGGCAAACAGTTGAAGTGGGGGTGGGAGAGAACATTAATCTCTCAAATGGTTGTGTAGGAAAACAGTGAATGGGTGGGGAGAGACATTAATCTCATATGTTGTGTAGGCAAACAGTGAAGTAGGGGTGGGAGAGCACATTAATCTCATATAGGTTGTGGTAGACAAACAGTGAAGTAGGGGTAGGGAGAGAACATTAATCTCTCAATGGTTGTGGTAGAAAAAGTGAAGTGGGGGTGGGGAGATCACATTAATCTCTCATATGTTGTGGTAGGCAAACAGTGAAGGGGAAGGGAGCTTAATCTCATCATATGGTTGTGGAGACAAACAGTGAAGTGGGTAGGAGAGCAATTAACTCTCATATGGTTGTGGTAGACAAACAGTGAAGTGGGTGGGAGACACATAATTCTCATATGGTTGTGGTAGACAAACAGTGAAGTAGGGTAGGGAGACTTAATCCTCATATGGTGTGGGACAAACAGTGAAGTAGGGTAAGGAGAGTTAATCTCCATATGGTTGTGGTAGAAACAGTGAATAGGGTAGGGAGGACATTAACTCATAATGGTTGTGGAGAAAAAAGAATAGGGGTAGGGAGAGACATTAATCCTAAATATGGTTGGGTAGAAACAGTGAAGTGGGGTGGGGAGAGCACATTAACTCATATAGGTTGTGGCAGACACAAAGTGGTGGGGTAAGAAAAATTAATCTGTATGGTTGGGTAGCAAACAGTAAGGTGGGTAGAGACATTAAATTCATATGGTTGTGGTGAAAACAGTGAAATAGGGGGGGTAGAGACATAATCTCTCAATGGTTGTGGTAGAAACAGTGAATAGGGGTAGGGAGAGAACATTAATCTCTCATATGGTTGTGGAGACAAACAGTAAGTAGGGGTAGGGGGACTTAATCTCCATAGGGTTGGGTAGACAAAAGTGAAGTAGGGGTAGGGGGAAGAATCATAAATGGGGTAGGGAAGCACATTAAGTTATTGGGGGAATAATCCTGAATAGGTGTGGTAGGAACAGTGAATTGGGTGGGGAGAAACAGTGAATAAGGGGTGGGGAAACATTAATCTCATATGGTTATGGTAGACAAACATTAATAAGGGTTGTGGAGACACATTAATTCAATGGGGTGGGAGAAAAAGTTATATGGTTGGGAGAAACAGTGAAGTCTGGTGGGGAGACAAAATGAATTGGGTGGGAGACAAACATAAATAGGGTAGGAGACAAACATGAAGTATGGTTGTGGAGACAAATCAGTCATAGGGGTTGTGGAGAAAATTAATTAAGGGTTGGGGGAACAAACAGTCATATGGGTAGGGAGACAATTAATATAGGGGTTGTGGAGACAAAATTAAAGGGTGGAGAGAAACAGTAATAGGGGTGGGAAACAAATTAATGGGTTGTGGAGCACATTAAATAGGGGTTTGGGTAGACAAACATTAAGTCTCATAGGAGAGCAAACAGTGTAGGGGTGGAGAGCACATAATCTCTATGGTTGTGGTAACAACAGTGAAGTAGGGGTAGGGAGGAGCACATTAATCATCTCATCAATGGTTGTGGTAGACAAACAGTGAATTAGGGGTAGGAGAGCACATTAATCTCTCATATGTTTGTGGTAGACAAACATGAAGTAGGGGTTAGGGAGGGCACATTAATCTCATATACTGTTGTGGTAGACAAAAACAGTGAAGTAGGGTAGGGAGAGAACATTAATCTCTCAAATGGTTGTGGTAGGCAAACGGTAAAGTGGGGGTGGGGAGAGCACATTAATCTCTCATATGTCTATGATAGGCAAACAGTGAAGTGGGTGTGGGAGAGCACATTAATCTCTCAATATGGTTGTGGTAGGCGAAACAGTGAAGTGGGGGTGGGGAGAGCACATTAATCTCTCATATGTCTATGATAGGCAAACAGTGAAGTGGGGGTGGGGGAGAGCACATTAATCTCATATATGGTTGTGGTAGACAAACAGTGAAGTAGGGGTAGGGAGAGCACATTAATCTCTCATATGGTTGTGGTTAGACAAACAGTGAAGTGAGGGTGGGGAGAGCACTTTAATCTCTCATATGGTTGTTGTAGACAAACAGTGAAGTAAGGGTAGGGAGAGAACATTAATCTCATATATGGTTGTGGTAGACAAACAGTGAAGTAGGGGTAGAGAGAGCACATTAATCTCTCATATGGTTGTGGTAGACAAACAGTGAAGTGGGGGTAGGAGAGAGCACATTAATACTCTCATATGGTTGTGGTAGGACAAACAGTGAAGTAGGGGTAAGGAGAGCATATTAATCTCTCATATGGTTGTGGTAGACAAACAGTGAAGTAGGGGTAGAGAGAGCACATTAATCTCTCATATGGTTGTGGTAGACAAACAGTGAAGTAGGGGTAAGGAGAGCATATTAATCTCTCATATGGTTGTGGTAGACAAACAGTGAAGTAGGGGTAGGGAGAGCACATTAATCTCTCATATGGTTGTGGCAGACAAACAGTGAAGTAGGGGTAGGGAGAGAACATTAATCTCTCATATGGTTGTGGTAGGCAAACAGTGAAGTGGGGGTGGGGAGAGCACATTAATCTCTCATATGTCTATGATAGGCAAACAGTGAAGTGGGGGTGGGGAGAGCACATTAATCTCATATATGGTTGTGGTAGACAAACAGTGAAGTAGGGGTAGGGAGAGAACATTAATCTCTCATATGGTTGTGGTAGACAAACAGTGAAGTAGGGGTAGGGAGAGCACATTAATCTCTCATATGGTTGTGGTAGACAAACAGTTAAGTAGGGGTAGGGAGAGCACATTAATCTCTCATATGGTTGTGGTAGACAAACAGTGAAGTAGGGGTAGGGAGAGCACATTAATCTCTCATATGGTTGTGGTAGACAAACAGTGAAGTAGGGGTATGGAGAGCACATTAATCTCATATATGGTTGTGGTAGACAAACAGTGAAGTAGGGGTAGGGAGAGCACATTAATCTCTCATATATGGTTGTGGTAGACAAACAGTGAAGTAGGGGTAGGGAGAGCACATTAATCTCTCATATGGTTGTGGTAGACAAACAGTGAATTAGGGGTAGGGAGAGCACATTAATCTCTCATATGGTTGTGGTAGACAAACAGTGAAGTAGGGGTAGGGAGGGCACATTAATCTCCCATATGGTTGTGGTAGACAAAACAGTGAAGTAGGGGTAGGGAGAGAACATTAATCTCTCATATGGTTGTGGTAGGCAAACAGTGAAGTGGGGGTGGGGAGAGCACATTAATCTCTCATATGTCTATGATAGGCAAACAGTGAAGTGGGGGTGGGGAGAGCACATTAATCTCATATATGGTTGTGGTAGACAAACAGTGAAGTAGGGGTAGGGAGAGAACATTAATCTCTCATATGGTTGTGGTAGACAAACAGTGAAGTGGGGGTGGGGAGATCACATAATCTCTCATATGGTTGTGGTAGACAAACAGTGAAGTAGGGGTAGGGAGAGAAATTAATCTCTCATATGGTTGTGGTAGACAAACAGTGAAGTGGGGGTGGGGAGAGCACATTAATCTCTCATATGGTTGTGGTAGACAAACAGTGAAGTATGGGTAGGGAGAGCACATTAATCTCTCATATGGTTGTGGTAGACAAACAGTGAAGTGGGGGTGGGGAGAGCACATTAATCTCTCATATGGTTGTGGTAGACAAACAGTGAAGTGGGGGTGGGGAGAGCACATTAATCTCTCATATGGTTGTGGTAGACAAACAGTGAAGTAGGGGTAGAGAGAGCACATTAATCTCTCATATGGTTGTGGTAGACAAACAGTGAAGTGAGGGTGGGGAGAGCACATTAATCTCTCATATGGTTGTGGTAGACAAACAGTGAAGTAGGGGTAGAGAGAGCACATTAATCTCTCATATGGTTGTGGTAGACAAACAGTGAAGTGAGGGTGGGGAGAGTACATTAATCTCTCATATGGTTGTGGTAGACAAACAGTGAAGTAGGGGTAGGGAGAGCATTTAATCTCATATATGGTTGTGGTAGACAAACAGTGAAGTAGGGGTAGAGAGAGCACATTAATCTCTCATATGGTTGTGGTAGACAAACAGTGAAGTGGGGGTAGAGAGAGCACATTAATCTCTCATATGGTTGTGGTAAGCAAACAGTGAAGTAGGGGTAGGGAGAGCACATTAATCTCTCATATGGTTGTGGTAGACAAACAGTGAAGTAGGGGTAGAGAGGGCACATTAATCTCTCATATGGTTGTAGTAAGCAAACAGTGAAGTGGGGGTAGAGAAAGCACATTAATCTCATACATGGTTGTGGTAGACAAACAGTGAAGTAGGTTTAGGAAGAGCACATTAATCTCTCATATTGTTGTGATAGGCAAACAGTGAATTAAGGGTAGGGAGGGCACATTAATCTCTTATAGTGTTATGGTAGGCAAATTGTATGGCACTGGATGATGTCGTGCGCTTGTGAAATTGTGAAAGTAACTGTAGGGTATTCTTTTTAGGTTCGTGTGATTTGTGCATGAGCTATATTTAGCTATCATACGTCGGTGGCTGAGATGCCTTGGTCATAAAGTGCGTCGCGGTGTCTAGTAGGGAACAGTGATAGAGGGTATGGTTCCTTGGATGGAGGGGGTGGGAGTATCACGAAGATGGACGCATACCATTGCAGACCTTGGGCACAATGGTACATGAATGGCAAGAGATCGAGAGGCTCTTCACTGCGACTTATGATAACGACGTTCTGCAAAGAACTAGCCATATGATAATGATGTGATATATTTAGATAACTATTGTCACTATATTGGTTTTAGTATATTTTACTGTAATGGTGTTTGGCTACATCTTTGTTGTATCTGAGTATTTAAGCAGTCTTCGTGGTTTTTCTTAACCGCGTATGCCAAAAATGTTGATGGGTATTGTAATATAATAAAAACGTCCCTACCCTTTCCTAAGCATTGACTCCCTTAAAAATAAACAAACCCTTTCAATTACTGTTTAAGTAACTTACTTAATGTAGGAGAAAATAAAACAGCGATAGACTGACCGTGGCAGCTTAATCTATTTGGCTTTAATTTTTTCACGTACCTGGCAAGACCGGGACTGATGGGAAAACAAAGGACTAAAGTAGCCATTTTGAGTGCAGACAATCAAAGGAAACAGACGTGTGTTCCCCGGGTGGGGTTTCTTTCCCCGTATGGGGAAAAGTATTTTGCCTTTTAAAATCATCACTCTATGCAAGCCAATTGGTATGTTATATCTACATTATTAAGATATATTTATGTATTACATAGACCAGTATGTTTAATTAAGAATTAGTTACAATTCTCTTAAACCAGGCTGGATGATGTTTACTAAGGAAACACATGTGGGCGCCACGCTGTAATTTTTCCTATGTCTTACAAATTCAAATCCCTATGTTAATATCTTTTATAGGCATTATGAACTTATATCTAACTAATAGTGTTTTATAACCTATGAATATTATGTGTACTGTAGTACACATAAAGTATCAACTCTCATGTCTGAAACACATTCTAGAGATTTTCTCAATGTAGGAGCAGACCCCTGATTCATACTTCATAGTAAAGAACTAGTGTCTGTCAATTTCATATTCCTATGTTAAAACTTCTAGGCACTGTGAACAACTATCTCACTATTTATGCTTAGAAATCTGCAAATAATCTATGTACTATAGAAAGGTGTTTTATCCATGCGGGGACATACAATGATTACGCGTATTCCTGACTCTTAGTCAGGGGATAAAATACTTTGCCACATCATAATCTGTAACTTGGAACTATAGTGTTAAATTTTAGTACCATCCTTTTGTTAACAGATTAGTAACCACTCCATATGAGGGTGAACATATAATCATTTCATAAAATAGTGTTAGGGACATGCCATGTTTGAATATAAATTCATGAACAATTAAAGTAAACGCGTGATGTAAATGCATGTTGGGATAGGATTCAATCCGCATCACCTCACTGTAGTAGGAACAGAAGCGAAGATTGATGTGAATAAATTGCTTGAATAATAGCAGTCCTTGACAAAATATATCACAGCGACTACTATCCTCATCTGCTGTACGCAGTGGGGGAAAACAATGTATGTTTTAGTTATGGATTAACCCCTGAGAAAATCCAAAACAAAGGCTCCCTGCATCAGCATTATGATTAATTATTATGTAGGATTATCAGGTACTTGATATCAGAAAAATGGACATGTATGTTTTTTTTTCTGGTATGAGAATTTTCCCTGTTCTGATTGTTACTTTTTACTGTGGGAATATACATTTTAATGTTGCACCTTGGGATTAGAGGATGTTGATGTAAGAATCCTTGTGCACGACAGTACTTAAAAAGCCAATGTTGAATAGCCTTGGGAAGACGCGGCATTAGAAACCACAGAGATTCTGTATAGGCTATTCTCTTCAAGTAATGAGAGAGACAATATCAACATATTGGATGGACAGAATGACTTCACTCATCTAATAGTCCCAGTAACAACAGAACATAAAATAAAGTGAGAAAATACCTTACTCACTATTAAGAGTCAGAATGGCTCTACTCAGCAATGAGGGACAGTGGAACGTGGACACCCACTCCTTTCCCCTTCTCCCCTTGTTGTTTTGTATTTGTGTTTGTAATTGTGTTGTAAACCTTTTACCATAACACAGTAGGTTAATGCTAGTGTTGTATTCTTGTCATCCCTTTTCTATAGAAGAGAAGCAGGTGGTGGTTGAATGTGGTGGGACTATATCACTAAACCTGGATCCTGGGTCAACAGCCAGAAAGTGAATGTCCTAACCATAGTCTGCATCTAGAAATACCCATGGACTGCTGCGCTCAATAGCTCCATAGCGAGCAACAGATAAATTAGAAGACAACTGACTGGGTGAGTGATTAAGTCCTATTTTAGTAGGAATATCCAGGATGGACTTCAAGATCTAATAATCTACAAAGATGAAGATCATCAGAGTACTGACAACAGTGTATCGTTTTCGTTACTTCTGAGAAGTATCACCTATGGCCTCATCATTCAACCAAGTCAGTGAAACTGGGACAATCCTTCTAGCAAGTTACTAAAACTAACAACAGTGAGTAACCTTCAACTGTTGGTTGGATTACCAAGTTAATATCCACAATGGATAAGTCTTCGAAAGAACATCTCACAGCTGCAACAGTCAAACATAAGGTTCCAGCCATGCAACACCAGGTTCTAGCTATGAACACCCACTCAAACAAATGGGGAGAAGACATGAACCACATAAGCCAATACAACCAAGGTACAAACTTATCATCTGAAACATAACTACGAAACCAGATTACCTCAAGGTTCCAAGCCCTGAACCCCATCAGATAAAAGACCATATGAAAGCAGCTAAATGTCTCTACATCAGCAACAAGAGGAATCATCCAATTGTTTGCAACCCTGTTACTGTGCTGGATTTATTCATCTGTGGATATATGTAGGTATAGTCACAGATACTACCATGAGATGCCTCTCAGTCAATTAAAGTTCTACACTGGACTAGATAACAACGACTAATTCCTTGCCGGTCCAATGTCAGCCTAAATGACATGGGTTATAGACTCGCGACTAGGTGGGTGAAACCTTAGTGTAAGCCAATTTGGTAGTCGGATATTATAAGCCGAGAAGCTGAATGGACGTCAACTTTTCATCAGACCTGATGATAAAGGGAATTACCTTCTGCAAAGCTTAAGTGGAACTCCTGAAGTATGACCAACCTGAGGCACCAAATTTCACAAAAAGGGCACCGAGCCTAAGGCAACAGAATATTCGTGATTCTAGCCCCAACCGGAGGGGATATATGGTGTGTGATTTTTCAATTCCTGGATTATGGAGTATAAAATAGTCACCAGCCAATTACCAGTGGATAAATATTAGGAACACAACTGAGTGCATTAATTCGGTACCCAGATAATGGGAAAAGGATCTAATCGACAGCAAAGGTGAACCCATAACCGCACACCAGGAGATAGACTCGATTAATTAGTTTAATTAGTAATACAAAATGCTGTTTATGTGTTGTTGTTTTTTCTGAAGGTAACAGGTCAGTAGTTTTTTTTTTCCAATGGTATATAGATTGTACAGTATTTAGACACCAACTCATTATTTTTTAAATGAGAACATGGTAAACGGTGTCAAAACCAAATGTTTATATGTTGGGGTTCTATGTACTTTGATCATTATTTGCCTTAATTATGAGGAAAAATGAAAGTAGACCCAATTTGTGGTTGTTGTGATGTTTGTAATAACACTGTTGTTTTTTTTTTCTGGGGTCACTGGGTACTATATTGTAATAATGCAATGAATCCCATGCCTGTCTGAAAATGCATAGTGTTTATTACACCTATATATATATATATATATATATATATATATATATATATATATATATATATATATATATATATATATATATATATATATATATATATATATATATGTGTGATGTGTGTGTGTAACTGCAGATCTTGAGTTAATACCTGAACTGTTTGTCCAAAAATGTTGTGTACATCAAGTAAATGTGGTGTCCAACAAGTGGTTGTTTATATGTTGTGAGCAATCAATATCCTTCTAGCACTATAGTTAATTTAAAGGGTGATGAAGTGGGAAGGGAAACCTACACACAGATGCCATTGTTTCAAGGATTGAACTCTTTTCTCCTGGGATTTGTGGTAAATATCCCTGATCACCCTGCATTCTAACCAGTGACCAGAGAATCAATAAAAAAACCTAGACATCTTAACAATATTCTCAGGAATTAAAATCCACATCCCACAGGTATAACAATGTAGGGTATTAAAGACAAGTGTCGACAGAGGGATAAGCAGCTGGATGAGGTGACAGAGTGGCGAGGAAGACGATCAGTGGTCGAACTTATCAAAACACAGATGACAGAAATGGACAGTGAGATAAGAAGCTGGATGACGTGATTGACTGGTAAGGGAGAGCACATTGGTCAATCATCGATCAATGGTCGAACTTATCAAAACACAGATAAAAGATGGCTGCAGAGGAACATGATCGGATGCTCAGCCTGACTTGATGTAATGATGATGATGACCATGATGACAATGATGATGATGGTGTTGGTGGTGGTGGTGGTGGTGGTGGTGTCTCATTTTAAATTCAAACATTGATGAGTTAATTATTTTATTGCACGTTTATTATAGTATGTGTTCTTCTTTAACCCCTTCATTACCAGCGTAGTAATCGACCCAGGCGAAAATATTTTGGAAATTCTAACATTCCAACCACCATGTTTTATTTTCAGTTAGATTGTATGTCTGCTTTCAACAAAAATATACAACGCAAAACGTGTTTACTTCTAGCTAGAGTCATCTTTCTTTGAATATAAATCATTGAACTAAACGGGACTGACAAAAAGCCCCATTACAAATCGCGAATTCTCAGAGTACCGGCTGAAATAGCACGTTTTTGCACTTTCGTTTCGGGGCTTCACTTACTCACAATGTAAGATAGTTAAAAAGATGCATAATCTATCGTGTCCGTTAGCCGTGGTTGAAATGTGTTTGCTCATAGTGATTTATATTCTCTAGGATGTGATCCCTAATGGTAGAGTAAACTTTTTTATTTGCATTCTGGAGAAAACATCTGAGTGTTCTTCCTTCTTCTTCCCCTTTCGTCCTAAAATGGAGCCGATTGCGTTGTCTTCATGTACAGAAAGCTGTGATATTTGGGTCTGTCGGCCAACACTCCCGAATTCCTGATTGCGTTTGCTTGAGTGTGCTTTGCATCTTGAATACAAACTCAGCGAGGAGTCTCCATGACTAAGTGGATAGGCCTTCTGTCTCGCGCTCCGAAGGTAGTGGGTTCGATTACGGCCTACTTCGTTCGATTCACGAGTGAAATGTTTTCGGAGACTTCTGGGGGTGGGGAGTCGTCGCTGCAGCTACATAGTTCGTGCTTTGTGCAACTGCTTACGACAGGCCACCCTACGGAAAGAAACCGAGCCATATGGGATCAAACCGGGTGTAATGAAGTCTATAATCTTGCCTTCTAAACCCTGTTTTACTTACTCAGTGAAAACATCTCGTGAGCGCACGAGAATTGGAAGCGGTTCGAGTCGCGCCAGTGACTTATGAGAGTATGGAGCCGGTCGCTCAGAAAGTGGTGGCGTGCTGATGAGCGTAATCTAGCCTAGGTAATCAACATACAGCTGAAAGATGCTGATGTTGACCGCAATATCCTGAAACAGGAGGAAACGCGGAGGGGGGGGGGGGGGGGGGGAGAAGGGGAATATATATATATATAATATATATATATATATATATATATATATATATATATATATATATATATATATATATGTGTGTATATATAGATATATTAATATATATATATATATCTATATATATATATATATATAATATATATATATATATATGTGTGTGTGTGTGGTGTGTGTGTGTGTGTTTTCGATTGCATTTATTTTATTTTTTCTCATGGACAAACACACACACACACACACACACACACACACACACACACACACACACACACACATATATATATATATATATATATATATATATATATATATATTATATATATATATATATATTAATATATATATATATATATATATATATATACCACAACTGTCTGGGGTTATTAAACTTGAATCACGCCAAGCTTATTTCCTTTTGTACATTTATGTGACCTATGACCCCATTTTTATTGTTTCTACACCTGTGTCAAAATTCTTCACAGTGGTTGTAATGTTTCTGCCTCCTAGTCCCGCTGTTCTATATTTTCAAAGAAGGTCTTGTTACAAGCTCGCCCGATCTTCAACAATGAACCCACAATTTGGCTTAATTGCCAATGTCCCACTATATTTGAGCAATCGTTTAGTGTTCGTAGAATACAGTGTACGAAACGCTTTTTCTTTGTCATACTATGACCGCATTTCACTAGTTGTTGAGAAATCGACGATGACGGCGTTTTATTCTTCACTGTACATTTTAAATTACCGTGGGAATAACAGATACGATACCCGTGACTATGTGTTTTATCTGTTTCAGCTTACGTATTATTCATTTATTCACTTCAGATGATATATAACTCTGTAGCATGCACCTGACGAGATGCAGCGAAATATGCCAGGCAATAAGTCGTGCACATTATTGTTTGTGGCTTTTGTGTAAAATTCACTATGGGAATAAATTAAACTGTATCGTCAACGTGGTATTTTATTTATTCTCTTTATAATTGTAGCGGATGCGTTGATTTAATGGTTAGAACGTTATACTGACAATCGCATGAGCCCGGATGGACGAAGGTTCGAAGCCTGTACTCGGGGTTCGCTACGCGTGAGAAAGAATGACCGTTTATATCTCCGTGCACTCAGGCTTAAAAACAAAATTTAATAGTCCTAGCACTCCACATACCCACAGTGGATACTTACTAAGCTAAGGGACTTCATAAACGTCTGTATCTGTGTTCTAAACTGTAAGTTTGTTTGTTTGTTTGTTTTGTTTGTTTGTTTGTTTGTTGTTTGGTATGTCGCTGCCTCCTGACGACAGTTCATAAATAAACGTACATGTATTATTTTGGCTCTCATAGAAGGAGAAGAAGGAAGTAGAGACTAGAATTTGCATTAGACAACATACACACTGAAAGCTATAGTTAGCGACCTGGATTCGAACCTGTCACCTCCATATGACGACAGCGCCTCGCAGCAGGAACAAGTTTACTTCGACGCATGAGCAAATAGTTGACCCCTTAACAAGGTTTCGGCCGGTGTTAACGTCTTTCTCCGTAATCCCGTATATTCTCGTGAGTAACGTAACCTGCGCGAGAATCCGTAGCGATTCTCGTCGTATTGATAACTTACGGGGTATGTGAGCCGATCGCTCAGAAAGCAATGAAAAACTACTGAGCGTAATCTTGCCTAGTACATCAACAGCAGCTGGAAAATGCTGATGTTGACTGCAACGTCCTATAAGGGATATGCAAAAAAAAAAAAAAAGGCTTCATTAGCCAGGTCTATCATCCACATGAACCCACAATTAAGGAATATGGACAGACTTCGTATCCTACTGACGAAGACGACAGTAGGAATGACTTTCACACGTTGCATTTACTTATTTACGAAAGGACTAGACTGTATCACTTTCCATTACTTTTATGTAAAGATGATTGTGACCTACGTTACAATGAAAACAGTCAATATATCCATGTTTTGAGAATATTCCTATTCTCTTCTTTAGGCCCTGACCCGAAACAGTAAATGCCAAACATACAGAGCAAAAATTCGGAAAAAAATACATCTGACTCATTAGTTCATTTTAAATCTGAATTTGACTCACCAGACGTGGTATCTCTAGAACATTGGTTCTCAACCCTTTTTGGCCCGTGCTCCCCTTCACCATATTTTAAGAACGTCACTTCCCCTCCCCCCCCCCCCTTCATATTTCCTACCTAAAAATCCCTCCACACCTACACAGTATACGTAAAGATGGAAGGTAAATATGTTAAAACAGGTCTAGACATCCACATAAAACGTGATTTGTGGGTCTACTTACTTTATAAAATGAATTTTAGAAGGATGAAACGTGCATAACTGTAACGTATGAGGAAAAGCAATATCAAGTAATCGGTTCTTGTATTAACGCGATCTTGAAATGATCTTCATTCCACCTCCCTCCCCCTGGAAACTCTAAACTTCCCCCCCCGGGGGGGGGGGGGGGGGAATTCCCCACCGGTTGAGAACCACTGCTCTAGAAGTTACCTAGACATCATACTGTAGGAGTTACGGGAAATTCCGAATTGTATCTGTGCCTTGAAATGTGTTTAATGAATGAGGTGCGTTCACAGATGTTTTCCCCCCGTGGGAAAATTATGAGATTTAGCATATAACCCTATCATTATGTACACCCGAAATCAAGAGTGCAGTTAAGCAAGGTTGTGTACTAGCCCCCACCCTCTTTGGGATATACTTTTCACTTCTACTGAAATATGCCTTTCGTGATCAGGATGACGGTATATACATTCACTCACGCTCAGATGGCGGCCTCTATAATGCTCAGAGATTGAAGGCCAAGACCAAAATTAGGAGGGTACTAATCAGAGATTTGTTTTTTGCGGATGATGCTGCGATTACGACCCACTCTGAGGAAGAATTACAACATCTACTATCTGCATTCTCCAATGCTTGTTCTGAATTTGGTTTAACAATTAACAAAAAGAAGATACAGATTATGTCACAAGGTGCACATGGTGTACCATCAATCTTTATTGACGACGCCGAGCTGGAGATAGTAGACCATTTTACATATCTAGGAACAGAGGTAAATAGCAAATTATCCTTCGATCAGGAAATCAACATCAGGATTGGCAAGACAGCAACAACAATGAACATGTTAGCAAAAAGAGTCTGGGAGAACAGGAAGCTTACTGCCAAAACAAAAGTCCTCGTCTACCAAGCCTGTGTCCTTAGTACTCTTCTTTATGGCAGTGTTTTTTTTTCATGAAAACTTACTCACGCCAAGAGAAACGTTTAAACAGCTTTCATATGCGGTGTCTGCGAAGAATACTTGGTATTAAGTGGCAAGACAAAATCACAAATACTGAAGTATTGGAAAGATCAGGTTGTGTGACGGTGTATTCCATGCTCAGTCTTCGTAGACTTAGATGGATAGGACATGTTAGGAGGATTGATGATGGTAGAATACCAAAGGACATCTTTTTGGTGAATTACAGACGGGTAGAAGATCTCAGGGTCGGCCTCTACTACGATACAAAGATGATTGTAAGCGGGACATGATTGAAACAGGCATTGATAATGCACATTGGGAGCAAGTCGCCGCTGAACGTGTTGCATGTAGGGCAACTATCAGAAATGAAATAAAGACAAAGGAGAAAATGATTGCAGATAAAGCACACACAGAGCGTGAGAGACGTAAGATGGTGCACAATGGTGGAAATGACCATGTTTTCACATGCATCTACTGTGGGCAAACATTTGCAGCAAGAATTGGCCTTACCAGCCACACTCGCCACCGCCATGGGTGGGCCTTTTTGAAGTACAATGTACTAAACTATCGTCTGTCAAGACGGAAAGGTGCCAATGCAATGATATGTACACCCAACAAAACAATTGTTTTTTCTGGAGATTTTACAGTAGATCTCAGTGTTTGTTTATATGCAGTATATAATGTATGAGTCAGAGGTGAAGTGCATATTATGAAATGTATTACATCTTTCTTCTTCTTCTTCAGCGTTCCGAGCCATTGAAATTCTTTGCTACAGATACAATCCATCTCCATTCGTCTCTCTGGTTTACCTCTAGCCAGTCGTTGATTCCAAGTGCTTGTAGGTCTGTATATATATTATCTCTCCACCGTCTTCTTGTTCTACCTCGGGGTCTATGGTCATTTATTTCCTGAGTGTAAGCGAGTTTTGTTTCCCTATTATCTTCCATTCTTTCTATATGCCCCAGCCATTGTAGTCTATTAGCCTTTATGATACCAGTGATTAGGTATTACATCTTTACATGAAAATAATTAATATTCTCCGTGGTGCACGGGAATTTCCTTATGAGAAGCACATCACATAGTGCCTTGCGTCGTTACCCGAATTGACGCGCATTACTGTAAAACAAGTTTTAGCGTGAATTCAATACATTTTCTCCAAATCATCACAGAAATTTCGCCACTTTCCATTATCTCAGTTGCCTTTAGACCTATCAAAACCATACTCTTTAGGTATGGGGTAAATATAAGAAGGCAGGAACAATTTCAAAACGATGTAACAGATACTTTTCAAACAAAATTTAACGTGAATGAGGGCAAACATATGTGAACGCACTATAGTACATTCTGAATGGAGTGACTGCCACGCCTGCCTTCCGGCCCGGTAGTCATAGGTGTGAATTTGTATCGAAGCGTTGTTTTAACATTGACATACGCTCCATAGCTGACCCATCCTACAACTGGTACCAGGAAATGTCTTGGAAAGTAAAGGCGACCGAGCGATATTGACCACAATACTCATGGAGTGCTGATTGGTCTATACAAATATGAGGCTGGCACCATGTGCCCGATATTCATCAAGGCGTAAAAAGATTTCTTTACTTTTACTGCGTAAGGGATGTGGTTAAAGAATATCCATGACCATCTGCTTGCTTCCGCCAGGTAACATGGCGCCGACTAGATGAGAACCACTTCCTGTCTATTGGAGATCTCACCTGGATCAAAGACCCTAACCTGGAAATTAAGTTTCACGAGCAAACGCCGGAAGTGACGGAGTGGAACTTGGTAATAAAAAAGGTGTCTAGTCATCACAGTGGAACTTATGAGTGTCAGATCAGCGACAAAGTGAAGCTTACAAGATATGTACATCTACAAGTTATAGGTTAGTTCAACTACGAGCTTGTGCACCGTTTGTTGTTTGTTCTTATAAACTCAACAATTTACTCCTGCCCACACCTCTTTCTCTTCTTTCCCTCGATCTCCTCCTCTTTCACCTTCTTCTATTGCTCCTCCTCCTCTCCAACCATCTTTTTTTTCCTTCGTTTTCTTCTTCTTCTTCTTCTTCTTCTTCTTCCTCTTCTTCTTCTTCTCCTTCCCTCCTCTGCTTCTTCTTCTGCAGTGTATTCTTTATGAATGTGCCTGTGTGTGTTTTGCTTTGTCAACTTCAGAATCTGATTGGCAGTTGTTGACAGAAACAGGGCTGGTTCAATAATTCCGCCAACCAGACTGCTGAAAACTAAAAAGAAGACGGTCTATAGCAGTGGTTCTCAACCGATGGGGATTTCCTAAACATATGGTAAAGGGGGGCACGGGTCAAAAAAGGTGAGAACCACTGGTCTATAGGGAAAATGTTTTAAAGAACCGGAAGACAGAAGAAAATTCGTTTGGCTGATCATTGCCTCTCGTGCATCTCGTTCGTACACATCAAACTTTGAAAACACGCATACATTGTGCCGAGGGACCTCAGAGGGCGGAGTGCTGACATTATCCAGGGTCAGTTTTATACAACATATCCGGTCTTGTCAGTTGTTCACGATAGTCTGACACCGATACTAGAGGGAACATTCAATCGGTGGGGAACAATTGAAAGTTAGTTGCATATCCTTTACAGGACGTAGCAGTCAACCCCAACATTTTTGACTATTTGTGATTCCTAGGCAAGTTTACGTTCAGTAGTTTGCCGTTGCTTTCTGGACGACTGACAATTATACTATTGTATGGAAACCAATGTAAAGCGGGTCTTTTTACAAATCGCTGGCAGCTGTGTTTCGAACGCAGTATGCGGGATTATGAATGAAATTCGTAACTACTTCGCCACAAAGACTGCATGGTGCCCCTAAGGATATTATAATAACAGGGAAAATGCTTGTATAATGTTTAATATATAATAATCGAAGACAATGGAAAGACCATAAATGCCAAGAAGTATCAAATTATACACATCGTGTTAGTTAGACAATTCTCAAGAGTTATTTGCTGGACGAGTGAAGCCAGTCCTTGAGTACGGTATTGCAGCTTATACAAAATCAGCTAATTCAAAATGTAGCACAATTAATTGTCCAAAATGTGGATCATAACTGGAAGCTGAAGACAACGCCTATTAACAAACTAGAACAGATCACACGTCTACAACAAATGCAGAATAGAAGGTATAATAGAGCCTAGAAACAGACTGAGCAATTTAGAAGGTTGTCAGGCCACTCTATATATCAGAGATTCTCTGTTCTTGGAAAGAGAAGACTAAAGCAAAGCAACTCTGTAGAATCTGCAAACAAAAACATCATGCGATATGCACGTAACCAATCAACAAACAAACCGGTCTACAGTCCACATAGACTTGGAGACATCAGCTCCTGCCTGAGATGGTAGGAAACATTCCTGGTATTGAGAACAAGAACTCTCAGAATGAAGTAGAAGAGAAAAGCAACGCTAAACTACATAAAAGACATTACCGAAGACCTCACCTGGATCCATTATCTGCCAACAACGGGTTTTAAAACTGCAGGAGAAATACTTTTTTTTTCCCGCGTTTCCATCCTGTTTCAGGATATTGCGGTCAACATCAGCATCTTTCAGCTGTATGTTGATTCCTAGGCTAGATTACGCTCATCAGCACGCCACGACTTTCTGAGCGACCGGCTCCATACTCTCATAAGTCACTGGCGCGACTCGAAACGCTTCCAATTCTCGTGCGCTCACGTCAACCACGAGAGTATTCTGGGTTACGGAGAAAGCTGCTAGCGCCTCGGCCAGGGAGACCGGTGAGGAAAATACTGCTGAAAGAAAAAAAATTCAGAGAAATGCGGCTCTCTTCACATATATGAATCCGTTGTCTCAATTCTCACGAGTAAAATCAATGCTGAGCTAAACGACCTAAAAGCAGCACTTCGCGGACTATGTTAGAAATCCAGAAGGGTTGTAGCACAATGGACCCGGTCACATTGCAATATACATGGAAATGAAGATGCCTGCAAGTTTACAAAGAAAGATTGTTCAGTGAACTAAAAGTTAACTGCATATCCTTTACAGAACGTCGCAGTCGACCTCATCATTTTTTGGCTGTTTATGATCTCTTGGCAAGTAAACTAAAAGTAGGAGATACTAATGAATGCAACTGTTGAACTGATAAAAAGAGACATAAATATGTTCTGCAAGAGTGTACAGTAATTGCTGAAAAGAGAAAATTACATTGGCATATGCCCGCTGCATTTGAGGAAACGCTGTGTAGGTCTCGACAACCTCAAGTTGACGGCCGCTTTCTATAAACACTTTCAGGTCGGCGTCTGAAGGTGTACAAAGAAGAAGAAGAATAGATACATACGTGTGCTTGTGTGTATGTGTGTGTTTGTGAGTGAGTGTGTGCGTGTGTGTGTGTAAAAATGGCTTTAAAACTAATATAAATATATTATGTTGTCCTCTGCTTTCAGGACCGCCGGTCGTTGAATCAGGTACGCCAAAGCTGTTGACAGCTAAATATTACAGACATATAGATATAAAGTAAGAGTATATATACAGAAACAGATAATTTACTCATATAAGGCTGTTTGAAGTGGAAAAGTCTATCAAGGGTACTTATATCGGGAAAATGACAGGTTGTGAATGAAGTATCTCCAAGATAATCTAATATTGACTACACCACTGAAGTTAACATATGATGACTTCAGACAGGAGACATAATATGGGGACGACATAGAAGGAAAGTTTTTGTTTTTGGGGAGGGGGGGGGGGGGCATAGTGTAGTTAGAGGAAAGTATGTTTCGTGGAAGAAGTGTCAGGAGACAGAAAGCTGGAGATCGTAGCAGCTGATCATCGATGTGAAAATGGGACGTGCTCTAATCTGAGTTAAGTAATGCTGGTTTTCTAGTGACTGTCGCTTCCACCGAAAATAAACTGTATTTTCCGTGGAGGACTTTTGTGTTGGCATTCTGTCGGGGGCATTATGCACAGTGTACCTGTGCGGGCTATTGGCTTATCAAGACTCCTGTCTATTCCATTGTTCACATAGGGCAGTGAGGAGCATGTATATACACTTGTATAAGTTTGACAACCCATCTGATCGTCTGTGAGTCGATGTTTCCGACTCTGGTGTCTTTCTCCTCTCTCTGCATCTCAATAGTCTTGACTCTTGTCTGTGGTGGGTTGTCGTCAACCTTCTTCGTGGTAGGTTCATGTGAGGTTACTGTAGGTTCTGGTTCTTTGTTGCAGCTCGCAGACAGGTTCTCTCCTCTCGTCATCTTTAAGGTCTTGGCGGTCTCCACGCTGCTCATCTTGTATGTCGGGTGTCTTCAGGTATTTGTCTTTTTGGATCATGCCATTTTCTCCCCCGTATCAGGTTTCTTGAACAGTTTGGGCCACTTGTTCTCGATAGTGCTCCGCAGTTGCGAATGTCAGTTATTGCTGAATGTCATAGTCAGTTATTAGGAATCTTTAATAATAGGTCATTGTACGTAAGATGTCCAAATAGATGAGAAGAGAAATTCCCCCAAAATGCATAGAAAATTATGACAAAGATACTAACATTTAATTAAATTACTTGCAAACTCTATATATATATATATATATATATATATATATATATATATATATATATATATATATATATATATATATAGAGAGAGAGAGAGAGAGAGAGAGAGAGAGAGAGAGAGAGAGACCCACCCACAAACACACACACACTCACGCGCACACGTACACACACTCACACACACACACACACACACACACACACACACACACACAGAGGTCGTGTTTCTTGGTAACGTGTTATATTTCATGTGAAAACAGTAAGCAAATATTGAAGATCCAGAGAAGCTAGGACATGATAAAGAGAGCTGGGGGTAGAAAAATACAAAGAGACAGTGGTATGGTGATTTCTTTCACAGGACACGACAAAAAGAAAATTAAGCCAGTGTTTAGCTTATGCAAGGATACCCTGTTCCTCACCTCGGGCGCCAGCAAACTCTGTGCTGATTTTACTGAACTCCAGTCCACGCAAGAATTCTGCGATACCTCCTCGTCACACACCATGGATAAATGACCATTATAGACATGAACCGAACTAGCAGTGGATCAAGGGTTTGGTGTCTCCTAGAGATGCTTTGTTCAGAAACTACGATGTGGAAAAACCTCTGACACACATCAATCCACCCTCAGATCATGGGTAAATGGTATCCATCGAAGGTATACACTACTAATTTGGCAAATAGTTTCTGATGTCCACCGAGTGTAGCTCCTACTAAGTGACAGGTAGATTGAAACAACTGTCGAACGAGAATGTCTTAATGTCTTAAGATACTGCTTGGGAAGCTTGACCCTGCCAACAAATGGTGAAAAGAAGTTGAATGTGTCAGTCAAGCGGTGCAAATATTGCAGTTCTGCTGCATATGGACACATTGCAATTATTTGCACAGACTCAAAATATCATACGAAAGAAGAAAAAAAAAAAAAACAATTAAAACAGTTTGGCCACATCACAAAATGATCTCTCTTTTAGCAAACATACTGAAGAAACGACAAAAGGCAGACGGTGACAGTAGACAATGAAACAGATGGAGATCTTCACATTAAGTGATAGGCGAACAGCAGTGTGTATTAATGCACAATTAGAGCGAGAGAAAGAAAGTGTTGAAGATCTGATGCATCAAATCTTCTTTCTGGAGACGGCACTTGATTGATTAATTGACTGATTGATTTTCTTGTCCACGACAACATTGACATTAGAAGCTAGTAGGGACTTCTTGAAGGACGGCAAACATCAAACAACCGCCAATATTCACTCATGGTTGCTTTGGACAAGTATAATCTTTTGATATGATCTTAAATACTGTAGTTACTTTGACTGATAACTATTAAAACTAGCGATAAACTTATGGCGCAGTTAGCAGTCAAATGATGGTATATTGGCAGCCACATAAGTATCCGTATCCTTAAGATACATTCTGGTGTTTATTAGTCGATGTATAGCTATAATTTAAAAAGAAACGTTGAAAAAAGCAACATTTGGCCAAGTGATTATTAATCGTGTGATACTAAAGAGTCTGATTAAGACTTCTTGATGTTCTAAGCACATTAAAAATGTCGGTGCTTCTGTATAAAACTAATTCAAAATATGAACAATAATAATGCGCACAATATAATTTTATATTTTTGATATGAAACACGATGTTTTCGTGTAATATGGTTCAGCGGTGCCGTTTGCAGCTTTACACCAAATGATCCATTATAAGTTCTGCAATGGACACTTTATGGTGTGCCTTCTTTGATCAAAGAAGAAGTCTTTCATGCCACAAGACTTATCTTAGTGGGTATATGGCGCTCGCTCCCTTATCTGAATACACCCAATCTGTACTCTATGGCAATGTAGTCAATGTCACGCTGGTAGTCTTTACTTCCCAGAATTGTTCTTGGTACCCATGTTTGACTGGATCCATCTGTAGTCCAGGTAAATTTTTAAAACAGAAAATGTTGCCTCGATGTGGATTCTTCTTCTTCTTCTTCTTCTTCTTCTTCTTCTTCTTCTTCTTCTTCTTCTTCTTCTTCTTCTTCTTCTTCTTCTTCTTCTTCTTCTTCTTCTCCTCCTCCTTCTTCTTCTTCTTCTTCTTCTTTCTTCTTCTTCTTCTTCTTCTTCTTCTTCTTCTTCTTCTTCTTCTTCTTCTTCTTCTTCTTCCTTTTCTCTTCTTCTTCTTCTTCTTCTTCTTCTTCTTCTTCTTCTTCTTCTTCTTCTTCTTCTTCTTCTTCTTCTTCCCTCCTTCTTCTTCTTCTTCTTCGTTCATCAAGAGAGTTTTTTTCGGACGTGATTGCGCTGTGCCTGTTTACAGCAGAGCTGCGTTCTTGCGCAGTTAGGCCGACACATCCGACTTCTCAGGCATTTTTTGACCGGGTTAACCTTCCCGGGGGATGTAGATTCGAACTCATACCTAGCTGCCCAGCAGGCAAACGTACTAATCGTGTCGCTATCACACCTCTAGTCACTTTATGAATAAATAAATATTAATTAACATATGTTCAGTAAAAGATCAGTAATCAGTGCACTCTTGCCTTCCACAGCCTCGTTTCCGCCAATAGCTCTATCTGGCAAGAACTATGTGGAGAGGGGTCAGGCGATCCATCTGTACTGTAACATTTCTGGGTCCGATGGCTCTCCCCTCAGCATAGACTGGTTTAAAGATGGAGATAAGATAGACCATACCAACTACAAACATGTGGTCATTACCAGTTACAACATGGTGGAGCCAAAGTTAGCCATTTGAGCTGTGTATTTGTATTTATTTGTATATGCCCCTGTCTGTCTACCATTCTGGTTGTCAGTTTTAATATTTGATTGCTAGTTTGAAAGTACGCCGTGAACAATTAGCAGCCTAGTGAAGAATTAAAAAGAAACTGTAGACATGTGGTTTTTAGAAGAATGCCGAGAATACCATGGATAGATAAAAGCACAGAAGTAAAATGTCATTTTTAGAAGAATGCTGAGAATACCATGGACACATTTTTAAGAAAAAAGCAGAAGAAAGATATCTCACAAGAAGTTAACACACAAAGAGAACTAACTACTCTCATCAGAACAGGACAGTCCACATTCTTTGGGCACTTCATGAGAAGGTGAAAGCTGGGGTACGTCGAAGATGCTGGGCAGTTTGACATGGCATGGAGGAACATCAGTATCAGAAATGATTGGCAGTACAAGAGACAGGGGCTGCGGACAAACATGATCACCAGCGCTAGACTGCATGGACTATAAAAAGTTAGTTGCATATCCTTTACGGACGTAGCAGTCAACCCCAGCATTTTTTGGCTGTTCGTGATTCCTGGGCAAGTTTACGTTAAGTAGTTTGCCATTGGTTTCTGAACGACCGGCATCTATACCATTTCGTATAAACCAACGCAAGACGGTCTGCTACCAAATAGCACATAGAAGTGCACAGTGAGGTAGAATCAGTGTTTCGCGATTCCCGTATTTCGCATGCTTCAGTAAAATATTGATAAGGCAATTTAGATGTGACCGCTTAAATGTCGCTGGTCTGGCGAGATCTGGAGACCGTCCTCGGAGTGCCAAGATGAAAATGGAACAAGAGTGAAGGAAATTATTGACCCAGGATACACAAGTTGCATGTGCGGAGAAAGCTGGTGCAGTAAAACTGAGCGAAAGAGCATTTATTAGAATTTTACACAATAGAATGAATGTTTAAAATATGTGCTCGAGTTCTGCATTTGTTGTCCCTTAAACAGAAGGCAACATGGCTAAACTGATGTTGACAGTTGCTCAAAAAGTGCCATTCAGGAAACATTTTGAACACCATGGTTACTGAAGGCATGACTTGTGTTCACCATTATAACATCCAAATCCACAATTTGCTACATGAAGAGGAAAACCAGATTTCTCAACGCTTGCCACGCCAATGGACATACATCTATCTGCAGGAAAGATGATGCTGGCAGCAGTTTGAGACACCGAGGTGTCCTATTTCAATATTATCTACTCGTGGTAGTAACGGGCATTACTGTACAGATCTCTTTACCTAACGTAAAACAGCTACGATCAAGAAGAAAGGAACAGCATGCGCTTAAAATCTCCTTATATATTTCATGAAAAATCGCCGATCACAAAGCACCGCTTGTGCAGTTAGCAGCCAATGATTTTAAATTTGAGATTCTTCCATACCTACTTTATTCTCCTTATCTGAGTATATTAGAACCTTTTCTTTTCCCAAATTTAAAAAAAAGCTGACAGGAAATATTTTGACAGTAATAAAAACGTCATAGTGACATATGACAACAAGTTCGAAACATAGGTTGTTCTACTCCGAAGGTATTTTCAATGTCAAGCAGAGATAACGTTCGAGTTTCGATCACAAGTGGTAGCTGTACTGAACGGTAATGAACACTATACAAAATTTTAGTTATCTCTGACATGTCCTTCCTTAGTCACGCAAAGACTTAACGGTGAGTCGTTTATATATAGTATCATTATATTTTTTTGTTAGAAAGAGCTAGAAGTAAAAACATATCTGTACTTATACTTCATAAGCTACACAAAAAGCATGAAAAAATAATCAACTACTAGAAAAATTAAACATTGATGGCAACGATCTAAGAATAATAAAGAACATATGTTGACAGCTAACAACAGCAATTGATAACCATTTTGGAACATTTCAGTGTGGAAAGAAAGGTGTTAAACAAGAACGTTTACTATTTCCTGATTTGTTTGTATTTAACAGTGAGCATGTAATGAGATCTATAGAAAATATACCAGGGATTGTAGTTGTTGGTCATAATGTAGTTATAGTTTTCTTTAAAATCGCTTAAAAGACAGGGTCGACCTCATTGCACCGGGTTTTTTTTTTTTTTATCCCGTATGGCTCAGTCTCTTTCCGCAGCGTGGAAAGCGTCGTACAAAGCATACTTCGTAGCACCAGCGACAACCCTCAGGAGTCTCCAAAAATGCACTCGTGAACCGAAGGATGAAGCCCTGAATCGAACCAACAACCTTCGGAGCCCGAGGCAGACGGCTTGACCACTTAGCCACGGAGACTCCCTGCTGACATCGTATTGATAGCACTATGTCAAAGAGAATTACAGAAACTGATCGATACCAGGGATTTACAAGATGAAGAGGGACATCGGCTTGAATAATATCCAGACAATAAATTTTATTATAGATGGCTAGTCTTTTCCTCACTTAGCCAGACGACGAACGCTCACGTCTAATTCTCGCCCAACAGCGCTCGATGACATCATCAGCTTAGCTCCCTATCGGCTACGCTAATATACCTCCTTTTCAGTGTTCAGGGATTAATAGGGTTTATAAGACATGAGGAACGATTTCATTGCATGGAGTTGTATACTACATGGCTATATCGCTTTCCGCAGGGTGGTAAGCCGAAAGCGTCGAACTAAGCACGAACTCCGTAGCTCCAGCAACGACCCCCAGGTTTCTCCGAGAAAATTGCATTCGCCTACCGAACTACGTAACCCGGAATCAAACCACAACATTCGGAGCGCGAAGCAGGCGGAGTATCTACCTCACCATGAAGACTTCTATTTTCATTGTTCATGTTAAATGAGCCACACAAACACCAAGCTAAGGAGACCTGGTTTCAATCTCTCTACCAGTGTAGGTGTCAGTGAGTTGTTGATTGACAGAAGTTAATGAGACCTGGTTTCAAACTCAGTGTAGTTGTCAGTGAGTTGTTGACTGACAGAAGCTAATGAGACCTGGTTTCAATCTCTCTACCAGTGTAGGTGTCAGTGAGTTATTGATTGACAGAAGTTAATGAGACCTGGTTTCAATCTCTCTACCAGTGTAGTTGTCAGTGAGTTGTTGACTGACAGAAGGTTAATGAGACCTGGTTTCAAACTCTCTACCAGTGTAGTTGTCAGTGAGTTGTTGACTGACAGAAGTTAATGAGACCTGGTTTCAATCTCTCTACCAGTGTAGGTGTCAGTGAGTTATTGAGTGACAGAAGTTAATGAGACCTGGTTTCAATCTCTCTCTACCAGTGTAGGTGGCAGTGAGTTGTTGATTGACAGAAGTTAATGAGACCTGGTTTTCAATCTCTCTACCAGTGTAGGTAGTCAGTGAGTTGTTGATTGACAGAAGTTAATGAGACCTGGTTTCAATCTCTCTACCAGTGTAGGTGTCAGTGAGTTATTGATGACAGAAGTTAATGAGACCTGGTTTCAATCTCTCTATCAGTGTAGGTGTCAGTGAGTTATTGATTGACAGAAGTTAATGAGACCTGGTTTCAATCTC
Source organism: Cepaea nemoralis (assembly GCA_014155875.1). Classification (NCBI taxonomy): domain Eukaryota; kingdom Metazoa; phylum Mollusca; class Gastropoda; order Stylommatophora; family Helicidae; genus Cepaea; species Cepaea nemoralis. Next base: position 317,849 of record JACEFZ010027699.1, on the reverse strand, counting down.
TCTACCAGTGTAGGTGTCAGTGAGTTGTTGATTGACAGAAGTTAATGAGACCTGGTTTCAATCTCTCTACCAGTGTAAGTGTCAGTGAGTTATTGATTGACAGAAGTTAATGAGACCTGGTTTCAATCTCTCTACCAGTGTAGGTGTCAGTGAGTTATTGATTGACAGAAGTTAATGAGACCTGGTTTCAATCTCTCTATCAGTGTAGGTGTCAGTGAGTTATTGATTGACAGAAGTTAATGAGACCTGGTTTCAATCTCTCTATCAGTGTAGGTGTCAGTGAGTTGTTGATTGACAGAAGTTAATGAGACCTGGTTTCAATCTCTCTACCAGTGTAGGTGTCAGTGAGTTGTTGATTGACAGAAGCAACCCCTCGGACACGGGCACCTACATCTGCCGGTCAGCCAATGGGTACATCGACAGTACACGAGTCACAGTTCTCTTTGGTGAGCAGTCATGAATGATACCTTCGTGTTGTTGACTGCGCCTGTTTGCCCTTGTGTGTGTAACATTGTGTATGTGACATTGTGTATGTTATATTGTGTATGTGACATTGTGTTTTTGATATTGTTTGTGACATTGTATCAATGTTCCAGTGAGGAAGGTAAATGTAAACAATTATATTAATTTCTAAAGAACAAGTTTAAGGGTAATCGTACAGCTAGATTTGTGATGGTGTGGCGTTAAAATAATAGCTGTATACGAACTAAAATACAATATGAATAATAAAATATATTGATCAGGTACCTGTCCGCCTGCTGTCGCGAGAGTTCTGGATTTGTCTTTGGCAGGCAAAACAAGAGAGCGTGTGTTTTCTGCTATGCTGAAATTTAACAAAGCCATTAGGCCCTTCTTACAGTACTACAAGCTAATCAATGAAAACACTGAGCAAATGGCCAGGAACCTCCGCGATTTTAGTTTAAAATCACTCTTGAAACATTATAAAAATGGGCTACAGTTGAGTCAAAAGAAGGAATTTCAAGATATACCGAACCAAATAACATTAAACTCTATATAAATCCCAGCTGATCTTTGGAAGCTGTTGGGTTAAACAAATAAGATTGATGAGTTGCGGGATCCTATGTCAACCCTTATAAATGGGGAAATGGGGCATGGTTAAAAGGAAGAAACATGAGGAACAAAAATACAAGAAAGTACAAGAGACAACCACTGTGCTTTGGTTATAGAGGTGAATGCCACACTGTACCAAAAGCTATGACCTGGGTTTAAATCCCAACATGGCAGGCATGTATATGTTCCTAACAGTACGACTCTAGGGTTGTCTCATCATCATCATCATCAAGTTCAAGATAATGACGGAGCACGTAAAGGAATGTCCTGAGTGCTGTGATGTCCATGCTGAACTAAACTTATCATCACCTGGGCCGGTCTTGAACATCCCTGGCCTTTTCCACGAGGATCTGACTTGTTCCTCTCTCAGTAAGTGCCATGCTGAACTAAACTTATCATCACGTATTTCAACACCTGGGCCGGTCTTGAACATCCCTGGCCTTTTCCACGAGGATCTGACTTGTTCCTCTCTCAGTAAGTGCCATGCTGAACTAAACTTATCATCACGTATTTCAACACCTGGGCCGGTCTTGAACATCCTTGGCCATTTCCACGGGGGTCTGACTTGTTCCTCTCTCAGTAATTGTGTGAATAGTTTGGCTGACCAGCCTCATAATATCATCATAACCATCATATGCTATGCTGATAAACGTGGGCGGTATTGTTTCGAAAATTCATACGCATCACATGAGTTATGGTTCAGCTGTGTGTTTTGTCTCAATTTTGCCATGTGGCCAAGCCATCTTGATATTTACCTCTCTGTCTTTTCCTTGTTCTTTCCCCCTCAATCTTGCCAGTTGTCACCAAGTTATCAGGCGTATTTTTCGTCATAACGTGCCCAAAATATGCTTGACTGTCTACGTCTAATTTCTCTAATCTGTTAAAAATAGGTGCTGGATAATAATAAGATTTATCTGGGAGTTGTTTGTGAAGGAAAAGCAGCGACAAACAGAACTAGAAATTCCCAACCCCCTCCCTTCTCCCTCCATTATGCTGTCAATCTGTAAAGGCCTATCACTTCAAATCACAACGGCAGTATCGACTATGGGACTTCCTTTACAACTGAAAAGTAATGGAAGGTATGCAAAAATATGTTAAAGTTCACATTTTGGAATTATAATTAACTGGTGAATGCAAATAAATAATGAGTTGTTTGTAGGACAATGATAATATTTCAAACAGTTCTCTTTATTGTTAACGAAAAATGAGCTCATTAACTCCTTTTTTAGTTTTAGAAGGTCACAATATAACTCCCCAGTGATTACAATAGCGATGAAAATACAATTACACCAAAAACTCAAATATAAACAGACTGTAAGCCATACACAAAAATCGTATTGCTGCAGTATGCTCTGACTAAAAATACAAGTAATACAGTTACACATAGCATACTGATGGATACACGTGAAGAATAGTCAATCATAGACGATAATAGGTACACATGGAGAACAGATAATTGCACATGATATGTTGATTGGCAGATGTGAAGGATGGCAAATTACGCATGATGTGTTGATTAGCAGACATAATGGATAGCAAATTACACATGTTATGTTGATTGGTAGGCATGAAGAATAGTAAACTACACATGATATGTTGATTGGGAGACATAAAGGATGGCAAATTACACTTGATGTGTTGATTGATAGACATGAAAAATAGTCGATCACATGTGACATGTTGATTCGTAGACATGAAGAATAGCAAATTACACATGATATGTTGATTCGTAGACATGAAGAATAGCAAATTACACATGATATGTTGATTCGTAGACATGAAGAATAGCAAATTACACATATGTTGATTAGTAGACATGAAGAATGGCAAATTGCACATGATATGTTGATTGGTAGACATGAAGAATAGTCAATCACATATGATATGTTGATTGTTAGACATGAAAAATAGCACATTACTCATGATATCTTGATTGGTAGACATGAAGAATAGCCTGTTACACACAACGCCTTGATGTGTACACATGTAGAAATGCCAATAACAGATGTCACGTTGATTATACGCATGAAGAATAGCCAATCACATAAATTACGTTGATTAAGATAAAACAAGACGTGAATGGCGTTGTGGTATATTTAAAGACCAAAGATCCTCACATGTGTTTGTTGATTAATCGTAGCTCCACATCATGTGATTGTTTTTAATATTGACATCATAACTGTATACAAACGACGAATCAATCTAAATGTTTAATTTGATTTACCGATTGCATTTTAATTCCTGTGAATGCGAGAACCTAGTGCACAGCTTCATTCATATCCTCGAATGTTTTTAGAGCACCTTTAATGGTGTCAGATTTGTCTCTCGGTGTTAAAGTTTCTGTTATTTCTAAATTTTCAAAATTATACTGGTTTCAGGAAAGCTGCAGTAGCGGACTGGCTAGCATGGTTGCCTCTCGGGCCATCGGTGATATGTTCGAATCTTCTTCGGGGCGGAGATCTCTTTTCACTGACCAGGTCGACCCAGCCACTTTACCTTAAACTGATGTCCACGGCAAAGTTGAAAATTATAACCGTTTCGCAATAGCTCAAAACATTTAGTAATAGTTGGTGGTCGGGAATACTGCCCTCCGTTAATGAAAATATGGGCCTCAAACAGCTGGTGTCTGATAATTTCATTATAATGAAAGCATGAGACTCAAATACTGACCTCGTGTAATGAAACTATGAGGCTCAAATACTTGACCTCCCCTTATAAAAATATAGGCCTCAAACTTTGACCTCCGTTAATGAAAATATGAGACGAAAATACTGACTTCCTCAGAAACTAACCACTGTTAATGACAGTTTTTTTTTCGCATATCCTTAACAGGACATCGCTGTCAACATCAGCATCTTTCAGCTGACTGTTGATTTCTTGGCAAGATTACGCTCAGTAGTTTGCCATTGCTTTCTGAGCGACTGGCTCACATACCCCGTAAGTTACGGACGCGGAGAGAACCGCTACCAATTCTCGCCCACGTCACGTTACTCACGAGAGTATACGGGATTACGGAGAAAGTCGTGTAACCCCTAGACCAGGGAGACTGGCGTTAAGTCCGATATACTCATTGCAAGAGGCCAGTATTAGAATCTAGTATTGTAAATGACAATACTTAAATAATGGCCTCTTTGAATGAAAAGATAGTCCTCTACGCTAGCCTCTGATTATGAAATGAGCCTCAAATACTGACCTAAGCAACATACTTTCTGATACCCATTTAAACTAGATCGATATGGGATCCCACGTTAATTTTCTTTTTTAAGTCCCTACCTCGATGGGAATTCGAAGACGCCGCGGAGCCGACAGGCAAGCATACTTACCACTGTAGTATCGCGCCTCCGTGGCTGAAGGGAAGTTGGATACATACATAATATATACATATATCCATAATTACACATATGTGAGTGAAATTGAAAACCAACACAACACCCGGAATACCAAATTAATGCACAAAAGAATTAATGACATCACTAACAAAAGAACACACACATCAACGAGTTGCCTAAAAACCAAAGATGGCAAAATCATAATAGAAAAAGATCAGATTTTACATGCATGGTCAGATTATGTGAAAGACCTTTATGATGATACAAGAGAAGAACAATATGATCATCGGAATAATAACGAAGGATCATCAATTTTGAAGATGGAAGTTCAGAATGCTTTTAACCATATGAAAACTGGCAAGACCACAGGTACAGATAACATCACAATAGAAATAATCAATGCCTTAGAAGAATATGGAATAGACCAAGTCACCAGACTGCTGAACGCAATATATGATACTGGAGATATACCTCCTGAATTATGAAATTCTATATTTATTACAATCCAGAAGAAATCAGGAGCCTTGGAATGTGATCAATATCGAACAATTAGTATAATGAGCCACATCACGAAGATTTTGCTGAGAATTATCATGCAAAGAGTTAGGGAGAAAATACAACCCGAAATAGGAGAAGAACAATGTGTGTTTGTAGAAGGGTACAGTAAATGCTGTGTATACTGAGAACAGTAATTGAACGTTCTATATAAGTAAACAAAGATCTATATCTTTGCTTTATTGGCTACACAAAGGCTTTCGATAAAGTGAGACATGTCGACATGCTAAGGGTGCTTGAAGATCTACAAATTAATAGAAAAGACCTTAGACTTGTAAAAAACATATATTGGAAACAACAAGCTGCCATCAGAATTGATAATGATGTAAGTCAATATCAGCCTATTAAAAGAGGTGTGAGACAGGGGTGTATAATGTCTCCAGATCTTTTTTCCCTGTACAGTGAAAATATTTTCAGAAATATAGAAGATATGGAAGGAATCAACACTGGGGGACGATACATCAATAACATTAGATATACAGATGATACTGTCTTGATTGCAGACAATGAACCTGCGACATTTAGTAGATGCGATTGTTGCACACAGTAAGCAACTATGGTGAAAATTGAATAATAAGAAGACACAGATTATGGTCGTCACTGGGAAGAAGGAAATACCAGAATGTGATATACGAGTAAATGGGTATATTCTTAAGCAAGTTAATCGGTACATTTATCTCGGAACAGTCATAACATCTGATGGGAGATGCCTTGAAGAGATTAGAACAAGAGTTGCCATGGTAAAGGTAGCCTTTTGCAAGATGAAAAACATACTGACCAATAAAAAGATATCAATTGAAACGAGAAAAGGAGTGTTGAATTGCTACGTAGAACTTGTACTTTTGTATGGATATGAAGCGTGCACAATGAGCAGACAAGCTGAAAAACATCTGATGGCTGTAGAGATGTGGTTTCTGAGGAAAATGCAAAGAATAGCATGGGCAGACAGAAAAACCAATGAACGAATCCTTCAAGAAATAAATGAAGATCGTAAACTGATTAGAGTCATTAGACGTAGACAGTCACAATTTTTTTTGGACATGTTATGAGAAGAAATGACTTGGAGAACTTGGTGACAACTGGAAAGATCAAAGGGAAGAGACCAAGGGGAGACCGAGAAGTAAACACCTGGATTCTTGGCCACGTGGCATGGTTGCGACAGGAACACGGAGCTGATTCCACGACTCTGGTGGTCGAGTGAGATGGCAAAACATGACCGCCCACACTTATCGGCATGGCACATGATGGATGGAGTGAATGTCTTTCGATATGTGTTATGTACTAAAGATATTCTATTGTTTAATCCACAGCGGACTCCAGCAATGTAAAAAGAGGTAAGTCTTCTCCTAATTATCGTGTCAGACTTCCTCCCAGTATTGGGAAGAAGGCTGTTGACAATGAAACACGAAAACCTTTGGATATAACTTTTACCAAACTAGGTCTAATCCCAACCAGGTTGTACCCCTAGCGACAGCATATGTCTGTGACAGAATTGAAAGAATCAAAACCTGCCTGTGACAGAAGTGTATGAAGCAACTCGTGTCTGTGACAGAAGTGAATGAAGCAAAACCTGCCTGTGACAGAAGTGAATGAAGCAAAACCTACCTGTGACAGAAGTGAATGAAGCAACACCTGCCTGTGACAGAAGTGAATGAAGCAAAACCTACCTGTAACAGAAGTGAATGAAGCAACACCTGCCTGTGACAGAAGTGAATGAAGCAACTCGTGTCTGTGACAGAAGTGAATGAAGCAACACATTTATGTAACAGAAGTGAATGAAGCAACACCTGCCTGTGACAGAAGTGAATGAAGCAACTCGTGTCTGTGACGGAAGTAAATGAAGCAACACCTGCCTGTGACAGAAGTGAATGAAGCAGCACTGTTTAGTTACCTGCCATAGACTTTAGTAAACAAAGACAACACGCTGGGGGTTATTTTCTCTATTTTCTATCTAGAGCAATCAGCATTTGGTGTACAAGCAATTGTTTGATTTTAACTTCCTGTAGATTAAATCCTTGGAGTAAGAGTCTATGCTACAATAAGGTTATTGACATTTCCTTTACAGAGCGTTGCAATCAAACCCAGCATTTTGGCTGATTGTGATTTACTAGGCAATGTTTACTTTCAGTGGTTTGCCATTGCTTTCTGTAGACCGATTCCTCCTATCATCGAAATCAACACACGTCTCGGTATGGAAGGAATTTCGAATACCAGAAAACAATTAAAAATACAAATTTTGAAAGAGAGCATTATCTCTTCTGTGACTTCATACGGATGGCTCATTTTGGAATCACTGAAGACGCTTGTGAACACAAATGCTAAAGAAATATTCTACGAATACCTTGGGTCAAGAAAAGGACAAATAAAGACATTCTGCAAGGTTTCTCTGTGGCGAAGGAGTTACGGAAGCAATTCGTAATCTCGAAACACAGCTGCTGGCGATTTGACAGCAGATTGTTTTGCATTGGTTTTCATATAATGATGTGTGTGCCAGTCGTTCAGAAAGCAATTGCAAACTACTGAGCTTAATTTTTCCAAGAAATCACAAACAGCTAAATCATATATAACAAGGTAAAGAAAATCGGAGAACTCTGGCTCAAAAACAGTATCCTGTTTCTAAAACTACTATACTTTTGACACATCAAACATCACAGTACTTTTTAGAAAGAGCAGTAATGGAATGCGCGGTTTCTGGAAGAAGAGAAAGGGGTCGACTAATACGAAGATGGATATATGGTATTATGGACACCATAGGCGTGAACATACATTAGGCAGGGAAAAGGGGCGAGAGTGTTTCCCGTGGAGTGAGATTAGAGCGACGTTATGCAAAGGACCTGCTAGGTTATGACATAAAGATCCGTTACCTTGCCGGAAAGCTGCATTACAGAAAATGAAAAGTATCTTATGCAATAAGTCACTATCATTGAATATAAGAAGGGGAGTACTGAAATGCTACATAGAATCTGTTTTGTTGTATGATAGTGAATCTTGGAATGAAAATGAACAAATTAGAAGGATCTTGGAAGCAACGGAGATGTGGTTCCTGAGACGAATGTTGCGAATTCCTTGGACTGTAAGAGTAACTATCAACGATCGTCTAAATGAGGCTAGTGAAACTAGAACATTATATACATCAATAAGAAAAGTCACAAACTACTTGTGTGTGTGTGTGTGTGGTGTGTGTGTGTGTGTGTGTGTGTGTGTGTGTGTGTGTGTGTGTGTGTGTGTGTGTGTGTGTGTGTGTGTGTGTGTGTGTGTGTGTGTGTGTGTGTGTGTGTGTGTGTGTGTGTGTGTGTGTGTGTGTGTGTGTGTGTGTGTGTGTGTGTGTGTGTGTGTGTGTGTGTGTGTGTGTGTGGTGTGTGTGTGTGTGTGTGTGTGTGTGTGTGTGTGTGTGTGTGTGTGTGTGTGTGTGTGTGTGTGTGTGTGTGTGTGTGTGTGTGTGTGTGTGTGTGTGTGTGTGTGGTGTGTGTGTGTGGTGTGTGTGTGGTGTGTGTGTGTGTGTGTGTGTGTGTGTGTGTGTGTGTGTGTGTGTGTGTGTGTGTGTGTGTGTGTGTGTGTGTGTGTGTGTGTGTGTGTGTGTGTGTGTGTGTGTGTGTGTGTGGTGTGTGTGTGTGTGTGTGTGTGTGTGTGTGTGTGTGTGTGTGTGTGTGTGTGTGTGTGTGTGTGTGTGTGTGTGTGTGTGTGTGTGTGTGTGTGTGTGTGTGTGTGTGTGTGTGTGTGTGTGTGAGTATGTGTGTGAGTATGTGTGTGATGAGAAGAGGGGCATTATAGAATATCGTGACAACTGGAAAGATCAAGGGAAGAGAGGCAGAGGCAGACCAAGAGAAATGATGCTGCATGGACTGAGACATTGGCATGGAGGTACATGATTAGCAGAATTGATCGAGAACACCGAGGACCGCTATCTGTGGAGAGACATGAGCAGCTACGCCAGCTGGCACGGCACTTAATGATGATGAAGATATTGCCGGAGACTGGAATACTTATAGAATGACGGGTATCCTATATATTTCTCTCTCTCTCTCTCTCTCTCTCTCTCTCTCTCTCTCTCTCTCTCTCTCTCTCTCTCTCTCTCTCTCTCTCTCTCTCTCTCTTTCGCTCTCTCTCTCTCTCTCTCTCTCTCTCTCTCGCTGCTCTCTCTAGTGTGTGTGTGTGTGTGCGCGCGCGCGCATAATTATCCTTTCTTACGTATTCTTTGTTTCTTGAGATTAAGAAAAACATCATGGTGGTTTCTGCTACGTTGAAGGGAGTCTGCCAACTGCATTCCCTCCACTGTACTTCCTCCTGGTATAGATCCGGGCATTACACAAGAGTGTGACAAACGTAGTTAGTTCATGTGATGGAGTATCCACCGGAACAAGAGGATAACTGTTGAGCATATGCCAAAGTAAGTGAGGAATACTGTTGGGTTTCCACCGAAATAAGTGGACAGCTCTGCTAAATACCCACCGAAAATGTGAAAATCTGTTAAGCATCCCCTGGAATAAGTGGATAACTCTAATGAGTATCCACAAAAATAAATAGATAAATCTAATAATTATCCACGGGAATAAGTGTATAACTGTGCTGGGTATCCACCAGAACAAGTGGACAGCTCTGCAGTTTTGCAGGAATTGTATCGTAATAAGAGGAGAAGACACCACACCACGTTTTTATATGGAAGTCACAGTAAAACCGCATTATCGTCCAAAAAATACATCTGGAATTATGGAGAGACACGTTCACAAACAACATATCCGTCTCTGGACTAGATGACCTGACACGATATGAATTCATCATCATCATGTGCCATGCCGATAAGCGTGGGCGGTCAAGTTTCGCCATCTCACACGATCATCAGTCTTGGGTCGGCTCTGTGTTTTTATCTCGTGCCTGTGTCTGTCCCTTGTTCTTTTCCCCTCAATCTTGCCACTTGTCAACTAGTTCTCTAGTTTATTTATTCTCATGACGTGCCCAAAATTGTTTATTGCGTCTAATTTATGTAATCAGTTTAAGGGTTTTATTTGCTTCTTGTAGGGCTTGTTCTATTAATTGACGAAACATGATTTTCTAGGCATCGGTAAAGCAGGTAGTTTGTCATTGCTTTCATTCTTAGCAGTGACCAAATTAGTCGATGACCGCAGCCATTGTCTCCAAAAAGAGATCTTCTGCCTACCGTCAAGAAATTGGAGACCATAACCTACAACTATCTGTTGCCTGCTCTTCAACTTCATCCACCACCTGCATCCATGACTTCATGTAACCCTCATCGGGGGGATAAAGGGGTACTCCACCTTACCCAAGCGTAACCCGTAGGCTAGCGGAGAGAAGGAGGCACCTTACTTCTCATGTGATTGGGGATACCCCTATCCCGCCACCCACAATTAATTAACGAAGTGTCTATTCATAGCGCACTATGTATAAAGTATTCCTTTATACACAGTTAACTATCCCGGCTGGTCACGTGATTTGCCAAGTCACGTGACTTAACGTAAGGTTGTGGCTATATTATACATTGTTGGTAAGAGTTTAAATGTGTCAAAACGTTGTCGTCAGTAGCATAGTTCATATCGTCTCCGCATGATGGGCGGATGGCTCGAGGTTAGTTTCCTTGCCGAACAACTTTTTTTTTTATTTATTGTTCAGCAATTAATTGGGTGAAGGTCAAATGTCAATCGTTCGTTTCCTTGCTGGACAATTTTTTTTTTTTTTTAACTCCCGCAGCGTGTAGCAGCTAACGACACCATGCGTGCCCAATTCTTAACCCTTTGAAAATAAAGATTTTCGTTCGTTCGTTAGAGTGAGTAAAAGATGCACCACAATCATCACATTTCTAAGGTTTCTCTACTGTATGTGTTCTCTTGTGGCACTTCAGGTTGCCAGGCTGAGTAAAAGATGCACCACAATCATCATATGTGTAAGGTTTATCTCCTGAATGTGTTCTCAGATGGTACACTAAACGGCCAGTGTAGGTGGTCGCTTCTATAATCCCCAAGGACACTCCATTTTATGTCTGATGCCGCCTCTTTTGATACAAGTGCCAGGTCGATGGCTGTGTCAGGGTCCCCCGGTCTCATTGTCCTGCCTAGTGGGTGTCCCATCATTTAGACAGACAACATCCGTCTCAAGCGAGGCCTCAGCAATAGCAGTGCCCTGTGTGTTCTCTCCCGACCTGTCCCACTCTTTGGAGCATGCACTGAAGTAACCACATATCAGATACCTGGTCAATGAAGAACAAATAAGTTGGTATCAACCAATGCTAGTCTGATGATCTCGCTTTAGGCAACAAACAGTCTTTCCTAGGGTTTTTGTGTATTAGGTGTTGGTTACCTGTGTCTTTACCTTGCTGCACAAGAACCTGCACACTTGTCTTTCTGTTCTTATCTGTCCTCTACTTTTGTTGTCTTGGGAAAGGAGCTTAGCCACCCGAACACGAGTTCTTCTCTCTCTCTCTCTCTCTCTCTCTCTCTCTCTCTCTCTCTCTCTCTCTCTCTCTCTCTCTCTCTCTCTTTCTTTTTTTTTCTCTCTCTCTCTCCTTCTCTATCTCCCTCCCCCTCTCTCTCTTTCTTGTCTTTATAACTTTTTAATGTCTTTCAACACATGCCAACACACCCAGCCTGGGACACAGTTATTTGTATTGGGGATACCAATCTGGAAAATTATTCTTGATATTTAAACAGCCATACTTCAACTATGTATAAAGTATTCCTTTATTCATACTTCGCTATGTATAAAGTATTCCTTTATTCATACTTCACTATGTATAAAGTCTCCCATTAATTAATTGTGAATGTATTTCTCATCTTAATTTTTTTTTTCTTCAGGTAATCCCAGTTCCCTGTCAGCAGTCCTCCGACCTCAGTGCCTTCTTGTTGCCACTGTCCTGGTGGCAACTTCGTCCATGTTTCTCTTCAAATAACGTCATCAAGTCACTGGCAGTATTGTCAATAAGATCATGTGTTGCATCCGCCATAGTTTACTAATTCGCACCAAGCACAATCCCATACATTGATTAGTTACTGGTTGTTAATTCACTTGGAATGTGTATTTGAGGTTGTTTGAATGTGTCACTCCATTTTAAATCTAGCTATATAACTACTGATAAGCATATTCCTTAAAATAATAAATGTATACAGAAATTCCAAAGGCTATAAATATTTTAATAAAATGAATATGCATATAAATAGGGAGCTAGACGAAATGAAAGACACATAAATTAAAAGCAAATGTTCCGACAAAATTCTGTGTCGCGACAAATAAAAATAGACAATAATTCTGAGCTAGAAAACTAAAATAACGCAAACACAAATAATTTAACTATTAGTGCCAATAAATACCACAGACACAACCCTGAGCTCGAGAAATGCAGAAATCGATTAAGAATACACAAGATAACAAGGACGCAGAAAACATTAAATTCAGATCCCTCTAGTTCCGGCTGGCCATTAAAAATATGGATGCTAGCAAGTATGTCTGAAGGCGTGTCCAATAGTCATTGACTTACAGTAATACGTTATGAGAGTCGCGGTTTTAGTGCACTCAAACGACCACTCGACAAATTCCCGAGTTTTTCAAGGCCACATTTTAAAACAAAGTTGTATTTTTCCTCTCCTGCGCGATAAGGCGGCGGCTAATATTGACTACATTATTCATCGAGCAATGTTTGATCAAGAAACCATTGGTTTTGCCTTCTATCACCAAAATGGTACTATATTCTGTTGATGTTTACATAGAAAATAACTGAAAAAAATGTGATTAAAGCTACAAAACAAAGAATTCTAATAGAATGCCAATGTTTTGTTTCCAAATTTGTTATTTTTGCATGCATTATATATAGGATTTTCCTGTGGTAATAATCAGACCAAAACAAATGCAATTTTTTACGTAAAAGAAATCCTATGCCGCAGATTATGACCCTTGTCTCAAAGGTGTCATATTACATTAGCAACCCTGTATATCGATTGTCTCCCATTTGTTGGGTTGCCGTCATACTTTGTTATGCTCCCATTTTGAACACATCGCTAGACCTTTTCCAAGTTCACATTCTGTCCCCTTTCTTGGATTACTTTAAATCTCTATCTTGCCAATACCGTTTTCTTTAACAAAACATATATTGCTTATATTTGTTTTAATGAATCTGAACTTAATATTTACCAGTGCACATAATGCGTCAGCTCTCCTTTGTCGCTTTGGCTAGTAAATAATGCATTCGTGCAGGCAGAAGAACTATTTCTTTGGACCATAGGAAATAAATTCATAGATATTGATCGGAAACAAGTGGCCTTTTGGTTCTCTTCTGATTGTTATTTATGCTGTAGTTGCTCTTGTTGTTGCTCTTCTTCTTCTTCTTCTTCTTCTTCTTCTTCTTCTTCTTCTTCTTCTTCTTCTTCTTCTTCTTCTTCTTCTTCTTCTTCTTTCTTCTTCATCTTCTTACTCCTCCTCCTTATCATCATCCTCTTTCTTTTTTCTTCTTGCACTCCTTCTTCTTTTACTTCCTCCTCCTTCTTTCTCATCTTTCTTCTTTGTTTTTGATGTCTGCTTAATTTGCATCCCCTGTCTATGTCAAGCTGTGTTTGTCTCCTCTAATGTTATTTATTTTCTTTCCACGAGACTTATTGCCTTCTCTAAATGGTATTATCTTTTTTAACGTTCCTCTCTTCAGTGAAACCGATTGCATTCTATAAATTTCCTCTATTACTAGGCTTTTGATCATCTACTGTAACATTCTATAGAGCGTATTTTTAATGACTGTGCAGTGTTTGAAAATATTGCCGGTTCAGGTTTTGTATTCCCCCTCTGTAAAGTCCATGCAATATAATAGGTAAATACAAAACATGGACCGGCAATATTTTCAAACACTGCACAGTCATTAAAATACACCCTATACTATTTCTGGGCTTTTGTGCGTCTTTTGTAATGTTTCTCTATTTCTCAATTATTGATGGCCTTCTGTAATGTTTCTGTATTTACGGGAGACTAGAGGATAATAGACATAGTTCTAAGCCGATTCAACTACTGCAGCCTACAGCAACACTGGTGTTGTCACAAAATAATACTGCTAACGTGGTGAATGTCTAGCGTTACTGGCGTATTACCTTGGCCTGAAACTCCAAATCCACTGATGCGATCCAAGGGGATAATCTTTATACACATGGTTTTCTTCCTTTTCCCGCCACCTAATTACATTAACAGTGTTGAATTATGATCCTACTTAATTAATAGGTTAACAATAAACTAATCAATATGAACTGAACATTAAATTACTAACATATCTGTTTTCCAGCTTTTTAAAGATGTTACACAAAGCTACAGTTGCAAATAGTTGTCTTGTCTTTGGTAACAAAGACACTCAGTGGATGACACTTCAACACGTTGTAGCTACTTCTAGTGGCCACCCATCATTCCTCCGTGTATTCAGGTCTACACAATGTCACGTTAATAACACTTCGCAAACCCATAGCGGGTTCCTGCTAGAGACTGTTTACTAGTTAACTATTTTCAAGCTCTTGGTTTTGTAGTAATATACAGGACCATAATAAATTGCATTGGGTGCATGATGCTAGCTCCATAATTTATCGACACATGGACACTGGATGGGTGATGTGGTCAATATCACACGGGTCACCGTAACTGTACAGGGCATATGTAGTATACATGTTAGGCTTGGCCTACCTGGGAGCCCAGATCAATGTTCACAATTCTGCAACCATGGAGGTAGGTATTCTGCTACCTGCAGGTAGGTATTCTAGCCACTGCACTACGGCCGGTTGCCAAACTGCTGATGAAATAAAGCTAATTAGACTCCAACCCCGAATTCCGCATTAAATAAGCGAAATAACTTATATCTCTTGTGGATTTTTCAAAATAGTTAGTACTAGGATTTACTTCTTTAATTTTGGAATATGAAGAAGTGTCCTCGTGTTCAAACCACATCTAGGGAGTCTCCGTGGCGAAGTGGTCGAGCCGTCTGCCTCGCGCTCCGAAGGTTGTTGGTTCACGAGTGCATTTTTCTCGGAGATTCCTGGGGGTCGTCGGTGGAGCTACGGAGTTTGTGTTTTGTGCGATGCTTTCGGCAGGCCGCCCTGCAGAAAGAGATCGAACCGTCTGGGGTAAAACTCGGTGCAATGAAGTCGATCCTTTCGACTTTCAAGACTTTTTTAAACTACATCTAATCCATACTACAACAGGTTTTAAAAAGTCTTAAAGTCGACAGGGTCGACTTCTTGCACCGGGTTTTTATCCCACATGGCTCAGTCTCTTTCCGCAGCGAACTGCCGATAGCGTCGTCGCACAAAGCATGAACTCCGTAGCTCCAGCAACGGACCCTCAGGAGTCTCCGAAAATATGCACTCATGAACCGAAGGACGCGGCCAGGAATCGAACCCACAACCTTCGGAGAGCGAAGCAGACTGCTTGGCCACTGGCCACGGGGATTCCGACTACAACAGCAGTTCAAATGAAAGCTATAAGATAATGTCATCATCTGGTGCGTGGTCGGCGGTTGTGTGAGATGATCCTGGGCGAGGAAGAAATAGAGAACGGTTTGATTGTGTTTTACATCGACATCAGTCGATGTGAGTAGAAATATTGTTGATGATGATGGCGACTGGACTGGTAAATAAAATAACTGACAATGTTGTTGATGATGATGAAGATTATGTTGATCACTATTATAAAACATGTAATCAATAGTGTTGTTGATTATCTAATGATTAGTGATTACGCTTATAAATAAGATGATCTGTAATAATAAGGAAAAAATGATTATGCCCATAATTGAAATGAATGATAAAGGTTTTAAATAATTAAGGTAGTAATGATAATGGTTGCAAATACACACCAGTAACTGAAATCTTTCTTGTGTTTTGTTTAACGGCAGGTTAGACTATGATTATTATTGATGTCAATAAAAATGTACGTTCATTGTGTTAAACAAGTTGAAAGAAAAACAATACTAGTTTATTTGGTGTGTTATGTCTATAAGGGGTCTAAAACAGATTAGATAATTCTGAACAAAATGTAATTATGTTATGACAATCCCCAGCATTTGTAAATAAGGAGGCATTGGGCGGTACAGGGGAAAATGATCAGTCTGCTCCTACTTTTAAAGGATGTAGTAGCGTGTGGTAGTCGTTATGTTTGTGCACACCTAGTGGTGGACTGGCCAGGATGTCAGACAGAAAGCGGGTTTTGTGGAATCCTAATACCAGTTGGTCCCCTTAAACATAAGACAATATGTTACAAATGTTAGTGACCTTTCAGTTTTGGCATCCAATATTTTTAGGCCAGTCTGCCAGTGTGCTCAGCCAGATTGCCAGATATTCCTAATACAGATTGTTCGTTATGCTAGATTCCAAAGTTGCCTAACGTTTCTCAAGCTCTTCTTCCATGTCTCTTTATCTTCAGGCTTCTTTTCCCCTTCTCGCATGTGGATTGCATAATTTTGATTCGAGTACCGGAGACTAGTTACCTTCGAATTAGGTTTTCTTTATGATGTCTTTTCAGAGATGTTTTGGCCACTCTTATTTGCGAGGTGGCTTCAAATGAAAACCTTTTCCTCCCAAACAGGTGGCAATCCCTTGGAGCTAGGTGTCTCGAGTACCGGGGATGTGGTACACACTGAAATTAGAGGTCTTCAATGGTTTCATCAGTTGCACGGACAGTATGGGGTCGAACATTGTCATGTTGCAAAAGGACACCTTTAATCAGAAGTCCACGTAGTTTGGATTTGATTGCGGGTCGAAACTTCCTACTCCACTCATGCACTTGATGGACTGACAGGCATGCATCATAATACTGAACTTCCATTCGCCAATGAATTTCTCTAGATTTCACCCCATTACTGATTTTTAAAATAAAAACGAATAACAAATCGCTGATCCTCTTTCGTGCATGTCAGGACTGCGGCGGCCATCGCCGTGTTCGTCTCCACCGTGATGTCAAGTGCTTAAGACTCTTGACATCCTTAACAACAATATTGACAGGTTACAATCACACTTTTAAGGTTTTCATTTGAAACCCCCTCGTAGAACCACATCTAGCGGGTTCAATCCCTATTCCAGTTGGTTGGACTACATTGTTGACTTCTCCTCATTGACCAGGGGACGTAAATTACAAGTACCTCAGAAGTCGGAGTATGTTCGCCTGATGGCGAGGGACACTGGTAATAGGGAAAGCTAATCCACAGGCAAACATCAGTGCAGTGTAATAGAAGTAGTAGCACGTGGTGTGTGGACTACGCCTGGGTTCAAAGCTAGCAAAAGCACATGCACACAAACATTACTTTACTAACCCTCTACGCAAAGGAGCTCCCTGGTAATTTACTTAACTAGTAATTAACTAGGATCTTTTTCTGACTCATGAGATATTAGTTCATATAGTATTACCAAGGCCAAGGAATATCCGTGGCATTACTTATCTCCTCTCTAAGAATACTATAAGCATTTTGTTCTGTGCAAGGTTTTAACTTAGTTTTTAACGCATTAACAAATTGTCTGATCGGCCAACACTTAGCGAGCTTCTACTGATCGTATCAATGAAATGATAATATAACATCTATAAACAGGGGGTAAGCATGGCCGAACAGATATGATCGTTCGTTCTTAAACTTCCGGTGTGCTGATGCCGAGGGAGAGGGTTCATCCCCTACACCAGTCAGTTTGAGTAAAACTTTAACTTCTCTTCCTTGAATTGGGGACGTAAATTACAAGTACCTCTGAAGTTGGAATGGGTTCGCTTAATGACGAAGGACACTGGTAATAGGGAAAATTAATCCACATTCAAAAATCAGTCCAAAGCACTAGAAGTGGTAGCACGTGTCCGGACTTCGGACTTCACAGCGAGCGGACGCCCACACACACACACATATACACACACACGCACGCACATGAGCGCGCGCGCCCACACACATCTATAAACGCATTCATTTAAAGATACGAGTAATATGTATTGTGTTCAGAAAGCAATGGCAACCTACTTAACGTAGACTTGCCCGGGAATCACGAACAGCCAAAAATGCTGGGGTAGATTGCTACGTCCAGTAAATGATATGCACCTAACTAACATGTATTGTGCTCTTTAGATTCCTCGCTAATGAATACTGAAAAGATATATATGTTTACAGACTTTGTGAAACTTATTAGTGCAATTTTGAAGCACCGGACCTCCAAATATTATGTTTATTAGGTCATACCAAAACTAACTCCTGCACCGGTACCTATCATCTCCTTCTTTGTACCATGCCTTTCATGACTGTCCTTTCTGAGCCGCTGCTACGTTTAATATGGCCAAGATAATTTCCCTAAAGAGATATGATGATGTTCTTGAGCCATTTGTATTCATTGTTCAGAATTAGATACATGAAAGGTGAATATTGTTTGCCATGAGAATGTTTCGTAAATGATCCCAAACCGTTTATGGTTGAATTTATATACTGGCCACACTACCACCCTCTAACACTGAATTCAGTGTTCAAAACTACACATTTTGTGTTTCTACAATCACCTAACATACAATAGCTACCCTGACGGTTACCACCTGAAATCACATTGACTCTGACCATATCTGAATCTTCATCATTCTGTTACTAAAATATTGCGATTGACATTTCTGTGTAAAATGTTATATTTATTCTGTTTATCACTGTATTATAAAATATTATGCCATTGTATAAATGGCACACAACTTCTGTGTTTTGTTATACTGTAAGCATACAATCTCTGTTTTGTGGCATTGTGAACAGACAACTTCTGTGTTTTGTTATATTATAATCACACAAGCTCTGTGTTTTGTGGCATTATGAACAGACAACTTCTGTGTTTTGTTATATTATAATCATACAAGCTCTGTGTTTTGTTATATTGTTACCATACAAGTGCTGCTCTGGTGTTCGTGTCAGATGGCGAAATATGACCGGCCACGCTTATTGGCATGGCACATAATGATGGTGACTCCTGAACTTTTTAATGGCAACAAACCCGGAGGTTCTTGCTGGGCCAGACTACTTTGTACACTTAAAATTGCGTATGGCATATCAACACACTTCTGTACACTTTTTAGGACGGGTGGAGGACCCGACCACTTTATATACTTCTTAATCTTAAAGACATTATAGACGTCTTTTTGTCAAACGATAAGAGAAACTAAAGTAATTTACTTGTCAGTCTTCAAGAAGTGTTCAGAGCAACAGATGTCTCAGTCTAAAAACGTGTACAGAGCAGTGTTTGAAGAAGTGCACAGAGCAGTGTTTGAAGAAGTGCACAGAGCAGTGTTTGAAGAAGTGCACATACTAGTGCACGTATCAATGTTCAAGAAGTGTATATAACACTTTACCTATCACCTCTCTCAGAAGTGTAAACAGCAGTAAACATCGCATTCTAATAGAAGTGGACAGAACATTATAGATGTCAAGTTTTACCAAGTTTAATAAGGATATGCCTCTGCCTTCAAGAAATGTACAGAACAGAACACCATTCAGATATCAAGAAGTGTACAGAACAGTATATCAATCACATATCAAGAAGTGTACTGAGCAGTACACTATTCAGATATCAAGAAGTTTACAAAGCAGTATACCAATCATATATCAAGAAGGTTACAGAGAAGTATGCTAATCAAATATGAAGAAGTGTATATTGCGGCATACTAAGTCATCGTGAAGTGTGGAGAGACGTTTAAATGTTTCATTACTTGTACAGGGCAGTATAAGTATCAGTCTTCAAGAAGTGCTTATAAGACTGCATTTATCACCTCAATAGATTTTCAGAGCAGTCTACCATGCAGTTTTCAAGAAGTGTGCAAAGCAGTCATCACGAAGTATAGAGAGCTGTATACGTCTCGGTCTTCAAGACAAATACAGTGCAGTATACCAATCATTGTCCAAAAAGATCACAGAGCATTGTACTTCACAGACATCAAGAAACGTTCAGAGAATTATAAGTCTTCAAAGAAGTGAACAGCAGTACATATCAATCTTCATGAAGTACTGAGAAGATCGCCTTTCAGTGTCATTAATAAATGACCATATCAGTTAACATATCAGTCGAGAAGAACTGAACAGAGTAGTATACATATTAGTCTGCAAGAAATGTGTACAGCATTGTACCTATAAGTCTTCAAGAAGTGTACAGAGCAATATACATCTCTGTGTATCCAAGAAGAATAGAGCAATATACCGATCAGTGATTATGAAATGTACAGTTCATTGTATGTCTAAAGTCTCACAGAAGTGTAAAGTGCAGTGTTAGCCTCATTCTCCAAGTAGTGTACGGAACAGTATACATATATTATTCTTCAAGAAGTTTATACAGCAGTATATCAATCAGTAAACCCAACACTACACATAGTGCCAACGGCTTCGGGCGGAGGAGCACAATTGGGAGGGTAAAAGCCTTATCCTAGTGCGAGGAAATGCAACCTAAAGACTGAATGTCATGTCAGGGCAGGGCAGGCCCTAAGCCTTGGTTGGCAACTGGTCTAGGATCACAGTACTGACAGGCGGACAGTTAGAGCAATACTTTGATGATCCGGCAGCTTCTGCAGCTTGTCTTGTTCAAACGTATTGGTGTTACCTTTCCTCTGGAGTAAACTAGACAGGCCGAGAGAGGGATCATGCTGCATGGGCAACACATGATCTCTAAATTCAGCCCAGGCTTTGTGCTATGGAGAGGCATAACTCCATTTTTCACACTATCGTCTGTCAAGACGGCAAGGTGCCAGTCAATATCAATCAGTGAGCAGCGGTAGCGTAGCACTAAACGTCGCTTGCCGTCCCGGTGATCTTTGGTTCAATCCGCTTCGGGGTGATGCGAATTTTGAAGGAAAAAAATGACACTGGCGCCCAGGCCCCTCCGCCAAAACATTGGTACCAAGAAATATTTGTGGAAGTGAAGGCGACCGGTGGGAAGCTGACCACGTCATCCACCAAGTGCCGATTAGTCTATAACAATATGAATCTAGACCGGCATGTCTATTGCGCCTTAAGGCGTGTCCTTTAATTTCTATTTACTACTTATACTTGTCAGTACGTGGTGGCTGGTCGCTATCCTGCCGGCCGGGTGGTCATGCAATGAGACGATTCGCTTTTAAATAGTTGACCTGACCTCCCATAACGACCTAACCTAACACGGAATCCAGGAAATGTCTTTGGACGTACAGGAGACCTGTGTGTTACTGAACACATCACCTGCTGAGTGCTGATTGATCTATTGCCTATTGCGCCTTAAGACGTGCAAACGGATTTATTACTTAATATACTTATAACTGTCAGTCCTAATATAGCAGAGTATACCAATCAGTCTTATAGAAGCGTGCAGATCTATATTCTTATACACCATTTAGCTGTGTACAGAGCATTATTATTGCCAGTCTTTGAGAATTGCACAGAGCAGCATAATATCAGTCCTCAAAATGTGCATAGAGTCGTGTTGCCATAATTCTTCAAGGACATGTAAAAAAAAAAAAAAAAAAAGGACGTGTACAGAGTAGCCCAAACCGTAGTATTCAAGAATCCAGAGCTGCGTCTATGAATTACATACATCAAGCAGCTCATGGGCTGCAGGCGACAATGGAAAAATGATGGTTTGGGTACGGAGATGATGATGTAATTAACCTGGAAACGTCATATGTCTTGTGGTGTTCTCTGGACAATAGGATTGTTTAAGCTGACCCCCAAGCCTAGTGATAAATGGTAAAAATGTTAATACAGAAAGCAGACTGACGTACCTGGGAATAACTTTTTTATAGAAGCCTGTCCTTTAGGGATCACGTTGAAGTAGTGGTTACAGCACTTCAGAAGGGGCTCAATCCATTGAAGAGTATGACAGCAAGGGACATGGAACAGACAATGCTATTCACACTTTTTTAGCACTTGATCATTTCAGTTAGAGTATGGAATGGGAATCCTCACTTTCTCAAAATGTCAGCTAGTGAAATTAGAGCGCATACCGAATTAAGCCATGGGGGTGATTCTAAGATGTACAAAAAACACCTCAATAGCGTGTATGGATACACCTGGTGTTGTCCACCATTGCAGACGGACTCAGGGTATTGCAGGCAAGGTCATACATCAAGGTAGCCGAGGACAAGGAACACCCCCTGCATGATTCTCTGAATGCAGTAAAAGGCCACAGACTACTAAGAGAAAGATCATGGATGGCCCAGGCTTAAGATACCATCAGAGAAGTGTGCACACTTCTGTGATTGGCAGAGGCAAGGAGTGGATCAGAGTGCCGAATGGACACTCAGACTTGTGTGGAATTATAATCACACTGGGCCGTGAGTTTAGGTAAATGTGTGTAAGTAAAATATTTAAACATTCATTTATCTAACCACTTTGAAACGATTAAATAATAGAAATAAATAAAAATTGCATTACAACTGTGTAGTTTTAACTGTATTAAGTAGCGGTGTCCGTATGGACCTCTTTATTACTAACAATTCCTGGTAGTTCTTGTGTTAAAATGCATACCAAGCTAAAACAAACAGAAAATAAGAACGATAGGAACATGCTGTGTCAGCATTGAAACATCCATGTATACAGAAATCAGAAATATATAGTACCAGTTATAAATGTGGAGGTCTTATGTGAAAGTATGAAACAATACACAAGACAAATGTTCGAATCGATAACGAAAAACGGAATGAAATGCTTGAATATAAGCATCCAAGTAACAAATACCTGGGGTAGAAGCCTGACCTACTACAAGCGCGTTCACCGGGTGGCGGATGGTGCAGTGCTTCTGGATATTTTGTCTAGGGGTTAGCTGCGATTATGTTGAATAAGCAGCCCTGGACCAACACAGGCGGTGGCCACTTAGAGGAGGCGAGTTAGTTGGTAGGGCAGCTATCTCCATAAAATACCTCGAAAACCTATGACGTGACCATCGGCGGGTAAGAGGCGCTATATATTTATCTCCCCTGCTGCCTTACAGGGTCTGTCTCTTTATACAAAGGCTAGTGGAGTCAGAGTTGAGTTGAGTTGAGTTAAGAACCGACATCACTGCACTCAGGGCATTCCCATACGTGCTCCGTCCCCTCTTTCAACAGCCAGCGAAGAGTCATACTACTAATCATTCCCGCCTCTATCTGATTAAAAGTTCTTCTGGTCTTCCCTCTCAGTTTTGAGATTCTTCCAGAACCCCTGCCGATCCCCCGCAATCTCATCCTTTCCACATATGGGTTCTCAATCTGTTCCTCCGCCTTCTCCACCTGGTCCCACAAACGCACGGCCACCTCCCCCTTGTCCATAGGCAAAATACCACCAAGAGGTGCATTCCCTGCTAGCCTGTCAGCCTGTTTATTCCCCCGTACCCCTGCATGGCCAGGGCAAAATATCCATACAATTTTCACAATCTGTGACCTCTGCTAGTGGAGTCAACCATACACAAATCAGCGCAAGGCAAGGGGAAACCACCGCTGTATTTTCTTGAGATATCAAGCTTCGAAATAATTTTGATCACGATAACAGGGCTTCCAGGGGAGTCTCTTCGTCTCGTAGGGAGTATTATGTGCTACAGGTGATGCCTGATCGCCATCATGCAGCTGTATGCAAAGTAAATGTTAAAAATACCCTAAACGTTGGTACATGGAATATTAGAAGACGGTCATATTGGAAAATTAGATCATATATATAGAAAGAGATGGAAATAATGAAGATAAATATATTAGGGATTAGTGAAATGCGATGGCCAGGAGCGGAAGAAGATATTTAGAAAAGTATAGAATTATTTACTCAGTAGTGAAGGACTACAAAAGGAAGGGGGGGGGGGGGGGGGGGGGGGTTGGCCTGGTTTGTGATCAAATGTGTGCTAGGTCAACTAAAGGATTAATGACAATCTCAGATAGAGTATTATTAGTGAAACTCCATGGCAAACCTCTGGATAGTAACACAATACAAGTATATGCACTAACAGCGGACTGTAAAAAAGAAGATACAGATATATATTATAACGAATTAGACATGGCCGTGGACAGTGTAAAATTGTGAAATGTCTGTCACAATCTAGAGGAGCGGCTGGCCGAGCGGCTAAAATGCCGGATTCTCCTTCAGGAGACCCGGATCCGAATCCTCGGTAAGGAGTGGAGTTTTTTTTTTCTGTCGGGGCAAAAAGTAAACTCTAACCTGCACAGTTCGCGGCGACTGCACTAGCTAGGCGGCCTTAATTCCTCAGACTCAAGACACCTTCCCCCACCCCCACTCCCCACCCCCGCCTTACACAGCAAGGTACTAGGCAGTAAATGACATTTTGGGTCTTTTTTTTAAACTCTGGTATTACAATGCCAAAGTAGGACAACGAAAAGGTGAGTGGTGTGACATGACGGCTATGGCCTCGTTGAGGGGAATGAGAGAGGTGACATATTAATAATATGAGCAGATTACAACGAAATGGTAATAGGTAACACCTGATTTAAACAACATCCTCGACAATATATACGTGGAAATGACCTGGAGATCAAATATTGAATACAGACTGATACCAAAGAGATTCAGATGCAGTTTTGTAGGAGCAAAAACTAGACAAAGAGCAGGTGGGCGTAGCGACCATGTGCCAGTTACAGGAAAGCTGAGGTTAAGACTTAAAATAGTAAAGAAAACCCCAAAGAATATCAAGTATCAAGTTAGATCTAGCTTTATTAAAACAGACAGAGAAATTAGAGAAAAGTACAATGCTACTGTAAAGAACAGATATAATACAATGGAGATAATACATACTATTGATAAAAAATGTGATATGTTGCGGGAATAAATTGAAATGAGCTTCCATCAAAATGTCCAGATTTCTGATTTTGGCTGTCCAACTAATTGTCAGTGGCTTCCAGTGACTTTTTAATCTTTTTTTCTCTAATTCTCCAGGATTCGCTGTATATTGTAAATTTCCTGCGAAGACTAGACGGATCATGACTCGAGTTAACTCTTAGTATACTCTCTTTCTCTTAGAACCTTATTTTTACGGCAAATTAAGGGTCACAGCCGGCTCCGTGGCGAAGGTGTTGCGGACGTAGTTCATGATCCCGCATATCGCGTTCGAAACACAGCAGCGGGAGATTTGGAAGCACACCGTTTTGCCTTGGGTTTCTTTTTATAAAATATTATGAGTGCCGGTCGTTCAGAAAGCAATGGCAGACTACTGAGTGTAAACTTGTCAAGAAATCACAAGCAGCCAACAAATGATGGGGTTCTCTGCGACGTCCTGTAAAGGAAATGGAACTAACTTTTTATTGTATATTTCCTGTGTAGAATGTGTACATGTGGTTTGGCGTCGCAGACAGCAGAGCACATATTCCAGGACTGCCAAAACTACAACATAACCAGGGGAACCTTCTGGCCTAGAGAGACAACAGTGGAAGATAAACTCTATGGACCGCTGAGTGAACTAAAAAAGACTGTTAGATTCATACAAGACACAACATTGCAGTTATAGACATATTTCAGGCGAACGAAAGAAGAAGAAGAAGAAGAAGAAGAAGAAGAAGAAGAAGAAGAAGAAGAAGAAGAAGAAGAAGAAGAAGAAGAAGAAGAAGAAGAAGAAGAAGAAGAAGAAGAAGAAGAAGAAGAAGAAGAAGAAGAAGAAGAAGAAGAAGAAGAAGAAGAAGAAGAAGAAGAAGAAGAAGAAGAAGAAGAAGAAGGAGAAGAAGAAGAAGAAGAAGAAGAAGAAGAAGAAGAAGAATAAGAAGAAGAAGAAGAAGAAGAAGAAGAAGAAGAGAAGAAGAAGAAGAAGAAGAAGAAGAAGTTAGTTAGTTAGTTAGTTGGTTGGTTGGTTGGTTGGTTGGTTGGTTGGCTGTCAGGCTGGTTGGCTGTCTGGCTAGGTAGTTGGTTGGTTGGTTGGTTGGTTGGTTGGTTGGTTGGTTGGTTGTTGGTTGGTTGGTTAGTTGGTTGGTTGGTTGGTTGGTTGGTTGGTTGGTTGGTTGGTTGGTTGGTTAATCGCTGTTTCAACTTCACGGCAAAGGGTCGCCCCATTATGCTCCGCTCTTGTGCCAGTGACTATCACACAAAATGCTCCTCCCTACCTCATGTGAAAAGTTGAACAGACAGGAATCTTGACCAACCAAACGCCCGCACAGGTATACTATGCATAATTCTGATGCCAGAATTCTGCCACGAAAAATACAGTTCATCGTCGATGGAAGCGGCAGTCATTAGAAAACCAGCAGCCACACATTACTGCATAAGGCAACACAATTAGTTCAGCGACCGGCCGACCGCAATTTTTCTGAACATGCTGTTCACGCTTCAAACAACCATACGAAATTCACAGCTCACAGTGTCGTTCCACGTACTCAATCAGTAGTAGGGCGACAGAACCATGCACTACCAGTCCAACATGAGGAAAATGCGTAAGCACACCGTAACCACAAGCATAAACATTTCAGAGGTCTTAACAGCTAAACCGCCTATCCTCCATGCTGGGGGTCAGAAGTGATTGTTTAGTGTGTCCACAAGAATTGACAACCAATTAAGAACGTTTAAACACGTTAACCAAGGTGTTGGACATAGTTATGTACTATAACCCGATCTATTCAATTTGTACAGCGAACTAATAATGAAATCAATACAATACATGCAAGGAATATCGGCTGGTGGGCATAATGTAAACCACCTGCGTTGTGCTAATTACATGGTTATGGTCACTGAAAATGAAACGCGAAAATGAAAAAAAAAACTGTAGAAATGATACATATAATTGCAACAGAAAGTCGAAGCAAAGGACTTTGACTAAATAATTTTGAATTTGAAATAATCGTTATTACAAAGAAAAAGTGTATACTCAATTGCATCATAACAGTGAATGGAACCAATCTGAAACAGATCAATGTATTTATGTATTTTGATAATTTAATAACTGCAAATTGAAGATGTAATAATGAAAATAAATGCGGAATAGCCAAAGCAAAGACAGCATTTCTCTGCAGGTTACGTATGTCAATTGGGTTGAGGAAACGAGCTACACTGAGCTAATCCTGATGTTAGGATACGAATCATGGACAATTGAGAAATTATATGGAAGCTTCGGAGATGTTATCATAAGGGTTACTTTAACACTAAAATTGGAAATCATAGTAGGCAAATAGGGGAACAGAATAAAAGAGGAGGCAGACTTGTACAGTGGGCAAAAGAGCGTGAAATTATTATTGGAGATGCTTGGTATCAACAACATCCAAGGAGATTATAGACATGGAGAAGTCCTGACCATAAGATCAGAAACCAGATTGATTACATTCTCATCAGCAGAAGACTTCGAAATGCCTTTACTGATTAAATGTCATGGGATGATTAATTGTCTTAAGCGACTTCCCGTATCTGCCATGAGCTTATATATCGCCAAAATGTTGTCTTTGTGTTGTAGTACAACATGTATGCTACCATATTAACAACTCTCAAGTCGTAAGTGTGACTAACTCCTACTTCCCATTTTCCGTCATTCATTTTTACTCTGTCCAAACCCTCTTTTTGTTTGGCACAGAATCCGTTAAAAGTCGCAAAAACTATACCAAACGCAGACTGTACATCGGTCATAGATTAATCATAAACAATATACATATAAAATTAAAGAAGGTCAAATATACACAAAGAAACACAACATTTGATCTGAAGAGTGAGGAGATAAAGAAAAATGACTTCAGCGTAGAGGTAAAGAACAGATTTGATGCATTGTCTGATCTGGAAATATTATTTCAAGATGTCAGCGACCAATGGGAAATATTAAAGAAATCAGTCAGCCAAGCTGCAGACACAACTATCCCAACAAAATGAAAACGATGTGTAACGTGCGTGTTTCTTATGCCAAGGCAGTGAGAGGTAGAGGCTAAGAATTTAATAGAACAATCGAAGTTAAACGGGTTAAATAGGAGGAATGCGGGTGAGGGGTCAGAGAGGGTGAGGAGAAATCCCAAGACAATGATTGGCCCCAAACACAATGGGGGGGGGGAGGGTTATATCACGGAGATGTCATTGTGAGTCACCAGGGGGCAGAGTTGCATGCTAGAGATGCTAGAGAGATTATGGAATAAAGGGAAACCCAGAATGGTATTTGCAGGCGAAGTGGTGAGTGGGAGTAGGTGCTAAATGGTGTCTCTTGGGAGATCCCGGCAAGAGTGAATAAAGAGAGAAGTCTGGGCAAATGTGGGGGAGGGGGGAGGCAGTTAAGTCGGGGCTAAGTGAGGGAGACTTAGCCAGACAGTGGAGATCTAAAAACTTCGCGAAGAGAATTAAGTTCTAGACCAGTGAGGGGAGCTGGCTCCAGAGAGAAGATACTCATATGAGTTGGTTAGATTCACGGACGGAGAAGAGTCCGTAACAGGTTATTGTGCAAGGCCAGTAGACGGCAATAGTGTGGTCCCACCACGAACTTACTGTGTTAAATTATACTCTGAATGTTCTGGAACTGTGCATATGCAATATATATATATATATATATATATATATATATATATATATATATATATATATATATATATATATATATATATATATATATATATATATATATATACACACACACACACACACACTCATATGTGAGTGGCACCTTGCAGTGTTGACAGACAAAACCAAAGTATGTGGATTGGAATTTGGCCAAAATTCCAAATCACAATGCCTGGGCAGAACTTCAGAGAACATGTCGTGCCCAAACGACGTGTTCCCTCTCTTGGCCTTGCCTTGTTTGATCCAGAGGAAAGGATAACCAGTACGTCTGGAACAAGGTAGGCTGCAGACGCTACACGGCTCAGTGTCAAATCTCCGAGACATCGCCCTTGTGAGCAGGAGGCGAGCTGTGGTCAGACCCTAAACCTTTGGGACTTGACTTAGAGGCGTTAAGCCAAATCCCGCAGGTAAGGGTCGTATACGCGCCTGGACCACTGGCCACGTACACCTGTCAAACACAGGTGTCTGGACCTGTGTAAGCGTTTACTACCGTCAGACTCCGCGCCTGACTCGTGCGGATCCCGCAACCAGCGAGAATAGGCTCGCCGGAGATATTGCTCACTGGCATACACTAGAGACAACCACAGCCATTTCTTTCTCTCAATAACCTTGTGTCATGATGTAACGTAAGAAATGGATGACGGAAGAAGACATGTTAAAATTTATGGAAATAAAAAGAAATAACATAAATAACCATGAAAAAATATGAAGAGATTCACGGGAAAATTAGGAAATTGCGCAGAGGAGAGAAGAGCATGGCTTGAGGAGAATTGCAGGGAAATTGAAAATCAACACAACACCCGGAATACTAAATTAATGCACAAAAGAATTAATGACATCACTAACAAAAGAACACACACATCAACGGGTTATCTAAGAAACGAAAGATGTCAAAATAATAATAGAAAAAGATCAGATTTTACATGCGTTGGCAGATTAAATGAAAGACATTTATGATGATAGAAGAGAGGAACAGTATGATATTCGGAATAACAATGAAGAAAAATCAATTTTGAAGATAGAAGTTTAGAATGCTCTTAAACCATATTAAAACTGGCAAGACTTCCGGGTCCAGATAACATCACAACAAATGATCAATGCCCAGTGGCGTGCAAAGGGGGGTGCAAGGGGTGCGACGGCCCCAGGCATTCAGCCGAGAGAGGGTATCCAATTAGGGAGAGGGGGCAGCACAGTGCAGTGGGAGGAGAAGGGGAATGAATTAGGGAAAGAACTATTTAGGGGCATCCAATCAAGGGGTGGCCGGTCTCTCTGGCCGAGGGGTTACACCACTTTCTCCGTAATCCCGTTTATCACGCAGATTCTCGTAGCGGGCGAGAACTGGAGGCGGTTCGACCCCCGCTGGTGACTTGCGGGATAACTGAGCCGGCCGCTCAGAAAGCAATGGCAAACTACTGAGAGTAATCTTGCCAAGAAATCAACAGACAGCTGAAAGATGCTGCTGTTGACAGCAATGGCCTGTAAAGGATATGCGAATTTTTTTTTTTTTTAAATCAAGGGGTTGACCCCAGGCATCAAAGAACCTCTGCACGCCACTGTCAATGCCTTAGGCGAGGGGTGAGCAAACTGTTTGTGCAGAGGGCCACACTGACAAATGTAAAGCTATTGGGGGGAGGGGGCCGCATAAATAGTATGTCAACTTCCCGCAGAAGTCGGATGTGTCGGCCTAACGGCGCAAGAACGCAGCTCTGCTGTAAACAGGCACAACGCAATCACGTCCGAAAAAAACTCCGGATGAACGCTGAAGAAGATGTCCAATTTGTTTATAAGCAATTATGAATTATTTATAGGTTATTAAGCAGTATAAATAAATAATTATTGCAATTGTATTTTACTTATACACTTATTCATTATATTTCACTATATGGACAAAATCGTTTACTAATTTGTTAACAGGATTTTACAAGTTTTGTATTATAATATGTTTTTTATTATTATTATCTATCAATGGCTTTCAAATCATTGTGCGTAATCTTGCCAAGACATCAACAGCAACTGAAAAATGTTGGTGTTGACTGCAATGTCCTGTAAAGGATATGCGGAAAAAACTCAATGGCTTTAATTAAGACAAATACCTACTCCATTGTCACTACAATTGTTGATTTCTAATGAGGTGTATGTAAATGTTTGCAATTTTTGACAATATTCTTGAAATATGGAGCAAGTTTACTAGTTGAAATTCGCATGACAGCAAGTTGCAGTCCGACAGTAAAGACCTATTCTTAGATTTGTTGATCTTCAAGCAAGAAAATGCTTGTGCGCAAGTGTATCTTGATCCAAACACTGACAAACGTTTAACTGCAAAGTTTTACAAGTTGGGAAATTATTTTTCTGATAAAGATCCAAAGAAATCCAGCAAACCATCTGACTTGAATTTCTCTTTCAGGTAATGATCTGCTTTTAAGTCAAGAAGAAGAAGAAGAAGAAGAAGAAGAAGAAGAAGAAGAAGAAGAAGAAGAAGAAGAAGAAGAAGAAGAAGAAGAAGAAGAAGAAGAAGAAGAAGAAGAAGAAGAAGAAGAAGAAGAAGAAGAAGAAGAAGAAGAAGAAGAAGAAGAAGAAGAAGAAGAAGAAGGAAGAAGAAGAAGGAAGAAGAAGAAGAAGAAGAAGAAGAAGAAGAAGAAGAAGAAGAAGAAGAAGAGGAAGCTTACCCTGGAATGTTATTCGGGGTATAAGCGTTGGTTCAATATATTCTAGATTCTGGGTCTAAGCTGGGTTTGCTGTCCTCTTGGCGTTAGTTCCCATAATCTAAATTACATGTGTCTCAGCGCATGTTAATATGCGTCTGTTCGCTACACTTTTCATAGCACTGTTCTATTCACACAAGTTAAATATCAGGCGATAGTAACGCACTTACGATATGTCTTACTCACCACACATGGCACTTGGTTATTTAACATAACAGTGTCATTGTTTCTGGTGGTGTATGGTCGCTTCCTTCCTGTACCTCAGGTATTTGAATGGATGAAGGACGACTCAAAATGTCTGCAATCGTATTTAATCTCCCTTTTAAATGCTGGATGGTAAATGTATAATTTTGGATAATCAAAGCCCACCTGTAAATTCTATTGTTGGTAGGATGTCCAGATTGCATCACAGACAATGGAGAGTTATCGGATTGGATTACAAACTGTGCTCCTGCCAAAAATCGATGAAACTTTCTCACGCAATAGATCAAACTAAGGCCTTCCAATTCTGATGCTGAGTATCTTCCTTCAGCCGGAGTGATCTTGCGACTTACGTACATTACGGGATGGAATGTCCCGTCGTAGAACTGTCCTAGTATCCCAGATATAGATATGGCACTCGCGTCTGTGAGTAAGAAATAAGTGAGTTTTGGATTAGGCATACGGAGAATAGGTGGAACGCTGAAACAATGTTTTAATTTCGATAACGCACTAATTAATCGTGCATCTTTTACAGATAACTTAGCCAAAGCTTTTAAGATGTTAGAAAAAACACTGGTGATTTCCCCAGTTTTGAAATGAATTTAGTATAGTGGTTTCCTAGACTCAGTAAACTTTGGACCTGTTTCTTGGTCGTTGGCATTGTCAAATTCAGAATCTTAGTGACGATTCTGTCATCAGTTTTCAATTGGCCACTGCCGATGGTATGACCAAGGAAGTCAATTTGTTCCATGCCCAACTCTACTTTGGACGGCTTCGCTGTGAGTCCAAACAATCTCAACCTGTCGAAGACTTGACGTTTCAGTCGGTGTTTTGTCCCGTCCTTCGTCTGACTGCATCTGTTATTTCTATATGTCGAGATATTTGTCGCAGTTGCGTTTACTGTTGGAACTTGTAGTTCCATCTCCTCCCATACTGTTGTGCTACTAGTTGTGTGTGCTGTTATCTGGTTAAGTGTGCTTGCGTTGTCGCTGTTGTGTGTCTCCCTACCTAGTGAAGTTGCGTTATGTATGTCTGTCGTCTCATTGCTTGGTGTTGGTGCAAACTGTTCGTCTGTCTGTTGTACTTGTTGTGAAACGTATGGTTTCAGGATGTTGATATGAAATATCTCTAAGGGTTCTTTTATCGATATTTCATGATCCGCATCTGATGTTTTGAGTTCAACGTTGAGAGGCCCTTGGCAACATGTTAGTACCATATTATGTTTATCAGTTAGTTGAATCACAACCTTTTGGTTTGGTTTAAGGTGAATCGTTTTAGTACACTTGTTTGGATAGTTATGGTTTCCATTACTCGACACCTGCGTTAGGGGTCCAGTAATATCGGCCGCTATACTCTCAAGTGGTCTAGATGCTATCACTGACCGTTGTACTTCGGTCTTTACATGCTTTTTCTTTCGTACATGATGTTGACACACAATACAAGAGCGACAGAAAGATTTTATGTCTGAACATAATGTGGTAGGCAACCATATTAATACACTATCCTTCAAGGAGAGCATAAAAGACTTTGGCGGAATGAACTATGTTAGAATAGTCTACAAAGAGATTTGCTCCATCTTTACAACGCAGAGGAGGACGTCAACTTAGTGTAATTAGATATAGAAATGTAACTGTGATATATGTACATTATTATTTTATTTACAGTATCTATAACTTCATTTTTCTATTATTTATTCTATTGCATATTGTGTAAACGCATATATAACTTTATTTTCTTATTTGCGTAGTTAGAAATCATTATCATTTAATTAATAACCCATTTATTAGAACATCATTTATAGAGATACAATTGTTAGATATTATATTAGTTTATTACCATATAATTATAATCACTTATACATCCAATTATTTAAAATATCATTTCAAAACTAACATCAATCATGTAGGAATTAATATCATCTTTTTCACAAATAACATTTAAGGTAATTAATACATTTCTCTTAAATGAAACTAGTAATAAATTATTTCCCTTGAGGGTAATTTAGGTCAGCACACCAAATTATGGAAGTGACTATGTCAGGAGCGGTAACAAACCATCCTTATAACGATGTATATATTTTGTATAGACATGACGCGTGCAAACAAAACGCACAGTCATTTGGCGTGATTACTGTTATAATTCAGCCAATCATTTATTGTATATATATATTGTTTATGTATGTGATACTATGAAACATATTTTAATGACGAAAGAATGATTGAGTGAAAGAATAGTATGAAAGGGTGTGAAAGAGAATGAAAGAAGAGAAAATGCGAGGAGAGAATGCAAAAAACTTAGTAAACATTGAAAGAAAGACAGCGAGAGAGAAAGAAAGCGGAAAAAAAAATTTTCCACCGCTGAAAAAGTCTTATTTGACTTGTCTGTGTCATGTGTGTTTCCAATGTGTTGTCGAGGGTTTTATATGTGTTACAACCACACTTTAACAGAGTATATAAAGTAAAGAACGTACTTCGAGGTTCAGAAAACGGATTTGTGGTCACAAATAAAAATGACGAACGTTTGTAACCACAATAAACCGATTTGCGGCGCTCGAAGGAACACACACATTTAGTACACTAACGCATACACATGTGTCACAGTCTCGGATCTCTAGGGGATCTGAACTCGGGCTCAAACAGGCAACAACAACTCCGTTAGATACAATATAGCAACATTTATTAATATGATATATACAGTGCGCTGGCGAAGTGGGTTTTGACAGCCCGCACTTGACAAGTTGCATATCACAGAGTTTAACATCACACATGATTATAACAAACAATTCTAAGCAACTATCTAGCATATGTCTACGACCCTACATACACATGGGTCTGAATTATCAAGTCCCTCTAAGGTAAGCCCTGTTGCTTCCCCGATGTCCAGTCTGTCTCTGCCGTTTCACACGTGTCGCAATCCGACACGGGTGGTAACTCTATCCGAGTTCCTCGTGGACCACGCAATCGGCGGGCCACATCAGTGTCCACGGGACAGTGGACACATCTGACCAGTCCTTCGAGAAGGCTCTGGATTCTTCAAGCCTTCGAGTGACTCACTTCTTTCCCTTGAGCGGGAGTTTTAGCCCTTCGCCACTATATCTTACTTTATGTTAGTTACCGGCCCCATGTGAGGCTGTGACAGGAGTCCCCCTCTCCCCCCTGATCTGATGGGTTATTATAAGGTAATTAGTTCTGTACTAATTCTGTCACAGAATCACATAAAGTCGGTGTTTGTAGTTTGGTGGATAGTAACTTGGCAACCTACATATCGGCATCAACACTCATGTATTCTCCCATACACCACTTCACGATGATTTGCTGAAGAGGTCTCTCTCCTCCTGTGTCCTTAAAAATGCTTATCTGACCGAAGTTACGTGACGTTTCCTAGTTGTTTTTACAACCCGTCCTTCTCAAGTATCCCACCAAGATACCAAGATAATTAAACTCTTTGTAAGAGAGTATTAACAAGACAAAAGTCTTGGCTAATTAAGTACACCTGCAAATCTTGTACTGTGTGTGCATTTCAATACACTTTTACTTTCGTATGTTGTATAATGCTGAATATGTAGTTACGCTGTTGTTTTATCCTCTCTGACTACCTGTTTCCCTGTTGGCTTGTTAGTGTATTGACTAATATGTTGCTGCTTCTAATAAAGTGACTGTATTTTAATTGATAGTGTTCGGTGTTGAGTTTCGTGTAGAGTGTGAGCTCAATGTGTGGTTTATCTCCAAGCGTCACGAGTTGGGATATCCTTTATCATGAATTACCCCAATGTGTGTAATGCATGATCGGGCATTCCAAGCAATGGCGCTTAGATGTAGTGTCTTAAATACTAAACATGTATCAACAATTTAGACAGGTAATACAATTTACATGAAAGACGCAGACAAATTAAAATAAATACGTTTTGCGTACAATTTGTCCGCTCAGTATATCGCTCTCTCATTTAATTCATTCACCCTGTCATTCACACGTCTTTCATACATAATAGTATTTGGTTAAAATAACTAAATAAAGTTGAGGTAAGTCTTACTGCCCTTAGAAAAAACGGGTTAGGCGATATGTTCCCTTTACGATAAGTACTTTTTGAAAGAGTACTCAAAAAATGGTTTATAACTTAACTAGAGAAAACTGCATAGGAAGAATATTTAGCCTATGAGTGGAAATACCTGTAATGTTATGGTAGAAAATATACAAGTTACAGGTTGACATATTTTATATACATAATTCAATACAAGTATAATACATATTAAATACTACTAAATTAATTAACTAACTAACTAAATCCAACGATGATGTGTGCGTTGTCCTCCTGTTGTCCGCATGTCCTGCCATAAATGTTAACAGTTACTATGGCTGTCTCTTGAATGTTGTAATCGACGTAGTTCTATTTCGGCTGTTTGCAAAGTCTCTTAGCAACAGCAAGTATGCAATGTTCTTAATGTCGAGTATAAAGTGTTCTTAATGCTTTCATGATCACTGTCAGTTCACTGGTTGAAATCATTTCACAGATGTTATCTATCGCTCGGATTGTTTCTAGAGCTTTGGTAATTGGTAGTATAGGGTTCTCAAAGTGTCATGTTCGTGGGTGTTATATGTAACCTATTCACTGGGGTGTTATTACTTCTAAATGAAAGTTCTCTAGCAGGTGTAGAGGTACACTGTTCTATGCCACAAAATAAAATATCACAGCTTCTTGTATGGCGAATTATTAATGTGCCTAATGTTATTCTGCTGGCGCATTTGTTTGTCGCGATAAAATATCAGCAATAATGTTGTCAGTGCCTCTGATATGGCGGATTTCGAAGTCGAAATCTTGAAGAAGAAGACACCATCTTTGTAAACGATGGTTTTTAGGAACACCTTGCTTAAGCACCAACAATGGCGAGTTATCGGTCAGCACAACAAAATGGGAACCTAAGAGGAACTTAGATAATCGGCGCATACAAAATAGTAGACTTAATGCCTCCAATTCCACCGTTGAATAACGGACTTCTGCTTTGCTCAGCTTCCGGCTTACGTAGAGTATTGGATGTCTCACTCCTTGCACTTCTTGCATTAAACATCCTCCAATTGCGATAGCACTCGAATCTGTGGTCAAAATAAAGGGTATATCTATGTTTGGTAATCTTAATACTGGTGGGTTAGAAAAAATGCATTTCAATCTGCACATTGCATCCTCTAAGCGGGTACTTTTACAAAATTTTTCTGGATGATCTTTTGTCAACATATTAGAAAAAACTGATGTAAGTTCTGCCCAGTTTGGTATAAACTTGGCATAATAGTTTATGAGACCTAATAAACTTCTAACTTGTTTCTTTGTAGTTGGAACTTCTAGATTGAGAATTTTCGATACAATTTTATCATCTGTCAACAGTTTGCCTTCAGAAATTCTATGACCAAGGAAGTCTATCTGTTTATAGCCTATTTCAACCTTGGAAGGTTTGATAGTAAGTCCAAAAAGAAAGATTTGGTTAAAGACTTGTTGGAGTGTAAGTAAGTGAGAAGTCATATTAGAAGAATGAATGCATATATCATCAATATACGATTGCACGTCCTTGATGCCGTGCAATAACAACCTAGTTAACCTGACAAATGTGGCGGGAGCGTTTTTGAGACCAAATGGAAGATATCTCCATTCGTACAATCCAAGAGGTGTCGCGAATGCTGTTATATGTCTTGAAGAAGGGTGTAGTGGTACTTGCCAGTAACCTTTCGCTAAATCAACCTTAGAAAATAAGGATGATTGAGACATATTCAAAATGAGGTCTTCACAGCTGTTCATTGGCTCAGCATCTGTTGTGGTTATCGTATTTAACCTTCTATAGTCTATGCACAAACGAATCGTTTGGTCCTTTTTCT
Organism: Cepaea nemoralis; assembly: GCA_014155875.1. Taxonomy (NCBI): domain Eukaryota; kingdom Metazoa; phylum Mollusca; class Gastropoda; order Stylommatophora; family Helicidae; genus Cepaea; species Cepaea nemoralis. The sequence goes on along the minus strand of JACEFZ010027699.1, from coordinate 280,731 downwards.
TCACCAGGACAATTGGCGAAGAATATTGGGACATAGATTTCTGTATTATTCTATTTTTCTCTAAATCCAAAATTTCTTTGTCTAAATTTGCTCTATAATGCAAAGGAATAGAATATGGTCTACATTTGATCGGTGTCAGATCTGTCAACACAATTGAATGTGTTATTTTGTCAGTCCGTCCAGGTTTGTTTGAGAAGATAGTTTTATAGTCGTTAAGGAGAGACAAAATGTCTTGTCGCTGCTGTTGTGTCAAAGTGTCAGAGATTTGTATGTCCTTCATACTACTGTCGTCATTCATAATTGGTACTGGAATTTCCGTATTGTCTACGTCCGTCTGATTTATTACTGATGCTACTGTTTGTAAATTGTCCTCAATGTCATTGTCGTCGTCGTCGAGACTAATAGTTGTCAATGTGTCGTCAAATTGGTCGTCGTTGTCGTTATCCCATATTGTCGGTACTGTAAATATGTTTTCGTCGTCTTCGTTGTCGCAAGAGTGCGTCGTTAACGATGCTTCGTTTGTCGAGGTGTCATTCAGTTGGGTAATTGTCGTTTCGTTTCTGTCAGTTATCTGCGTCTGTTTACTCGTGTCACTGTCCTTTCTATCATAGTATGGTTTTAACATATTTACATGGAATATTTTCAACTTTCCATTCAAAGAAATTTCGTAGTCGACTTCCGAAATTCTTCTCACAATTTTAAATGGTCCCTGCCAAGAGGTTGATAGTAAATCTCTCTTGTCGGGTAGCAATAGTAAAATATCCTGATCTGGTTTTAATACAATCGTTTTTGCACCTTTGTTGGCGTACTGCCTGTACCTAAAACCTTTCTCCTGTAATGATGTTCTGGCCAGTATACAGGATCGTATGATTTTGTCTCTGGTGTCAGTGACTAAATCATAGGTGGAAACTGGTAATTGGGTATTTACAGGTTGTGATATTATATCTTTGTAAATAGTGAGAGGTCCTCTTGGGTTCGCTCCATATATCAATTCGAACGGAGAGAACCCTGTGCTTGATTGTGGGACTTCTCTATATGCGAACAGCACCGTTGGGAGAAGTATATCCCAATCGGCTGGATTTTCAGCTGTCACTTTGGATAACATATGTTTCAGGTCCCCATTTAGTTTTTCGCAGATTCCATTCGCGGCCGGTCGATAGGGACTGGTGAAACATTGTTTTATGCCTAGTAACTTAGTTACCGATTGGGTGGCATTAGATATGAACTGTGTTCCCCTATCTGAAATTATCTTCTCCGGGAAGCCAAAACGGGAGAATATCTGTAAAAATACGTCCGTCACATCCTTAGAGGAGATAGATTTTAATGGAATCATTTCTGGCCATCTCGAACATAGATCAATAAGCGTAAAAATATATCTATTCCCTTTGTTTGAGATGTGGTTTAAAGGACCAACTAAATCAACTGCCACGATTTGAAATGGCCTCGAGGCAGTTGTGGTTGATTGAATTTCTGCCGTAGGGTTTTTTCCCTTTTTAACCAGTTTCTGACATGTATCACATGATCTACAATAGGTTTTTATGTCTTGGCAAAATTTAGGCCAATAAAATTGGGTCAGGACTCTGGCTCTAGTCTTTTCGTAACCCATATGACCTCCGAAAGGTGAGTCATGGGCTATATTTAGTACTTTCTCACGATGTGATTGAGGTAGAACTACTTGCTGTATCGTGGTCTGATCTCTGGTATATAATCTAGTCAGAACATTGTTCTTTAATCTAAATGTCCACGACGCATTTTTAGTCAATTTTGGCTTAAGTCCTACTAACCTAAAATATTGTGAAAGTGTAGGATCTGCTTTCTGTTCTTCTCCAAAATTAGTGATGGTAGTGTTTGGTGATATGATTTCTAGTGATTCCTGAAGTTGGTCGGTGTGGGTTTTGTGTGTTGTCTGTCGTGTTATTGCATTAGTGTGTTGTGTGTGTTGTTGCACATTTACAGGCTTGGTAATTTGTGGATCGATGGCATCCTCAGTTCGAGGTTTTAAGTTGGTGGTATCACTGACAGATTCAACCGCCCCTGCATTATGCACCTCGGTGAATTCATTTTGAATTCCGTCATTGGTTGTCTCCCTTGTACTTTTGGCAGTTTGAGACAAGCACGTGTGGTGTTTCCCTTTAGAATCGCTGTTTGGGTTCTGGATACAGTTTTTCTGCTCCCAATCTCTGATATCCTTCTCAGAGCAAGATCTTATATTGGGGAGATTCCCAAGGATAATCTCAGCGACAGGATTTTCTAGTACTGCGCACAATACTAGTCCTGATATAAACGGTGTGCGAATTTCGACAAGTGCCTAGGGGGTATTTTTCGATGGTGCCTGCGAATGTGCGACAAGTTACGTATTTGTGTGTGTAGTCTTTGTCGTTAACCAATGTTTTCTTAATTCCACACAGAGTTGCGCCGGAATCGCGTATTAATGTGCACTTTTTGTTATTTACAAACCCTGTTGAGAAATTTAATTTGCCTGATGATGATAAGGCTGCGTTGGCCATTTCGTTAGAAATAGGGATTGTGTGGCCGCATAGCAATGTTGTATCAAGCTGGAATTTTCTACAGGTGTTACATTTGTTATCTGTAATGGTGTCAATGACTTGCACTGCATTCCCTAGCTCACTCAAACTTTCATTCTGATTGTCACATTCGTTCAGTTGTTCAATGTCTTCATCTGAGGAAGTGTCAATTAGTGCGGCATTGGCCTGCTTCATTATCTTTCGCCCTTCACAAAATCGTGAATAGTGTCCAAAGCTGGAACAAAAATAGCATTTGACCGCTCTCTGATACGCATTTCTCTTGTTCTTTTGTTTCTCCACTATCATTTGGAGATGATGTGGATAATTTGGTGATTTGTCACACATCGCGTACTCTTCGTGTGTCAGATGACAATACTGGCACTTAACTGGTTTCGTGAACTTCGAGCGTTGTTTGTACTTATTTTCAGTTGGTTTTGAGTATCTAGTGTTTGTAACTGCTGCTGTTTCGTTTTGACTCATGTTTAACTGGAAAATATCGCGGTTCGCTGTAAAAAATGCACTCCCCTTGGTTTCTACTTCTTGAATAGTTTTACAATCCATTTGTTTCAAAAATTTAGAAAAAGGTGTTGGGATTGTACTAATAATTTTGTCAATTATAATGAGTTCTTTCAGTTTGTCATGGTTGTTATTAGTTTTAGCTGAGTTTATCCACTTTGTACAAACGTCCTGAACTGTAGACACGTAGTCTATGAAAGTTTGGTTAGGTTGTGGGGATAATTTTGCGAACTGTTGTTGATAGCCTGCTGTATCTAGTGAGAAATGTTGGAGTATTCTTTGCTTTAAATAATCATAATCTTTCCTCATATCTTGTGGAACTGTCTCTATTACTTTTAAGGGTTCAAGAGCTAAATTTCTCATCAAAATAAATGACCAATCGACTTTTGCGACCTTATGGTAGGACATTAAACACTCAAAGTTTTCCAGGTATGCGCTGATAGAATCTCCTGAACAGAATGCTTTAACGAGGCCTTTATATTTGTTGTATTTTTGTTCCTCTTCCTTACTTCTCATTTTATTTACTGATATTTCTACGTTGGAATCAATTTCCATTTGTTTTAGTCTTATCTGTGTATCTGAATTTAATTGGGCTTGTTTGGCAGCGGCCTCAAGCTCCATTTGTTTCTCTTGAGCCTGCAATTGCATTTTCATCTTTTTCTCTTCTCTTTCTGATTGCATCTTTATCTCTTCCCGTTCTATCGCTCTTTCTTCTCGGGCAATGTTTTCTGAGTGCGTCTTCTGTGCCCATTCTGACAGTTTCTCCTCTTTATAACCTAATCTAATACCTAACTCAATACATTTTTCTAACGTTGACATCTTGTCTTTTACTTGTTGTTAATTTTACTGAAAATTAAATCCCTTAGAAAAAAGTTGGGGAGTAGAAAATTTAGTTATCTCCCTTAATGTTTACATGAGCAAATACACATGAAAAGTTTGGTTATGAGGTTATGAATATACATACAAATCAATGCAAAGCAACAATGTTACATGGATGGATGATGGTAAGTACCGCTTAGGGTTGCAATGGGCATGATATGAAACTCATCTTATTTTCCCTGAACTTGCGAATGTAGTCTTGTTCTCTCGCCACTGTTGGAGGATAGGTTACATACACCACAATTCGCGGAACAATCTGCTAGTAGAATCCAAAAAAAAATTAGTAACAGTCACGTAAATGTCACAGTCATGTCAAATTTCATAATATTAACATCATTTGAAATGTAACTGAAGAGGGACTAATACTAGTTTATTACTAGATAGCTGCAAAGTTATTAAACTTGTTCTGTATTAAACTTGATATCGTTTAATTAATTTTTTACTTGGCAACCAAGAGCTGTCTGAACGTAAAGCTTGTGCCAAAACCGGAGCTTAGCCCCCAAATAGCCTGTCACAGTCTCGGATCTCTAGGGGATCTGAACTCGGGCTCAAACAGGCAACAACAACTCCGTTAGATACAATATAGCAACATTTATTAATATGATATATACAGTGCGCTGGCGAAGTGGGTTTTGACAGCCCGCACTTGACAAGTTGCATATCACAGAGGTTTAACATCACACATGATTATAACAAACAATTCTAAGCAACTATCTAGCATATGTCTACGACCCTACATACACATGGGTCTGAACTATCAAGTCCCTCTAAGGTAAGCCCTGTTGCTTCCCCGATGTCCAGTCTGTCTCTGCCGTTTCACACGTGTCGCAATCCGACACGGGTGGTAACTCTATCCGAGTTCCTCGTGGACCACGCAATCGGCGGGCCACATCAGTGTCCACGGGACAGTGGGACATTCGACCAGTCCTTCGAGAAGGCTCTGGATTCTTCAAGCCTTCGAGTGACTTACTTCTTTCCCTTGAGCGGGAGTTTTAGCCCTTCGCCACTATATCTTACTTTATGTTAGTTACCGGCCCCATGTGAGGCTGTGACAACATGTTAGAGAGTTAAGTACACTATAGTTTATTAGAAAACACGCAAACAAACAGGAAAACGAACACATAAAAATTGCACACACCAATCAGTTCAAAGAACAATAACTCTAAATTCAGGGGACACAATACATAATCAGAAACCTAAATGTAACAGTAAATATAGCTTTTTCACATGCGGAAGCAAGAAGGTGAACAGTGGAGCTATGTGTATAGAGTTGGAGGGGATATTGATGGGAACATGAACACTTGGTGCTCATGTGTTGTACTCATAATAGAGTCAACTAGTGTGTGGGTTGTCATTTTGGGCAATAGGAGGAACAGGTCAAGACGAAAGTCAACAAGTGAAAGTCAAAAGACATAGGGTCAAACGACAGAAGCCAGGACATAAGTCATAAGACAACGGTTTCCGGTTCACTACCAATCCCTAAGATATCTATAGAACCAACTATACTGAGACATGGGCTACTGAATTAGCCAAGTGAAAAGATAGAACACTGTGAATGAAGGTAGAAGATATTGTTCTATCCCCAAACTAGAAAGTTCTATACTTATTGGAGATCTGACAAAATTGGGACAACCAATTTTTCTTTTGTGACCAAGAAGTGTTACAAAGATGAGAAAGGGGAAGTAACACTTCGCGGAGAGGAGGGGACCCTGTCAGCATCCCCAATAAGACCTTACAGGAGTAATGAGTTAACACTGGTCTAGTAGAGAGACATCAGACAGGGAAGACACCGAGTACTATTAATAACCGCA